>CM035429.1:159305666-159430666 GCA_020310875.1 Ceratopteris richardii | reverse complement strand
GTTCCTTTCATTCTTATTTTATGATCAAAACTTTTGCCCACAAGAAGGCACCTGTACATATGAATGTAATGAAGAATTGATTGAATATTTTTTTATATATCATAGATTTTGTGATTTGCACAGTTCACATGATTTTCACAGCCTATTGTGAAAGAGCTGTTCCTTCTGAGCCTATTGATCGAGCTTTGTCCTTTTAAGCTGAATGCATGAAGTGGCCTTGATGAAGGAGCATGGGCCGGCCAAAGTGCTAGTCCAGCCTGCTCAGGTGTTGCCTTGTTGCCTAGGACATGGACCGGTCAAAGCGTGAGTCCAGACCGCAAGGTTGTTGCCATGATGAATAATCTAGAAATCATTATATTCTCATCAGTGGAGTTGTGTTGAATCATGTGCTTAAAAAAAAGCTGTTATTTATTGGATCTATTTGTTTGATTGTTTTGGGGTGTAAGAGTGATGCTAAAGGTTTTGGATTTTGTTAAGCAAGGATTTCTTTGATTTACATGATTAGGATAAAGGCAGTATATCATGAGAATCACTGAACATGATCTATCATGAATATATATGCAATGTAGTACATACATAATTATGAACTGTGAGTAGGTGATATTTTACCTTTTATGCATTTGTTTATGCATGCAGTTACTATCAGTTGGTCTATCGATATGTGATATTATTAAATAAAATTTATTTTCTAAAGATAATGGCTGAATTTCTTCACTGCATGAATCGATCTCTTAACCTCTCTTTCCTGAGTTGCATAATTTCTTTTCACACCATTTGATTGATTTTTATTACATGCTTAAGGGAAGTCCATTTTTCCCCTCACCTAGTTGAGCTTAAACACATGATGGTATAATTTGAACTACTGGCATGAACATGAAATGCCTTTGATTAATTGCGTGTTTTGAAGGTCAGTGCAGTATGTATTTTTAGTTCTTGAAAGAACTTTGTCACTCTTCAGTTTTGAAATTTTAGAAAGCTTATAATGGCCATGAAACAATTGCATGTATATTAGTATTCAATCAAATTTTGTAATACTGCCTGGGAAGCAATTGCATGCATATGTATAACTCATGTCCTGTGATTCTGTTTATTAATAATAGACCTCTGAATGAATTTACACCACAAAGTTTGTACTTGTCAAACATTTTCTGTAGTCAACCAATCTGTATGTCTCTTTTCTAAATAGAGACATAAATGACTGTGATAGGCTCCCATCCATTCCTACAAGAATATTCTCTTAACATGTAGCATACAAGTACCTGGATTGTCGATTGTGCAGCAGTCGATGCAAATGCATGGCACTGTGCATAAACTAACTGGTTGGTAGCAAAAATGGCATTGTATTGATATCTTGTAATATTATAAAAGTTTTGGTCATATCTAGAAAAAGCTATAGGCATTTTCTCTAAAAGCTGATTTGTGATAGGTAAGGGTTGATTGTGTATAGTGCTAGTTCATTAGTCTTCTTCATGTTGATCCATAGTTAAATTTTTCATTTTCATTATTGTTTCTGAAAAAAAGCTAGTGTCCTCTCCAGAAAATGATTTGTGATAGGTAAGAGTATATTGTCTAGAATTTTAGTGACATTAGTCTTCTTTATGCATGCTCAAATTTTCATCTTTCATGATTATTTGATCATATCAAGAAAAAGTTTTAGACCTCGCTTCTCTCCAAACAATCATACGTGATAAGGGTTCGTTGTCTTTTATACTAGCTGTACTAGCCTTCTTGATGTTAATTCATGCTCAAGTTTTCTTTGTTTTGTGAGCAGTGAAACTTTGTGGCATCCATTTAGAGTGCTTACTCTCATAGATAAGTTTTGGGGACTGATTTTTCTCTTTTTCGATCCTTGTTAAACAAATCTATTTGCATGTATAAAGTCACTATTTGAAGGGTTTAGCACCTAATAGCATAGAAAATATGTTTGACATTATTAAGGTCTACACCTTAGTCTATGCCAAGCAAAAGGTTTTGATATTTTCTCATTGTTTGGATGCATTTTTCCTCTTAGTCGATCGAAGCATCACTAGCAATGAATCTTATTTTTTCGGTGATTTTGGTAAGAGAAAGTTTTCTTAAGAGCCTCTTTTATTTTATGCAAAGATGTCTTGGTTTTCTTTATTTGGAGTTGTGTTCACAAATGCTTTTTTCTTCATGTGATGATTCTTTTGAGTGTTGAAGAGTTGGAAATGTCATTTGTTTTCGGTACCGACACAGTTTCGAATCGTTTACTCCCAAAAAAATACCAAGGCTAATTCTGTTACCAAAACCAGCAGGACCGATTTGCTTTTTCTGACGAGAGTAGGCTTGTTTCTGTCCCATCCCTTATGATGCTGATTTCTTTTAGCTTTTTAACAGACTGGGGCACTTGAGTTCTAATTGAGCTTTCTATGTTACTGTTTCCCCTTCGAGGAGTCATACATGAGCTCTCTTTATTCTTTCCGCCACATATTAATAATGAATCTGTTCTTTTCTTGCTTCTTAAGTTTCATGCAAATCCATGTTCAGTCAATCAATGAAAGCATTCTCATGTTTTCCACTGGGCTCTTTTTAGCCACAATGTTGTATTTCTTCTCATCTTTTACACGAATGCAACGTACATTATACTTTCCTGAAGCTTTCTCTTTGAAGGAATATTTAGCTTCACAATCTTATAGCAAATCTTCCTCTATTATTTGGTCACCTTCATGCAAGCTGTTACTAAACTATTCTTGAGTTTTTTCTTACATCTATTTGCCTCATTTACAACTAGTTTTACATGGAATGACCATAAACATATTTGGAAGGTTATGAAATTTCTCGTTACAATAGAGTTAAGGTTCTCTCTTGCGAGTATGCATCCAATTGTTGTGTTTTTGTCCCATTGTAAGATTTCAATTTCTTTGTTCAAAATTATTGGAAAATTCATGCTCTATTTCATTGATTTGATTTTTTTTCTTCTTTCCATAATTTCTCAAGATCATTTGCATCTCATCTTTCTTCATGATTGCTTTGCATCTCCAAAGTGGGCATCTTTTTTAAACTATATATACCAGAATAATCCAATTAAACTCCAAATCCATCCTCCAAAGAAAGTGCAACTATAAGCTCATGGTACTCGACCACAAGACTATATAGTAGAACAACTTCATTATGCATAGTATTGACGCAATACGTTGACATCCCCATTAACATCATCAGTGTCCTATAGGGGGTATAGAAGTAAGAATGCTCACACACACACACACACCCCACTACAATGGGCACACACCATGGGCATGAACTCACAAGAAGCTCTACAAACCAAGTTTCTATCATTTCTAAAAGTGATGGGCAACTCAGCTGAAATGAAGCCTAACACGAAATGCAAACAAAAGAGAGGAAAATACAAAAAATGCATAGTTAACTTGGTATACACACCTATCACCTTGTCTCAACTTGGACTAAGAATCCTCTAAGTGAAAAATGCATGTCCACTAATATGACAATCATATATACCAGAATGAGTTCAGGAAAACCCCAAATTCACCCTCCAAAGAAATTGCAACCATAAGCTCATGGTAGTCAACTTGAATTGAAAACTTATCCTCTTATTGATGGATTTTGCTCCATTGCAAATGTGGATCACCTTATTGAGTCTAATCTTTTTTTTCCTTTGTGGTCACCCTTATATTGGGGGTAAAAAAAATGTCCTTGATATTGGAATAGTCACATTTATCTCAAATGTTCTTCATAGGTTCTTGTTATCATTTCTTTGATAAGTTCAATTATTGTAAAACTATGCTTGATTTCAAGTCCACCACTCCTTAAATATTTCTTTCTAATATTCCTATCGTTTTCTCCACTTTTTGTTTATTTAATTATTATTATTAATTTTTAATACGAGTTGAATTTTTTTCCTTGAAGAATAGTGTTGGATTCTCCTCCCTCCCTCCCTCTCCCTTTTTTTTTGATTAGTTTTAGTAGCTATGGGGATACCTTATCTATTATAAAGCATATCTTCATCTTGCAATCATTGTATATGAGGGAAAAAGTAGATTTCCTTCTTTATCATAACATTCTTCCACCTTATCCGCTTGTGCTACCCCAAGCTTATGCCAAATTACATTCCTTGTCCTTCAAAATTTTCTCCTTCTTTACATAATTTATGTTGAGTATTTTAATAGCTTTTCATTGTGTTGATGTGTCAAAGTTATTAGATGTCGAAAGCTCAATATAAGTTTCACTCCTATTCTCCCCAATCATCTTACTATAATGGATAGCCACAAGAGCATGCCTTTTCATTTTTGAATTTTAGGAGTCTTTTGAATCTTGAAATTTGCTTCATTAGCATTTAGCTAATGTTTATAATCTTAGGGGATTGATTGATTTCTTTTTCTAGAAGAAATATCTCATATATGGATGGGACGCCATTTGGAAATTGTTCCTTAACACCACTTCTGCTATGCATCTTCTTTTGAACTCCATACATTGACTAGTTCTACCATCGTATCCACCATACTTTAAATAACTTTTCTATCTCAACCTCTCTTTTAATACCCTCACTCACACACCATCCTTTCTACCATTCACTTTTTCTACTTTAATTGCATAAATTATCTAATCCATCCTTTTAACTTACACACAAGGATCATTAACTTGTGTTGTATGTCATCTCCATTTTGGATCTTGAGCTAATTCAATGTCTCACATCATCTTTTGGAATTTTGGCTTAGATAATATTGTCTTCATGGGATTTGGACTTGAATTTTTGAGCATGACGAGTGATTTTTAATATCTTCTTATATGTTTCCATTTTATCTCTCTACATTTGATTTAGGAAAGAATTTGCCACATTTCTTAATATCAAACATTATTTCCCAATATGCATTTAGAAGTGCATCCATAGTTTCAAACACAACATATATAAAATGGTTCCTATTGTTTATATATTTTTTTTGCACCATCAAGTATTTCTTTCTCTTCATCTATGTTCTTCATGTTTGTGAATGCTTTTTTGCATCAATTTTGGATGACTAGAGAATATTTTATTTATTTATTTATTGAATTAGTTATTATGAAGAGAAGCCATATTATGAGCCAACACACTGGCTGGGTATTTGATTGTAAGTCAATTGAGGTCTATGTGGCCAAATGAAGATTGTGGGTCTAATCTTTTGGTTGAATAGAGTAATTAAGATGTTTGCGACTTTAAGATGAATTTATTAATTTGTGGGGTAAGTGAGATATTCCTTGGAAAATTCTTTATTCTACTAAGAACATTTTTCATATTTGGTAGGTCAGTTAAATTGAGCTAAGTCCATGAGATTGGCCTAAGTTGTTAAGATCAACCAAAGTGAGTTAACATTAGTTTCATAGCAATACAAGATACTTAAGTATCCTTTTTGGACATTTTTGAGAAAAATCCCATACCTTCTACAAAGAACATTCGAAAATATCCTTTTACATATGAACTTAATATAATATATAGCTTCAAGGAAAAATACAAACATGTATTAAATCATGTTTTATATTGGTATTGATAGTATCTAAATATATAATGGTAGTAAACAAGATGAAAAATCTTTAATTGTCATGATTTTTGATTGGAAAAAATCCACTATATGAAAGAAAAAATTGTAGATCTTCCTTATAACATAGACCATAGAGGATAACTGACAAATTGAGCCAAAAAAATCATTTTCAGCTCTTAAAAAAAAACATCATCTTTTAGGGTTATATATACCAAAAGAAAGAACTAAGATCTACACCTACAATTTAGAACAATTTATTCACATACAATTCTAGCGAATTTATGAACACCAAGCGAACATTTTTGTGTGCGCACGTGCGCACACACACACATACACACACACACACACACACACACACACACACACACACACACATATATATATATATATATATATATATATATATATATATATATATATATATATATATATGTATATATATATATATATATATATATATATATATATATATATATATATATACATATATATATATATATATACATATATATATATATATATATATATATATATATATATATATATATATATATATATATATATATATATATATATATATATATATATATGTATATATATATATATATATGTATATATATATATATATATATATATATATATATATATATATATATATATATATATATATATATATATATATATATATATGCGCACACAAACACATACACACACACACACACACACACATATATATATATATATATATATATATATATATATATATATATATATATATATATATATATATATATATATATATATATATATATATATATATATATATATATATATATATGTGTGTGTGTGTGTGTGTGTGTGTGTGTGTGTGTGTGTCTTTGTATACACACACATATGCGAATGACCATCAATTGTGAACAAATAATACAAAATATAAATACAAAGGCTGAAAATAAAATATAAAATATTCCATATAATTTTAGGGTGCTATATGCCATGTTATGTTTTTTGTGGATGGATAGATGGTTATATGGCTCGATGGATAGATGGATGGCTGAATGTTTGGATGGCTCGATGGATGGTTGAATGCTTTGATTGCTTGATGGATGGTTAGATTGTAGAAATTAGATGGCTCGATGGATGGTTGGATGGCTTGATGGATGATTGGATGATTCAATGGATAGCTGGATGGTCAATGTATGGTTGGATGGTCTAAAATAACAAAAACTAGCTCCTTGCTTTAAAGCTGATTCTCACTATGCCATAATGGATGCAATATGTGAGTAACTTTTATATAAGCAATCCCAACACATATTTCACACATGTATCTCTTACACCCTAATATTATGAAAAGAAAATCAAGACTCAATACATTATATGTGTAATACATTATATGATCAAGAGTAATGAAAACAAGAAACATAGGAAAAACCTTAATATCTATATGCACTTCTCAACAGGTAAGTATGTGTTTCTATTTAGAGGCTCTCGAATTCTATCCATATACTCATAGAGAAGGCCCATAATACTACCTCCATGTCGGTGATGTATAGGAAAATGTATATAGTAAAGTCTCTACCTCAACCTATCAAGAATCGTTCATAACATGGCATCTAAATTGGAAGAACTTTGGAGTGGTGCCCTTATCCCAAGAAATCCTCTCATCACTCTTGATTGTGCGAATTATGTTTGTTTGCACATGAATGAGTCTTTCAAGTACCACAAATACATAAGTGAAGCATGTGAAGGGGGTTAGGAGACCAACTGAGTGTTAGCTTAAAGCATAGCAAACATCTTTGGTCGCTTGGTTACAAACCTGACCATACTTCTGAAGTAATTCGATGGCAATGCACCATTATGCGCTCTCCTTCTTGAGAGCTCCATTGCAACATTCTCAGAGTAGAAAATCAAGCTCCAAGCGCAAACCAAATGGTACTCCGCACAGGGGATATAGAATACGCAAAAAACATAGTACACAGGAGCAGAAACACATACTTCTTAGGTTTTATAAATGCGATCGAACTCATAGTTTGTGGTTGAGCATACCACTATATGTTTTATTAAAGAACATATACAAAAGTGTCCAGTGGCCATTTGGCCTTTCACATGAACAGTAACGATAATAATCTCCCACTAAAGGCCAATATGGCCATAGTAAGTATGGGAGAAAAAAGAAGAATGATAAAGAATACCTGAGTGTAAGTATACAAACTATATGGCCCACTTGATGGACATGTTACATAGCATACAAGTGACGGTGTAAGATCGTGAATCAAGTAACCCCCATCAAGTGACAACAGTGTTGAAAGCTATCCTTTGGTAGAGCTTTAGTCAAAGCATCTGCAACATTATCTCAAGTATGAACCTTCTCAAGAATAATGCACTCAGTGGCTAAGCAATCTCTAATGAAGTGATGCCTCACCTCAATGTGCTTGGTCTTTGCATGATAGACCGGATTCTTAGCCAAAGCAATGGCACTCTGACTATCACTTAGCAAATGAGGTACATGCTGAGGTAGACCCATATCACAAGCAAGACGAGAAAGCCACAATGCTTCCTTACATGCCTCACTTGCTATAACATACTCTGCTTGTGTGGTGGAAACAATAGTACATTCTTGAAGATGAGATCTCCAAGAGATAGTACCTCCAACAAAATGAAAAATGTACCCTAATCTCGACCTATGATTGTCTACACAACCGACATAGTCAGAATCTGTGTAACCAATAATGGATGCTTTCCCTCTACCTAAGCATAAACACCTCAGTGCCAGTCAGATATCTCAAAATCATCTTGATTGCTTCCCAATGTTTCTTGCTAGGATTAGACATATATCTGCTTATAACTCCCACTACAAATGCAATGTCTGGTTTTGTAGGAACCATAGCATACATGAAACTACCAACAACAGACTGATAAGGAATTTTGTTCATGAATTCCTTTTCCTCATCTGACTTGGGGCAATCATCCTTGCTCAATTTCACATATGCGGGTAAAGGTGTACTCAATGCCTTTCCACCTTGCATATTGAACCTGTGAAGTACTTTGGATATGTACTCACTTTGAGACAAGTATATGCATCTTTTACTCCTATCACAAGTAATGCGCATGCCAAGAATATTTTTGGCATCCCCCAAATCCTTCATATCAAATGTCTGACTCAACTTCTTCTTGAGAATTGACAAATCATAAGAGGACTTCCCAACAATCAGCATATCATCGACATAAAGTATCAAGCATATCAAGCTGCCATCTGAGCATCTCTTTGTGTAGAGACAATGATTCTCATTGCTTCGAGAATAGCCTTGAGACTTCTTAAAAGTGTCAAACCTTTGGTACCATTGTCTAGGGGATTGTATAAGTCCATATAAGCTCTTCTTGAGCTTACAAACTAGACTCTCTTTGCCAGGAACTACATAATCCTCTGGTTGTTCCATATAGATCTCATCTGTAAGATCTCCATGCAAGAAAGCAATTTTCACATCCATTTGGACTAGCTCTAAGTCCTCCATTGCAATGAATCCAAGCAACATGCACAGGTAGTCATCTTGACCACTGGAGAGAAGATTTCCTCAAAATCAACACCATGTTGTTGCTTAAAACCCATTGCAACAAGTCGTGCTTTATACTTTGGAGAAGCACTATCTGATGTGAATTTCAACTTATATACCCATTTACATGGTAAAGCTTTCCTGCCCTTTGGCAAAGGTAATAAATCCCAAGTACCATTCTTGTGAATAGAATCCAACTCACTCTTCGTGGCATGCTCCCACTTGACATGATCCATTGTCTGCATAACCTCTTTGTAGAAAGAAGTTCACCAACACCTGTTAGCATAACAAAATCCAAACCTAGAATATATCTATCAGGTGGATGTGAGACACATGTAGAGCGTCTCAATGCTTGCTAAACAAGAACATATGTAGACTGATATGATTGAAAAGTCTCTTGAACATCCTTATGTGCAACATTTTTATGCATGCTAACTAGAGGACTAGTATCCTCAAACACCATTTTTCTCACTTCAACCTCCTTAATGGGTTGTGTTTCCTTCTCGACCATATCCAAGAAAAATGCATTTCTTTGAATTATGGTCCAACTTTTGTCTGGGATTCTTGGGTACATGAACATATGGTTCATAACCAAAAACTCGAAGATGATCATAATATAGTGGCTTCCCTTGTTGGAGTTAGACGTCTTCGAAAGCACGCGAACAACACAAGGAAGAAGAAGAAGATTGGAGCACAACACAAAATACTTAATGTATCACCACTAGAATCTACAAAGATAAGTGACCTGCTAGGGTAATAGGCATATATACAAGCCGAGGGAAAAAAATGCCCCGGTGGTCCTAGTGTGTTCACACACATCACTACCTAAATATATCAACAAACCCCCCCTAGGAGTGATGCGGTGAACAAGGAGCTGGCACTCATGTATAAGGAAGTGCCAAGCTATGTGGAATCACTCCACAAAAGGAAGTAAGCCCAACACTTTGTAGAAAGCTTCAAACTTCTCCCTAGCCAGAGCCTTCTTGAAAAGGTCTGCAATGTTCTCCTGCGTGGGCACATATGCCAAGCTGATCTCTCAAGCAGAGAACCTCTCCCTGACATAATGATAATGCATCTCAATGTGCTTAGTGAAAGCATGGAACATAGGGTTCCTCACAATTGCCAATTCGCTCTGACTCTCAGTGAAGATGGTGGTGGCAGAAGACTGCCCAATACCCAAATCAGCCATAAGGTGTCTGAGCCACACACTCAATAGTCGGTGTGAAAGCTACCCTATACTCAACCTCAAAACTAGAAGTAGCCATAGTAGGATGTTTCTTGCTCAACCATAATATACATGAGCTACCAAGCATGAAGCAAAAGCCACTAGTGGACACACGAGCGTCATAGCAACCAGCCTAGTTAGAATAAAAAAAAAGCATGTAAATCTGGTGGTAGTGATCCCCCCCTTGGGATAAAACAATCCAAGTAACCGGGTACCACTCAAGTAGCGAAAGATGCGCTTAACCGCCTGCCAATGCTTGACACCTGGGCAATGCATTAACCTGCTCATTTGTGAGACAGCAAACTGAATATCAAGCTGAGTAATGCATAAGTAAATCAAGCATCCAACAACCTATTGATAGAGAACATCATCAAATGCATCTCCAACATCATGAAGAATCAATCGTAAAACTGTCTCCAGAGGAGTGGCAATAGGTTTCTAGTCTTCAAGGCCAAAACATTGCAATAATGTGTCAATATATTTTGTTTGACACAAAACTATTCCGCCACAAATTGAATGCCCAAATAATGATGCAAATGCCCCAAATCATACATCTCGAATGAGGCATGCAGATCAGCCTTAAAATCAGCAATATGCTTCTCATGAGGACTAGTGAGCAGCATGTCATCAACATACACAACAATGATCAGAAGCACATCATTAGCACGCTTAACATATAAGGTGCTCTCAATTGGACTGTTCTCAAAACCATGTGCAATCAAGTAGGCATGTATCTTTCCATACCAAGCACATGCAATTTTAATGTCCAAGTGATGTACATTCCAATCATGATGAGCTGCAAGTGCACATATGCTACAAAAAGTAGTCATTCGGCAAGTAGGAGGAAAGGTCTCATCAAAATCAATGCCTCTTTCTTGAGCCTAACCCTTTGCAACAAGCCTAGCCTTATACTTGTGAACTGTTCCATGGAGCTTAGGCTTTAGCTTGTATACCGAGTTAGTGCCAATGGCCTTCTTGCTAGGAGGCAAGTCACATAAAGACCAAGTACCATTCTTCATTATAACATCATATTCAGATTGCATAGCAGCCATCCAATTTTCTGAATTTTGTGCTTCATCAAATGAAACAGGCTCATTCTCATCAGAGAGACTAGACGGAGCCACACCATAAAAATCTGATGCAAAAGAGGCACTATGAGAGCCTAAAGGAGTACAATATGATATAGGTGCATCTAATTTGTTGTCATGCAAAGTGTGCACCAACAATTTTGGCATAATTTTTGCCTCCTCAATATTAGCTCTCTCATCAACAAGTGTAGCATGTAAATCTGCATCATAAATGGAATGATATGCATCATCATATGAAACCTACACAGGCTAAAGAGTTTCCTCATTAGGACCAACACTAGACTATCCACTTGTAAAAAGAGGTAGCAAAGTATCATACATGTCTTTCGAGCTAAGAAATGTCTCCTTAGTACATGAAAGTAATGACTGAATAACATCTTCCACGAAAACAATATCACAGCTAACCAAAATGCGTTTAGTTTGTGGATGATACAAACTGTACCCAACAAAAATACATTTGACTACTTTATCATCCAATTTTTTAGGATCTTGTTCAGGCACTAATGCATATGCCAGACAACCAGAAACACTTAGAGGAGCAACAAATGGATTGCGAGAATGCCAAGCCTCATATGAAGTGATAGACTGCAATGCTTTAGTGGGAAACCTGTTAAGTACATATCCTGCACACATAAAAACCTCAAACCAGAAACTATGTGGTAAAGCTTGAATCTTGACCATACACCTCGCCATCTCCATGAGTGACCTGTTCTTCCATTTAGCAACTCCATTCTGCTGAGGTGAATACAACAGTGTATGCTGATGTTTTATCCCATGTTTAGCTAGAAATGCATTAAAGTCAGAAGAAATATATTCCTCCCTCGATCAAAACAGAGGATGCCCATTTTACATGCTGACATATTTTCAACCAAAATAAAAAATTGTTTGAAGCAATAAACACTTCGGACTTTTCTTTCAATGGATATACCCATGCATGCCTGGAAATTCATAAATGAAAATCATGAAGTCAAGATAGTTTCCAAAAGGCGATGTCTGCATAGGACCATAAACATCATTGCGAACAAGTTGCAATTTCTAAGTAGCTCAACTGAACCATCTTTTGGAAAGGAGTGTGGAGAATGAGTTCTCCTATGCGCAAACACTTGTATGTCCAACACTTGGACAAACTGCTGCACCTTAGATAGCTTGCTTCTCTCAATAAAAAACTCAAATAGACTTGTGGCATTAGCCATTCAAATTAGACAAAGAGAGCTTTTTAACAAGCTATAAATAAATTAATTTGGAGAAGTTTTGACTAGGAAACACAACTAACAAATATCAACTACCTATCCATACAAGTATGCTGAAGAACTAAACTTCACTCTCAGAATGATAACTGCTTGAATATATATCCTTTGAGGAAGATATTTGGGATAAAGTACACACAAATAGCTTTCCGAAAGGCTAAAAATCAAGTAATTTGAATGAGTTTTGGTCAGGAAACTCAACTGACCAAGATAGACCACTTGAGCACACAAATATACTAAAAAACTGGACTTCACTCTCTGACAAATATCTCACAGGATATAAGTCCGTTGAATGAGATATTTGAGACAGAGAAAGTACACGCAAAGAGCTTTCAAACTAGTGAAAGATCAAGCAGTTTGGATACGTTTTGGGCGGGAAATTTAAACAACCAATATAGACTACCTCTCTACACAGGTATGCTGAAAAACTAGACTTCACTCTTTGACTGATATCTCACAGAATATATAAGTTTTGAAGGAGATATTTGAGATAGCGAAAGTACAAAAGATAAGATTTCATAAATGAGTTTTTAAACACAAGAATTAGTTACATATGCACTGAGATATGAGCTTCACAATAGAGTTGTGTACAAAATGACGTGCAGCTAGAAGGAGTCTATGGGAAGAAAAAATGACAAAATGACCAGATCTGACTATTGGGAGCTCTTGCCTCTTTCTCTCCTTGTTTAGAACGTGCTCCCACTCTACTTTTATAACCAATGAGCATGTGAAGAAGTTTGTGCCTCCTTCTTAACTCACCACTTTGCCCACTACATGCCACGAACTACAAGGCAGATATTGTATCTTTTACTCATCATGAATTTTGACTAGACTTTTTTTTTTCTTTTTTTCTTTTCTCTTCTTTTCCTTTATGTTTATATTTAGTAAATTTATCAAGCATAGCTCATATGAAAATGAGCTTTTACATTTATCTTCAACACTCCTCCTCAAGCTCATTTGGGAGTTATCTTCAACCATGTCCTGAAAATTTATCACATCCTTGAAACCTTTGAGTTTAGAAGCATCCAAGAACTTTGTAAACATATTTGCAACTTGCTCTTTGGTTTTGAGGAACTTTATCTCCACATCTTTGCTCAATACCTTCTCCCTTAGATAATGGTAGTGGACCTCTATGTGCTTGCTCCTTGCGTGAAACATAGGATTGCTTGCCAAGTAAATACTTGACATGTTATCACCGTATATAGGGATGGTTCCAACTTGCACTTCAAGATCAGTCAAAAGCTTTTTAATCCACATTTCTTCACATGTGGCAAATGCTAATCCTCTATATTCAGCCTCCATGGATGAAAATGCAATAGTAGGTTGTTTCTTTGAGCTCCATGTGATAGGTTTGCTTCCTATCATGAACACATAAGCTGAGGTTGATCTCCTATCTTCCTTTGAACCTACCCGATCAACATCGCTAAAGTTTTTGACCTACAAGTCTTCATCAAACTTGTAAAATAAAGCATGATTATTTGTATGATTTATGTATCTCAACACTCTCTTGGCTGAATTCAAATGTTGACTTGTCAGGGCTTGCATAAACTGAGAAAGTACACCAACAACATAAGATAAATCAGGTCTTGTAATGTTTGCATAGATTAATGATCCTACAATGCTTTTGTATGTTGTTACATCTTCCAATAGTTCTCCATCATTTGAGCAAATCTTTGTACTTGTGTTCATGGGTTGAGTGAGTGGTTTGCATTCACTCATTCCAAATCTGAAAAGAACATCCAACAAGTACTTCCTTTGCATCAAGTAGATGCCACTTTTTCCATAAACAATTTCAATTCCTAAAAAATATTTCAGGTCTCCAAGATCTAAAATTTTAAACTCCTTACCAAGCTTCCTTTAGATATCTTTAATCCATGTAACATCATTTCTTGTTATGATGAGGTCATCGACGTATATGCAAATATATACCTCTCTATTTTCTTCCTTCTTCATGTACAATGAAGGATCTGCACTACTTGGGTTGTATCCACACTTAGTTCGATATTCTACCAATCTCCTTGCTTCAAGCCATAAAGTGCCTTTTTCAACCTGCAAACAAAGTCTGGATGGTTTTCATCTTCAAATCCAATTGGTTTCCTCATGTATACCTCTTCTTGTAGTTCCCCATTGAGAAAAGAATTTTTGATGTCGAGTTGATATAATGGCCATCTCCTTGAAGCACCAATTGCTATTAATGTTCTGCTTGTTCCCATCTTTGCAACAGGGCCGAAAACTTCATCATAATCTATGCCTTGTGTTTGTTTAAATCCTTTGGCAACTAATCTAGCTTTATATCTAGCTAGTGAACTATCAGCATTCCTCTTTACTTTAAATACCCATTTGTTTGGAACAATCTTCATACCTTCTTTCTTTGGCACTAGCTCCCATGAGTGATTAGCTTTGAGAGCTTTGATATCCTCTTTTAGAGCTTGTTTCCATTCCTTTTGTGTGCAAGCTTCTTCATATGTCTCAGGCTCTTTGTCTTTGATAACCTGCATCATGTATGCAAAATGTTTCGCCAGGAAACTATCATAACTCAAACTTTGAGTTGGATACCTTGTCCTTAATGATCTTCTTTCATTGCCTTTAGAAAGTTGCTTCTTTAATCTATTCAGCTTTACCTTTGGAGTGATTACCTCTTCATATTCTTCTTCACTTGCATCTATCTCACTGTTTGGAGTGGTACTTGCTTCTTCGGCTCTACTATGAGCTGAATTTGGAGACAAAGAATGACTCCCCTCCATGTTGAACATTCTTCATTTGATGTAGATACCTCTGGACCTAAAACTTTTGTGCTTGATTGTTGAACTTCTCTTTGATTTGTTCCTGCATAATCATCACAATCTTCTTCAAGAACCTTTTCCTTTCCTTTATCTTCATACCATGGTCTTAGTTTATCAAAGACCACGTCTCGCGAGATTCTTAATTCCTTTGTTCTAGGGTTGTAACACTTGTATCCTTTTTGCTCCCTCGAGTAGCTGATAAAAATGCATTTTTCTGACCTTGGTTCTATCTTTGTTCTAACTTATTATGGAATGTGAACAAATCAAACACATCCAAACACTTTGAGGTGTGTAAGATCAGGTTTCTTACCGGAATATACCTCCTCTGGATTCAAGTGATGTATTCCCGATGTTGTGCACCTATTCATTAAGTAAATGGCGGTTGTGATAGCTTCAGAACAATAGTACAATGGTAACTTCATTTCGTTGAGCATGCATCTTGCAATTTCAGCAATTTTCCTATTTTTCCTCTCAACTACTCCATTTTGTTGTGGTGTATACCTACAAGTAAACTGCCTTTTGATCTCATTCTCTTGTAGAAAATCTGAAAATTATTTGGAGAAGTATTCTCCTCCACCATTGGACCATAAACTTTTGATAGACCTTCCTGTTTCTTTTTCAACTTCAACTTTGAATCTTTTGAATATAGAAAAAACCTTTGATTTTTTCTTCATACAAAACAGCCATACCTTTCTTGAATGATCATCAATGAAGGTGATAAAAAATCTATTACTAGCCATTGATGCCCCTTGGGTTGGTCCCCATTACATCCGTATGTATCAAATCCAAGACATTTGGGGCCACATAATTGCTCCTCTTGAATGGCTGCCTCATTTGCTTTCCTAATTGACAAATTTCACATAACTCATGTATTCCAATGCTATTAAATTTTGGAATACCTCTTACCACTTCATGTTTTCTCATGCCCTTTAGCTTTGGAATGTTGATGTGTCCTATTCTTTTATGCCATAAGTCCAACTCTGAAAACTTCTTGTTCCCACATTGAATGTACATGACCTTTCCATGTGGATGTTGGATGTCCAAAGTGAACATCCTTCCTTCTCTTCTACCTCGAGCAATGACCTTGAAGCCTTCCTTTGGATTCTTTATGAAGCACCCATTCTCATTGAATATGACATGATAACCCTTCTCTACCATTTGTCCTACTGAAATCAAGTTCTTTGAAATTGTAGGAACATGAAGAACATTAGATAGTACCTTTGCTTTGCTTGTATCTCCAAGCCTTATATCTCCAATATGTTCAATCATGTGTTGAGTATCATCACCTGTTTCAACACATCCTTTTCCATTTGGTACTTGTAGATTAGTGAACAAACTTCCTTGGCATGACATATGGTTACTACAACCTGAATCAATGCACCATTTTTTGTCATCTTCACAAGAGCTTTTGTACTCATGTCTCATTGCAAGTAGTGTGTCCTTGCTTCCTTCACTTGAGGTGCTTGCATAGTTGCTTTGGCTCCTTTGATTGCCTCCATTTGGTCTTCCATTCTTCAGCCAACAATCACTAGCATAGTGTCCTACTTTACCACAGTGATAGCATGTTATACCTTTATGAGAATTGTAGGAGCCTTGGCCTCTTCTTCTACTTCTACCTCGCCCTCTTCCATGTGCGTTGCCATTTGATGCATCCTTGTTGTCTTTCGAATTTTTTTGATTGTAGTTGGAGTTTTTGTGACCTCTTCCTTTTCCTTTTGAGCCTTCTCTTGAGTTCCTTCCTTTAGCTCGACCTACATATAACATTTGGTTGTGGCTGTCCTTTCCTTTGGGGCCACCAAAGCTAAGCTCTTTTGTGACAAGATGAGGGATTAGTTTTTCAAAACCTGGATATGCATCTTTCAAGTTAATGGAAGTTATAAAAGGCTTCCATCTTTCATCTTCTCTCAATCCATTGAGAGTATAACACACAAGATCTTCGTCTTCAACTGTTGTGCCAATAGAAGCTAAAGCATCACTTAGCTCCTTAATCTTCAAAGTATATTCAGCTATGGATTGACTCGTACTTTTCTTGATTGTGTTCAACTCATTCTTGAGTTGAAGTTTCCTAGCTTTGGTATTTGTTGAATACATCCTCTCAAGTGCTTCCCAAGCATCCTTAGCTTTCTCTAGATGTTGAATATGCCCTACCATGGCATTAGTAATGACTTGTGAAATGAGGAACATGACTCTCCTATTACTCTCTTCCCATTCTTTTGCTTGCCTCCTTTGAACTTTGGTGGCCATATCTTGATTGATTTGAGTTTGAGCATCATCACCGCTCACAATACCCCACAAGCCTTTGCCCATTAGGTAGTTGTTCAATCTAAACCTCCACACAGGATAGTTATTCTTATCCAATTTCTCTACTTGTTGACCCAAGTCAGCCATTGAAGACTATCAAAAAAGCAAAAGTAAATGCAAAGAGCTTTCCAAAAAGTCAAAAATCAAGCAATTTGGATATGTTTTGGTCGAGAAATTTAACTGACCAAAATAGACTACCTCTCTGCACATGTATGCTGAAAACCTGGGCTTCACTCTTTGACTGATATCTCATAGAATATATAAGCTTTGAAGGAGATATTTGGGATAGAAAAAAAAAACCAGATAGGCTTTCCAATGAGTGTTCAAATGCAAGAAATGGTTACATATACACTGAGATATGAACTTCACAACAGAGCTGTGTACAAAATGACGTGTGGATGGAAGGAGTCTATGGGAAGACAAAATGACAAAATGACTAGATCCGACTATTGGGAGCTCTTGCCTCTTTCTCTCCTTGTTTAAAAACGTGCTCCTACTCCACTTTTATAACCAATGAGCATGTGAAGAAGTTTGTGCCTCCTTTTTAACTCACCACTTTGCCCACTACATGCCACTGACTACAAGGCAGATATTGTATCTTTTACTCATCATGAATTTTTACTAGACTTTTTTTTTCTTTTCTTCTTTTCTCTTCTTTTCCTTTATCTTTATATTTAGTAAATTTATCCAAGCATATCTCATATGAAAATGAGCTTGTACATTTATCTTCAATAAGGAGGAGAATGCATTTTGCCAAAAATATAGCCTTTACAGACATGTTTACCGGGTGCCTCAAGTTTGGGCAAAGAGGACACCATTTTAGATTTCTACAGGTGTAATAAACTAACAAAATTCAAATGACGAAAGCGTGGATGCCAAGGATTTGCATGTGACATAGCCTGAGAATCATGTATTGCACATGCTGAATCATTCACAGATTTTTCATAATCTATGAGCTTATACAAACCATCACATAAGATGCCAGAAGTAATAATCACATCACCATTTGACATATCATGAACTATACATCTGTCATCAACAAAGTTCACAACCAAGCCAATCTTGGCTAATGTAGAAATTGACAACAGATTTTTCTTGATCCTTGGCACAAACAAAGCATCTAATAATGTAAAAGAACTACCCTAACTAGTAGTCAGAATGATCTTTCCAAATCCCATGATAGGATAAGAGGCGTTGTTGGTGCATGTGACAGTATTTCTGTAGGGGTAGGCTCAAGTGAAGGGAAGAAACTGTGCTGCAAGGTAATATGTTTGGTTGCCCCACTATCAAAGTACCAAACATCTGAGTCTACTGTAGACATACACTGATCATGAGAAGATGGGTCAAAACTACAAACAATAGTAAACACCCGTTCTTCATTTTGCACAAGATTAGGAGACTCTATTTTCGATCTAGAGTCCTTTGCAACAACCATTCCAACCTCTTTTTTCTTTGCCTTTTTTGCAGCCAATTTTGGACAATTCTTTATGACATGTCATTTGCTTTACAATACTTGCAAAACAATTTTTTCTTTTCTATTTTCTAGCTAAGAAACCTTAATCTGCAACACGCATAATGGATCTGTTCTTCCTAGACTAATCTTCCTACAATAGAACAAAGAATAACTCCTCAAATGATCAGGCATTTGGATTGCCTTTCATCATCAAACGAGGAGTAGAAGAAAAACTCTAGTATGAATCAGGAAGACCATTCACAATAGTCTGCACAAGTGAACTGTCAGGCAATACTTCATCAGCAGAAATTAACTATTTGTTCAAATCTTTGATTTTTGTTAGGAAACTATCCATAGAATTACCTTCATTCATATGCTTACTCTCCAACTCTTTTTGGAGGTAAGCAACATGAGCCTCATTCCTAGCATGGTACAATGTGGTAAGTGTATCCCAAGCATCCTTAGATGTTCTACAAGAGCGAATGTGAAATTGAAAATGGCCACAATAGGCTGCTTCTTGCTCAACCAAGATATACGTGAGCTACCAAGCATGAATCAAAAGCCACCAGTGGACACATGAGTGTCATAGCAACCAATCAAGTCAGAGTTAGAAAAGGCACGTAAATCTGGCGGTAGTGATCCCCCCTTGGGATATAACAATCCAAGTAGTCGGATACTAGTCAAGTAGCGAAAGATGCGCTTAACTCCATGCCAATGCTTGACACTTGGGAAATGCATAAACCTACTCATTTGTGATACAACAAACTGAATATGTGGCTGAGTAATGCATAAGTAAATCAAACATCCAATAGCCTGCTAATAGAGAACAACATCAAATGTATCTCCAACATCATGAAGACTCAATCATAAACCTCTCTAGATAGGTGTGGCAATAGGCTTGCAATCTTCAAGGCCAAAATGCTCCAATAATGTGTCAATATATTTTGTTGAACACAAAGCTATTCTGCCATCAACTTGCATAAATTGAATACCCAAATAATGATGCTAATGTCCCAAATCTGACATCTCAAATGAGGCATGTAGATCAACCTTAAATTTAGCAATATGCTTCTCTTGAGGACCATGTAATCAACATACACAACAATGATTAGAAGCCCATCATTTTCATGCTTAACATATAAGGTGCTCTATGTTGGACTATTCTCAAAACCATGTGCACTCAGGTAGGCATGTATCTTTTCATACCAAGCACGTGGTGCTTGCTTCAAACCATATAATGCCTTTTTCAACCTCCACACATGGTTTTCATGATGTTTCTACACAAAGCGACATCGCTGAAAAACATGCGCTTCTTCATGCAAGTCACCATTAAGAAATGCAGTTTTAATGTCCAACTGATGTACATTCCAACCAAGATGGGCTACAAGTGCATACATGCTACGAACAATAGTCATTCGACATGTAGGAGCAAAGGTCTCATCAAAATCAATGCCTCTTTCTTGAGCATACCCCTTTGCAACAAGCCTAGCCTTATACCTATCAGTTGTTCCACCAGGCTTATGCTTCAGCTTGTATACCCAGTTAGTGTCAATTGCCTTCTTGCTAGGATGCAAGTCACATATAGACTAGGTACCATTTTTCATAATAGCATCATATTCTGATTGCCTAGCATCCATCCAATTTTTAGAATTTTGTGCTTCATCAAACGAAACAGGCTCATTCTCATCACAGAGATTAGAGGCAACCATAGCATAACAATCTGATGCAAACGAAGCACTATGAGAGCCTAAACAAGTATGATATGATAGAGGTGCATCTAATTTGCTATCATGCAAATCTGCACTAGCCATTTTGGCATAGCTTTTTCCTCCTCAATATCAGCTCTCTCATCAACAAGTGCATCATGTAAATTTGCATATGAAATGGAATGATCTGCATCATCACATGAAAGCTATAAAGGCTGAGAAGTCGCATCATTAGGACCAACACTACACTGTTTGCCTCCAAAAAGAGGTAGCAAAGTGTCATACATGTCTTTGGAGCTAACTGATGTCTCCTTAGTACATGAAAGTAATGGTTGAATAACATCTTCCACAAAAACAACATCATGACTAATCGAAATGCGTTTAGTCTGTAGATGATACAAATAATAGCATTTGCTTTCAAATCTGTACCCAACAAAAATACATTTCACTGCTTTATCATCCAATTTCTTGCGTTGTTGTTCAGACACTAATACATATGCCAGACAACCAAAAACATGCAAGTGAGCAACAGATGGCATGCAAACATGCCAAGTCTCATATGGAGTGATAGAATGGAGTGCTTTAGTGGGACACTTTGTTGAGTACATACGCTGCACACATAACAACCTCAAGCTAGAGACTATGTGGTAAAGCTTGACTCTTGACCATACACCTTGCCATCTCCATGAGTGAAGTGTTCTTCCGTTCCACAACTCCATTGTGTTGAGGTGTATATGGCATTGTACACTAATGTTTTATCCCATGTTCAGCTAGAAATGCATTAAAATCAGAAGACATATATCCCCCCCCCTCGATCAGAATGGAGGGTACCCATTTTACATGTTGGCAGATTTTCAACCAAAACCAAATACTCTTTGAAGCACATAAACACTTCGGACTTTTCTTTCAATGGAAATACCCATGCATGCCTAGAAAAATCATCAATCAAAGTCACGAAGTAAAGGCAATTCCCAAAAGAAAGTGTCTACATAGGACCACATACATCATTGTGAACAAGCTGCAATTTTTGAGTAGCTCGAACTAAACCATCTTTTGGGAAGGAGGAACACTGCATTTTGCCCAAAACATAGTGTCACTCTAGGACAATGGCAAGTACCAACGTGAGGAGCTTCATGTCATAAATGTCAACCCGTGGAGACGTGAGGATCGGTATGAAGACTGTGAGCAAATGATGGCACAAGTGCGTGAGTGAAAGCACACAAGCATGCACACACATACACACACACGTGCACAAGGTAAGAGCAAAGAGTGGAACAATGGAAGATGTTTGATTACAAAAGAAATCTATTACAAAGCTCAAATCTACAACAAGCTAGCCCCAAAAATGAGCTCTGTAGCCCTTTTTATAGTTTTTGAGTGGTTTTGGCCCTGTCCAAACCTAGTGTTTGGCCTAGTTAAAAATTAGGTTCCAGGGCTTATTTGGGGGCTCAAATGGAGTCTAAAAATTATGAAAATTGGTAGGATGATAGTTCTAATATCCCCAAGCTTGAGGACTCCTTGGCTTGAACAAAATGGAGTTAAATGAAAAATGGTATTTACAATGGCTTGTAGTGATAAAAATCACTATATTTGTAGGGATTTGTTCTAAAAATTTGACATGTGCTTCTTGGAGCTCCCTACATGCTCCTTCTTCTTGTGTGTCTACTTCTTTGATGCACTTCCATGCTTTGTCCTTAACCTTGAGTGTCAACTCCCCCCCTCTAGAGTCTGTCGTCCCTGACAGACCCTTGTTGGAGTGGTTGTTCCATGTAGTACTCTGAGAGGTAGTGTCCTTCATGTATCAATAGGAGAAGTCCATCTTCCAAATGTAGCTTGGTCTAATTCTTTAGTTTTCCACTGCTAGCCTATGCGAGATTTGGTCCCCTTGTAGGTACTTCTTCGTTGGACTTGAGCTGGATGGTGTATTTTTGTGCTTTCAAAGATTGCTAGTTGCTCAAAAGAGGTTGTCAATATTGAACTTGAGTAGTTGTTGATGTTGAATTGCTTCGTAGGTACTGATGTTGTACACTTGATGTCCTTTAGAGATTTTGAACATGAGTTTCATAGTAGGATGCCAAGTACTTTTGACCCATAATGACTGATGGGTAAGTGCATTAGTGCATGGGTTGAACAAAAATATGTGCTTTGTGCATGGCCTTGTAATGTGGCCCTATGTATGCATACTTGGAAAATGCATGGGAAGAAGTATGGTGCAAGAAATTGGGTCTTGAGCTAAGTGCTCAAGGATATGCTGATGAAGAGGTTTCCTAATCTATCATGGTTGTGGTGTTGCCAAGATAGGCGATTCTTACCATGGTGAAAGGTCCATCAGTCTTTGCTCTTCGTTATGTACGCCCATCGTGATGATTGACCAATGGCTTGTCTTTCTTGTTGATGGATGACTGTGTTGATGGTTCACATTAGGGATTCTTCACGTGCACAATCCTGTCTCGTCTTTTTTTTTTTTGGAACAATGTCACAAGACAAGAAGAAAGGTGATAGCATCAATAACATATTGTACATTTAGCAAGTGTGTCTCATGTGCCTGGGATTTCTCAATGGTGTCTATGCACGTCCGTGTAATGTGGCCCTATATTAATGCATACTTTGGATATGCATGACCTGAATGGTGCAAAAGATAGGGTTATGCCAGAGGCACATGGTTGTTGTTGGTCGAGGCTTCTGATGTTACTTGCAGACTTGATGCAATCTTTGTTTGGGGGTGTCGATTGGATCTTGAAATGCTGTAATCCTCCTCACTGGAATCCATTTTAGAATTGTATTTGGCCTTGGAGAGATCACCATAGGCCTCTTCATCTTTGGCTGCTTTCTGAACTTTGGTATCCACTGTGGTTGGCTCGTTGGTTCTGTGGAGGCTACTAGTACTTTTGGCTTCCAAACGCATACCCTTTTTGCATGTCTTCCTACTATTGTTGAAGAGTTGAGTGTATCTTCTTTTGGTTTTTCTCCTCAGTTCTTACCCTTTTCTCTCCTTGGCTTCTTTTTTGAGAGCTTTTTCATGGTGGGGAGCCTAGGCCTTTTTGCATGTAAGAGTTCTTTGGGAACCCACATGTGTAATCGCCCTCGTTGAGCTGCAACTAATTTTTTTGGTACCCAAATTTGCCGGAGGCCTTCTCGTTGAGCTGGTTGTGGTGGCTTGGTTCTTGTCTTCACATGGTTAGCTTGCCTGGGTGGAAATTGTGTTGGCAAGGTTGGTGGTTGCTCTCTTTCTCATACCCAAATTTGCTTCATGCCCGGAACTACTTGCTTCTTGAAATCTCTTTGTCTATTTGATATAGCGATTGTCATGTACTATTTTGCTTGCCTTTTTGGTTGAGTTGTGGTGACGACATTACTCTTTGCACAAGAGGAGGAGTTTGCTTGTCTTTGAGCATGTTCTTCCATGATTGAGTGGTTCTGGAGCCAAGAGCTTTTGACACATACAACATCTTTTTTGCTAAGATTAGTCCTAGAAGAACTAAGAGAATGTGTGACATCTGGATTTGTGAGCATGCAATTCTCTAATTCTAATGTGATGCATTGTTCCTATACCCAAACTTGAAGAAGTTGACTTCTTAGGTTCAAGTTGACCGCATGGTCATAAATCCAATCTTGACCCAAGACAAGTTGCTCTGTACGGTCCTTATCATGACACACTAGCATTTTGACTTTCATTGGAACATCTTGAAGGTAGATGGGAAGTTCCACCTCACCCAAACAAGGGGTTTCCACACCTCCCAATCCGATGAGATAGGCTTCTATAGGCTTGATGTTCAACTGTAGGTCTTGACAACGTGAAAGTCTAATTGCACTAGTTGCTGCTCCTGAATCAACCAATGCCCTCACCGTCCTTACACTCTTTCCTTGTCCTATCTCTATCATCACAAAGGGGAGTCGATCGATTATGCGAGAAGTAATTATGCTCGATTTTTGGCACATGTCCATGTGATATTTTGGGGCTTTCGGGTTGACATCTAGGCCTAGTTGCCTTAACTTATTTTGTCTAATGTGCTCTCTCGCCTCGGCTTGTGCTTCTTCTCTTACGCTCAACTCTTCTTCTTTTTGCTTCTTAGTAGTGTTGAGTCTCATTTGCATATCCTCCATAAGAGGTTCTTGATATAACTTGACTCGACAAACACTTATATAGTTCGGCAAGATATCACCTTCTAAAGTGGCCAATTGAACCGCACCGCTAGTGGAAATTCGATTAATGATCATGGGTCCATATCCTCTTTTTTCCAATTTACGAGCATGTTGCTTTAGCATATAAACAAGCACTAGATCTCCTTCTTTCGATCCTTTATCCTTTATATGGGCATCAAAGTATGCCTTTTGCCATTTCTTTGCAGCATACATGCCTGCTGCTGCTCGTAGCCTCGTCTCACCTAAGCGTTCTAGATCAAAGATCCTAGAGGACAATTCATGTCCATTCCACTCGTGTTCATGTGCTACTTTCAAGGTTTGGATTAGGAAGTCCAATGGTAGCACAACATTCTGTCCAAAGACCATCTGAAATGGGGTGGCATTGAGTACCGTTTTATAGGCAACACTGTCCATATGTTCGTGAGGAAGGAGGGTAGATAGAAGTAACACGGATGTTTATGGGCATCATGCTTTTTGATTCTCAGTAAGGGTTTCCCATACTATGGATCTATTATTAAAAAAAAAAAGGAAGATTTATCATAAGAACATTTTAAGATCCAAGAAACCCTTGCAATCAGTATTACCATAAATATAGATTAATCAAAAGGGATGACAATACTAACCTTTTTAAGAGGTTTAAGGAGTTTACTTTTGGTTAAGTGCATATGTTCAGCATGCACGAGACTTTAATGCGCAAGAAACCAAAAATGTGTATATAGTTCTATCGGGGGAAGAAAAACAACTTGAATTTCATGTCTTGAAACAGGTTGGAATGTCACACATGATAGGAGTTTCTACTCAATATAGATATTTCATTAGACTACGTACACTAGATCCACTTTGTGCCTATACTGCCGCCCAACAATGGACGTTATTTGTATTTTAAAGTATTTCAAATGTTAGAATGGAGAAGAAGCAACTCAGATATTACATGGACAGGTCTCATTTGTTCTCTTTGTCCAGGAGGTTATGTTGACATAGTTCCCTAGGTGATCCCTTCTATCACAATCGATAAATAAATTTAATGCCCGTGTAGTACGTAATTCCAAGAATCCATCAAAACGTCCCAGGCCGTTAAGGCAGCTGGTTGGGCCTTTCGTCTCTTGAGGCGGGGGCGAAGGTTCAATTCCTGCCGGCCACATGTAAGGGACATGTATAACCTGGAATGATGAAGCATATGGCCGATGTGCCATCGTTTGACTAGCCCTGCGGTAGTTGTGACCGCCGTTCAACTTAGTCTTGTAAACCCCTGTTCTTGTGGGATAAGGGGGGTCCCATGGGTACTATGCCCTTCCTTGTACAATTGCAATTTCAAAGTTAAAGCTCGGGAGAGTAGGCCTCGGCCGAACCTCCATTAAAAAAAAAAAAAAAGAAAAGAAAAAAAGAATCCATCAAAACAGTCAAGTACATTCAGCTGAAGAGAGTGTTTCCAAGAGATGATTTTATTGAATCCATTTACGGATTATCTGAACGTGCATGATGAACCTATATGAGTGCCGTAAACTTCTCCATTTTTAGATGAAAAGGACATAAATCCACTTAAAGATAGATCCCTATTGGAATGATCTAAAGAACCAGAAGCAATTTTTTTGCGATTGATGATGTTGAAAGCTTGTAGGTTCTAAAGCTTGTACGAAGTTTGTTTTCATTGTTCAGAGAAATATTGCACGAACAAGAGCTATTAACATTCATTCTTCACAATCAAAACTTTTGTGCAGAAAGCCTTCTATTTCATGTCCACAAACAACATCAGCCCAGCATTAGATTTTAAAGACCTAAGCAACAAGATGGTCGTGCTCTTGCACCAGATCAACATTCATAACAAAGTTAAATAAAACCATGGCGCGAAAAGGAAAGCAACTATGTCTGGGTAATACCATCAACCTGCAACCATAACAACATAACAATCATGAAGTAAAGTCAAACGTAATGCTAACTCCCAGTCCCTATGTTCGCTTAATCTATTGGATATAAGTTCCAACTCTTAAACAATTAGCATGAATCCAGAGAAGGAGAATTATACCGTAGCTCATTAAATTTCATTTCACTGCTACATCATCTAAACCTCAAGATTGTATTCTATATGTCGTAAGGGCGTAGAGGTAAACTTGAACCACAAAGAGCGCTTCAGAATAGTATCAATTATGGGAAGTCACAAAATTCATATGGGTTAGATAATAGATACCCCTTCTGAACTTCTACAGCAATATCCAAAGATCCAATTTCTCTCTTCCCTTTATAGCATAAACAAGTTCTTGTTCCTCTAGTCAACTTCTAGCTCATCAGCATCATCAATGTCTGAGGAAGATTAAATCCATGTGCATCCATGAGGCGAGTTTCATTCATGACTTATGCAGCTTGCTTCTGCTTCGTGATTTTTCAGATACAAGAGTCCTCAAGTCGAGGTGTGTAACTGTTGGCTATCAAAGAGTACAAAAGAGATAGAGTGTCTTTGCACTAAGCAATAATTTCTTGACAAAAACTGCTCCAGCTCGAAAGCTCTGAATCAAAATCATCATCTTCTCATGAACTCCTCTGTCCACTTTAGCGTTCTTCAAGGTCTCCAATTCCGCTTCCCGTATCATTCGTTTGATCCATGTCCCTCATGAGAGCGAGCAGGGTTACCCTTCGACTATTCTGATGACTACCTAGATTCTAACATAAGTGCTAAACATATAGGATTAGACAAATAAACCTGCTGGTTCGAGAGACGATCATGGTCAGTTCCCTTAGATGTGGTAGCTGTTTCTTCGAATTACCCCTTTGAGTGCCTTCCTCAGCCATTGATTCTCTAGCTCACATGATAGATCTCTCATTTTCTTCACCACAGCTGGGTGCACCCTTTACATCTAATGGACAGAAATTCTCCATAATCTGCCACCATGAGAGTCCTTCCGGATTGTTCCCTCCCTTCTAAATCTTCCGCAGTTGTTGTGTGCCATACATAGGTGGTCCTCAAGAGCCTGACTTCACTTTTTTTTTTTTTTTTTTACTACTATTTCCTCAGAAGAAAAACATTATACTCCCATACCTTGTGACTTCAAGTTGATTGGAGGCATTCACTCAGGTTGCAGGCTCATTGTGTTGACATTGATTCCAACACATAATCTCTTTGATTCATTCGCCAATCGATTAACCATGAGTTGCTTTATCAATATTATCCCAACATGAAGACTGGGAAATTCTTCACGAAAATCTTTGGCAGAACCTTCACATTCCCTATATGCGTAAACGTATATCCTCAATTCATCTACTTGTCATTTTGCACTATGTCTCCTTGAAAGTCTTGTCGCCTTCCTTCCAATACACATTACCGCTTCTCTCTCCAACATTAATCTTCAATAAATCTTTGTTGCATGCATCTTTAGCAGATTCAGTTGCATCGTGATTGGGGAATGTGTCGTTGGCGGCTTCCTTTAAACAAATCCCCGTTGGAGACCACTAGCACTCACAATAGTAGTTGAATCACCACAATCAGCTCCTTAGGAAGAGGCTTGATTGATACAATATATTGCTCTGGTTCTGCCCTCGTTCCTATAGGTCTGTGCTCACTTTTATGGGCATGCGGCTGCTTCTTTCCTCCATATATATCTATTTACATATAAAGAGGAATACGTTCACATGCTCTCACCCAATTCGGCACACACATGATGGTATATGCTCACACATAACCACATATATATAATCACACACACAAATACCCATGAGAGTATGCATGCACGCATGCACATAAATACATTCATGTTCACTAGAACACATACTTCTTAAATACATTTACATGAGTGCTAGAAAATCGGCAAGGATACACTCGGGTATACACACATACAAATACTCTCGCAAGTACAAGAAGTATGTTGTTTCATCCTAGGTGAATGTTATCATCAATTAGTTTGCAAAAGAACTTTGATAGCATGCATGGCTTCAATTCGCGACCACAACGCCGTAAGCCCAAACAACATGATGAAGCTGTTTGTCCCAATCAGAGCGCTTATTATTTATGAGTTTTGTCAATACGTTACAAGGGGCAGACTTCTTATGTATCACCATGAATTCTTGAAGGAGATTTTCAATGACCTCATTCAAGAAGTGCGTACCTCTATCACTAACCAACTCTATTGGTAACACATTCTCGAATAAGAACTTATCCATCCTTTAAGCATCATTTTTTGTTGTGGCTTTTACCTCTACCCACTTTCTAAGGTAATCTGTGGCCACAATGATGTATTCAGCATGGGAGTTTCTAGCTAGAGGGTTAATAGGACCAACAAATTCTATACCCCACTTTGAGAATGCACGTCCTCCCATCATTGGCCTCAGTGGTATCTCGTCTTTTCTTATCGGATATTGTGCATGTTGGCATGTGTCACATTTTTGCAAATAAGTATGTGCATCCATATGAAGAGTGGGCCACCAAAGTCCTGAAAATAGGATAGCCTTGATTACTCTATCAGGACCACGTGTCCATCGGCAGCACCGCTGTGTGCAGTTTCTATGATTTTCAAATAATCTGATTCATGAACGCACAATCTTAGGTAACCATCTTTTCCTCTTCGGTATAGGTTTTCTCCAACTAAGGCATAGTCTTGAGTCTCTTGCTTTATGCTTCGTTTTCTTGCTAGACTAGCCTCACTAGGTAGTGTTCCCGATCTCATAAATTCCACCAATGGAGCACTCCAGTCTGGAATTAATGACACATGATAAAGGTAATACACCCACTGTATCTTGTTTGTACATGCTTCCTATCAATATTTGATATTTTTGTGATTTTACAATTTCATCTTTGTTTGTTTTAACATTCTTATTTGCGGGTCCGAAGGTTAGGACAGGTACTAACTTATTTGCCCATTTAGGAACAACTTCTAAATTGAACAAATAAGCGTCAGGTAGTTCATCAGACACTCGTTGCGGTGGCTCTCCAGAAGTGATGCGAGAAAGATGGTCCGCCCTAAGGTGGGTCCTACCTTTCTTGACAACAACTTCAAAGTCGTATTCCATTAGTAAGAGGAACCATCTTACTAAGCGTCCTGTATTGCAAGGTTTATTGACCAAATATAATAAAGCTTGATGATCAGTAAAAAACTTGAACTTGTTGGCCAATGGATAGTGTCTAAACTTCTTCATAGCATATACCATGCCTAAGCCCTCTCTTTCCCTTGTCGTATAATTTTGCTCAGCTGCGTTCAGTTGTTTGCTAGCATATGCTATAGGCAGATCTAGATTTCCTTCACATGTTGGTTGTGCAAGCACACATCCTATTGCATGATTGGATGCATCTACATGGACATGGAATGGATTATTCCAATCAGGGGTGGTCAGTATTGGTGCTGTGCACAAACGTCTTTTCAGTTCATTGAAGGATTTTTTACATTCATCAATTTGTCAACAAGGCATAAAGAGGTTTTGCTATGATCGCATACATGTGGATAAATCTACGGTAATATCCACAATGGCCCATAAAAGTTTGTACCTCTTTAACATTCCTTTGTCTTGGCAACTCTGCTATGGCTCTTACTTTATCCTCATCTGTGGATATCCCATTTTTAGAAACAATGTGACCTAAGATTTTGCCTTGTCGTACCATCAACACACACTTCTCTGGGTTCAGACACACTCGATATTCTCTACACTTGTTGAAGATCTGTCTGAGCTCAGGGATGTGGTATCTTCTTTCTTGGGAATGAGCACATAAATCGTCCACATATACTTCTAAGCTCTCTTCATTCACATAAATCGTCCACATATACTTCTAAGCTCTCCTATGTACGTAGATCTCTCTTCGTTCTCTTCAAATGTCACTACAATCTTTTGGTCTTTTCTTTATTTTCAGATGCTTCTCCTATAATGGCCTCTCTCTTAGGCATTCGTACCAAAATTTTTCAATCCTCAACTTCATATTTCTTGAAATTTTCTAGTACTTCAAACAATGATTCCTCCTCTTCATGTTTCACTGCTTTTCTTTTCTTTTTCTTTTGACCTCGTTCACTTCCTTCTTTTGAATTTTTTGTTTTAATGTTTGTGAGAGGTTCTTCTTCTTGTTGGTTAATTAGAGTTATCCCGTTTAGCAATCCTAGAGGTTTTTCAAAATGACCGTCTTCCATTTGAAGCTTCATTCTAGTTGGTCTTAATGTGGGTTTGCCCCATCGCTTCCACAAGGAGGTGGTCGCAATAGCACCACCAACACCTGAATCTATGATTGCTTTGGTTGTGTAACCCTGGTACGTGATTGAAAGATAAGTATTACCTTCTTCACCTTCGCTCATGTCTCCTATTTTATTGAGAGGTATCTCTGGAACTTTTTGCTTAGAGCATGCTTTTGGCATTTTCCAATCAAGTTCTAGAACCTGATCCTTCACATGATTCCATAGCTCAGGTTTTTCTTTGAGCAGCTCTTCTACAGTGAGATGACACTGAACCTATTGTTCTTCACGATGTTAGTGTTTCTTTGAATCACTGAGTCTTCATTTCTTACCAATATTGTGGGAGCTCTGATCTGTAGAGATTCAGATTCCCATGGGCCTGTGAATTGTGGCAACTCTTGTAAAGAATTAGATTCAAAATATAATCTCTCATCTTCTTGTTGCTCTACGTGGTCTCCATAAATAGATGGAATGTCTTGGGGAAATTGATCGTGAAGATCATCAACTTTAGGAATATTACCATTCTCCTTGGCCCATTTCTCCTCTTGTATTTCCCGCAAGAACTCTTGAGAGTACTCTTGAATTGAAAAAGGTGTTCCAACATCCGTGGAATTAGGAACATAAGCTTTCGTTGGTGGTGAGCTTCCTCTTTCAACAACTGGTTGAGCCTGTGGAGGTAAAGAAACCTGGGGCTTGTTTACCAACTGCTCTAATCTTTCTAGTAAGCCTTGGAAATGCAAATCTGCTTTGATAGAGTTTTTCTGATTGAATTGTTCATTCGTTTGGAGCATAGCTTGAGCTAGCTCTACCATTTTCATGCACATTTTTGTCCGTTCAATCTCTAAATCTACTCTAGGGTAACTCTTGTCCAGGTTTGCAACTGCTAGCCCTTCTTGAAGTCTAGCCTGATAGGCCTTGAACATCATGTCCAAGGCTTCTAGGGTTGGATCTACAAGAACAAACCCTGATTGTGGTCTATTTACAATGGGTGGTGGGGTGGGATGAGGTGGAGTGGATGGGGCTTCGACATGCAAGGGGGTTTGAGATGCAATGTCTTCTATTTTTGTTTTTGCATCTTTTTGGCTTTATTCTACTTCAGATAGCTTTTTATTCCACTTGCGATTGGCTTTCTCTCTGGTATCCTTCCAAGTTCTTGTTTTCCTCTTACTCGGCTCTCCTGATTCGCTTGACTCTGATTGATCGGCTAGTTTATCTTCTTTTAAGGCTTGCACCCTAGGAACTGCCTGTACAGGAGCCACATTACTTCTACTTGAACTTGAATCCGCCACTAAGCCTACCACATTGATGGGTGTAACCTTGGGCGCACTAGACGGATTGCTAGGACACTCTCTTGGAAGATGTTCTTTGCCACACTCAGGACAAAAGCCTTGTATTGTGATGTTTATTCCTTGTCCCAGAGTAGATGGGTGGGGACATTCACGAATGAAATGGTCGCCTTGACATCTAAAACATGGTCCTCTACGGGCTTGTGGTCTTACTTGTCTTGATTGGGGCCTAGGGTTTGGATTCGTATACATGACATTGGAGTATTCTGGCCCCCAATTTTGTTCCATAGGTGTGATTCATATTGATACAAATAGGTCTCACTATGCTCAGGTGACTCTGTGTAATAGCCATGTGGACTACCTTCATGGGATTAGTCTGAACTATGAGCATGAGAGTCAGTTTTTGAGACCAACGGGGCTAGTGGCACCAATTCTCTATTAAGGTTCTCCTCTGCCACTACATACTTAACTGGGATCACATTGGCAGGAGCTGGTGGTTGGTTTCCTAGGACTGGTTGTGGCCTATATGGTGCCTGATATTGCTGTTGGTATTGGCCTTGATATTGTTGAGGCCTATGATATGGCTGTTGGTATTGATTCTGATACCTAGCTTGTGGATAAGGTTGCTGATAATTTTGTCTGATAGCTTGCCTATTGTATGGATAATCTTGAGCCGTATGGTTTGTGTATTTTCTCTCAATAGTGCAATACAGAGCATTAGAGTTTCCTTGGGGTTGAGCCATCATTGGCCAAACATGAGCCATGTGGTCTCCTCCCCAATTATAACATCACTTCAATGAGGTGACCCTTGGTGCTTGTCTATTTTGAACTCCTAGCTTCTTGGCAACCTGCTCAGCTATCTCATCTATCTCAGTGGAGGTTCTGGAGGTATGACTAGTAGAAATGTTAGAATCCTTATAGAGTTTGGACAATCCTAACCCCTCACCCAAGTTGTCTTCTATGTCTATGGACATGCACACACATTCTTCTATGGATCTAGGCTCTTTCAAGTTCACATATGATCTTAACTTTGTGCTCAATAAGACATCTAAAAACAAGGCCACTTGTTTGGCTGTTGTGGGTAATTCTGGCAGAGGGCATCTTTCCAAGTACTGTCTAAACCTTCTTCTTGCCAGTTGCACTGTTTCTTGGGGGGTCTGCTTGAAGCTGTGGATCAGGGATGATGTGTTATGCCTAATGCCACTCTTGGAAAATTCTACAATGAATTGAGGCCCAGACAGAGGGAAGACCATTACCCGAAGCTTTGACCAGAATGGTCTTGTCTTGCGCTAAAGAGACCATGTAGGTCTTGTCTTGCTACAGCGAAGACAGTAAAGTCAAGAAGGGAAGACCAGGTGCGCAGCGAGACCATGTTGGTCTTGCGCTAAAGAAGACCATTAAGGTGAAGCTTTGACCAGAATGGTCTTGTCTTGTCTTGTTTTACGTTAGTCTTTTGTCAAATCGCTGCTGGCGCTAAAGAAAACCGGCGCTAAAGAAGACCGGTTAGGTCCGAAGGGGCGAAGCAATTCCTCTAGCAGTTGGCCTATGTTTCAGTAATTGCAACCGTTTAGAGGCTGAAACCAAGCTAAGGTAGTACCCTTGAGAGTCAAACCAAATGCCTCGAACTGTGTGAACAAGTCCTCGACCTGTTCAGCTCTTAACACTTGTTTGAACTCGACCACATGATCATAAGGGTCTCTGAATCCATCAAAATAGTTCTTCATTGCCTTAACCACTTGAGAAGGTCTAAGGGTTCTTCAGTGCTCTTGAGGTCTAGGCAATGAAAAATCATGTTCATCTCTTTGATGCCTATGAGCTCGATGTCTCTCTCTTTCAATTCTTTCACCTTCATGTCCTAATCTGTCTCTGCCCACAGTGTTTGCAAAGCTTACCTCAGGTCTCTCCCTAGCTCTTTCCCTCTAGGTCTCATGAGCCTTTGATGATCCTGCTCCTTGGAGTCCATGGGAAACACTAGATCTTAGTGGAGGGAAAACTGATTCACCTTGCCAAGTGTATGCATGCTTGTTATGCCCTGTTACTAAGAACATTTTCTCGGATGTGTTATCCAGATATAAAACTTTTCCTAGTGTCTTTGGATCCTTGAACACGTAGATGGTGACTATTGGGCTAGGTTGATCTGGCTTGAACCTCCAACATGCTTCCTCTATTTCTCTATTCACAAACAATTCTATGTTTTTGTTGTCTTGGGGAATCCATTCTGGGGTGATCACCCTAGTCAAAACTGACTTACCTCTAGGAGTCTTGGGTTCTCGTCCTAGGTCTCCTTGCTCTAGGTCTCTTATATCATTCTTAGGAATGATATTTCCAAATTCATCTGTCCTGTCTGGTAAGCTGGTAACCACATACATGGTTCCTTCCTTATCAATGTATGAACCCTCTTCGAACTTAACCACTGGGTGTTCAAGTCCAAAGGGTTGATCCAGATTTTTGAGTTGGACAACTGATCATCTTAGAACATCCTCATAGATGCGAGCACCTAATTGGTTGGTCTTGATATACTCCAATTGGGTCTTATAGGGACCTTCTGGTGTTTGTAAATACGCAGTACCTGAGGTACGTGTGGGTCTTTCCATGCTAAAAGGCATTTCTGAATCACTTGTGTCCGAACTTAGTGTGTAAGGATAACCACTAAGTTGTTGTGCCCAAGACTTGGTTGTATGGTTGACACTAGCCTCTGATGATCTAATGCTTTGTCTATCCTTGCCTAGGTTTCTACCAAATCTCACGTTCATAAGCCTTGTCTTTTGGTCACAAGGTTCTCTTGTATTGCTCAAAATCCTTTGGAACTCCTTGGTTTCCTAGTCCCACCTGAGGATCAACTTCAAAATGCTATATAGCTGGTAACCACATACATGGTTCCTTCCTTATCAATGTATGAACCCTCTTCGAACTTAACCACTGGGTGTTCAAGTCCAAAGGATTGATTTGGATTTTTGAGTTGGACAACTCATCATCTAAGACCATCCTCATAGATGCGAGCACCTAATTGGTTGGTCTTGATAACTCCAATTGGATATTATAGGGACCTTCTGGTGTTTGTAAATATGTAGTACCCGAGGTACGTGTGGGTCTTTCCATGCTAAAAGACATTTTGGAATCACTTGTGTCCGAACTTAGTGTGTAAGGATAACCACTAAGTTGTTGTGCCCAAGACTTGGCTGTATGGTTGACGCTAGCCTCTAATGATCTAATGCTTTGTCTATCCTTGCCTGGGTGTCTATCAGATCTCAGGTTCATAAGCCTTGTCTTCTGGTCCCAAGGTTCTCTTGTATTGCTCAAAATCCTTTGGAACTCCTTGGTTTCCTAGTCCCACCTAAGGGTCAACTTCAAAATACTATATCTAATAATTCACGTATTAGTTTTATCATAGCCAATGGAACTTTTGGTAGTACTCCCCACAAGCTTTCCAACGAACCAAAAATCACAGCAAACGGATTTCGTATGAGAAAGTTATGCCAGTTCAGGGCTCTGGGGGTTAAAACAAGGAAACATGATCTCTCTGGGAGTGCCTCAGAATAGGCAATACGATACCAGATTTTCCACGATATGCGATACCACTATGGATGATACCACCTCAGACGATACGATACCACCAAGGCGATACGATACCAACTTTCATGATATGATACTACTCTCTTAGACGATATGATATTGGAAGTGTTCACGATACGATACCTCTGATTGGCACGATACAATACCAATAGTTAGGACGGTACGATACCTTCCAGGCGATATGATACCACTAGGATTACGATACGATACCTTTGATTGGTGCGATATACTGCTCGTGCAACGTGATACGATACCACTGAACCGACATGATACGATACCAGAAATCACACAATACGATACTCAATCTTTGAGCGATATGATACCAAAGGATCGGACACTACGATACCAAAACAAGAGGTGATACGATACCAACTTGGTCGACGATACGATATCGCTCGATCGATGATACGATACCGTGACTGACACGATACAATACTAGGTGGACCACAATATGATACCACTGGGACAACCGCGATCGCGATATCAGCACTTGACGATACGATAACAGAATGGTATCGCGATACCTCAAGTGGGTGTGCACGAGAGGATAAATCGACAAGTATCGCGATACACGGGAATTCTGGTATCGCGATACCACAACTCAACCGGACACGATACTTGGAGTTTTTGACACCCAAATTCAAATTTTTTTGCAAATATGAGTACCTTGTGTCCTCCTTGTCACTTTTATGTGCCTATAGATGCAAAGTCACCCTCCAAACGCACGATATCACCACTGCGATATGAGACGCAGATCCTCTCATGATGCATGATTCTGAATCAAATTTCTCGTGTTTTGAGAGTTTTTCAAGAGTGTTTATTCAGTATTTTTAGCTCTCAACTCCCCCTGTGCTTCTTTCTCATAACCACAAGTAAAAAATGAGTGAATGTACTATCGAAAAAGGAAAAAAAACAGAGAAGATGAAGATGGGAGAAGATGAAGATGAAGCAAGACTCAGAAATTGAACTGAAAATGGTGATTTTTTTACCTTCCAATGCCGCTACTCTACATCTTACCGTCACACACTCGTCCTCCAAGCTCTCTCCCCGGCAACGGTGCCAAAGTTGGTGTCACTCTAGCACAATGGCAAGTACCAACATGAGGAGCTTCACCTCATAAATGTCAATCCGTGGAGACATGAGGACCGGTATGAAGACCGTGAGCAAATGATGGCACAACTGCGTGAGTGAAAGCACACAAGCATGCACACACATACACACACACACACGTGCACAAGGTAAGAGCAAAGAGCGCAACAATGGAAGATCTTCGATTACAAAAGAAATCTTTTCCAAAGCTCAAAGCTACAACAAGCTAACCCCAAAACTGAGCTCTCGAGCCCATTTTATAGTTTTTGAGTGGTTTTGGTATGGTCCAGACCTAGTGTCTGACCTAGTTAAGAATTAGGTTCCAGGGCTTATTTGGGGGCTCAAATGGAGTCTAAAAATTATGAAAATTGGTAGGATGATAGTTCTAATACTCCCCAAGCTCAAGGACTCCTCGGCGTGAACAAAATGGAGTTCCAAAAATGAAAAATGGTATTTACAATGGCTTTTTAGTGATAAAAATCACTATATTTGTAGGGATTTGTTATGAAAATTTGACATGTGCTTCTTGGAGCTCCCTACGTGCTCCTTCTTCTTGTGTGTCCACTTCTTTGATGCGCTTCCATGCTTTGTCCTTTACCTTGAGTGTCAATACATAGCTTCACAGACATGTTTACCAGGTGCCTCAAGTTTGGGCAAAGAGGACACCATTTCAGATTTGTGCAGGCATAGCAAACTAGCAAAATTTAGATGACCAAAGCATGCGTGCCAAAGCTTTGCATCTGACAAAGCCTAAGAATCATGTACTACACATGCTGAATCATTCATAGATTTTTCATAGTCTATGAGCTTATACAGCCCATGAAATAAAATGCCAAAAGAAATAATGACATCACTATTTGAAAGATCATGAACTGTACATCTATCATCAACAAATTTCACAACCAAGCTAATCTTGAAATTGCATTGCAAGGTAATATGTTTGGTTGCCCCACTATCAAATTACCAAACATCTAAGTCTACCACAGACATACACCGTTCATGAGAAGATGTTTCATAACTGCAAACAGTGGTAAATGCCCGTTCTTTATTCTGCACAAGATTAGAAGACTCTGTTTTGGGTGTAGAGGCCTTTGCAACAACCATTCTAGCCTCTTTAGCACCCAATTTTGTACAAATCTTTATGACATGATCATTTCCTTTACAATATTTGCAAAACAATTTTTTATTTTTTAGTTTCCTTCTTGTCTCTGTCATCCTTCTTTGATTGTGCAGAACTAGCAGATTTTTGCTTACTAGAAGAGCTCCATTTACCTTTGCCCTTCTGACTAGCCAAGAAAGCTTGATCTACAACATGCATAATGGACCTATTCTACCTAGACTAATCTTCCTACAATAGAACAAAGAATAACTCCTCAAATGTTCAAGCATTTGGATTGCCTTTCATCATCAAACAAAGAGTAGAAGCAAAACTCTGATATGAATTAGGAAGACCATTCAAAACAGTCTACACAAGTGAAATTTCAAGCAAGACTTCATGAGAAAAAATCATCTATTCCTTCAAATGTTTGATCTTTGTCAGAAAACTATCCATGGAATCTCCTTCATTCATGTGCTCACTCTCCAAATCTTTTAGGAGGTAAGCAACACAGGCCTCATTCCTTGCTTGGTATAAAGTGGTAAGTGTATCCCAAGCATCCTTAGCTATTCTACAAGAGTGAATGTGAGGAATAATGGCATGTTTGATAGACAAGGCTATCAATGCATGTGCATGAGCATCTCTGCCATCCCAATGAATTTTCTCTACAATAGTTGCAACAAGAACTGCAACAAGAACAAGAAGATGAAGAATATATCCATCTTCAACACTGTCTGCATCACCTTCAACAACTGTGTTTGTACGTGTAATAGGACATTTTTCAACAGCATAGTCCTTTTGCAACCAATACCTGAGACATCATATAAGCCCATAATGGGTAATTTGTATCGTCAAACTTATCCTCAATAGCCAACATATGGAATACATCATTGCTTTCAGCCATGGCCATTGACTAATAATAACATGATTCAAAAAAATGATTGTATCTCAAAAAGTTGAACAAAACTACCTATCGAGTTCTAGTAAACCTATAGCAGATTCGAGACACTTATACTGGCAAACCAAAACTTGTATATATCTTTGGCACAAAAAGACAAAATTTCCTACACAAGCACTATGATAGTGCATTCAAAGACCGAAACATGCTTCAGATTGTGCTTTTGACACCACACAACGAAGTTGTTTTCATCTCCTATTCAGCATGAGTATGCTCACCAAGTTTCATGTGATTTTGAGACTCTGACCAGAGGGGTGTAGATGAAGCCCTAGATACAACAGCGAAATGCGCTGATACCAATTGTTTGAGTTTGAGGTTTGCGGAAGCACGCAAATAGCACAAGGAAGAAGAAGAAGAAGCTTGATGCACAACACACAATACTAAACGTATTACCAAGAGAATGTACAAAGATAAGTAGCCCATTAGGGTAATAGGCATATATACAAGCTAGAAAAAAAAAAACCTCCTAACGAGGGAAAAAGGTGCCTTGGCAGTCCTAATGTGCTCACACACATCACTACCTAAATATATCAACACTAATGAACATGACTATGCAGGAATGTAAAGTAGATGAACATATATTCTATATAGACTCAGGGTGCTCAAATCATGTAGTAGGGAATGTAGCTCTACTCTCAAACTTGGAGGATCCAAGGAATAGACATGAAGTCCAAATAGGAGATGACACAATACATCCATTTGAGAATATAGGTAATGTGAACACTCCATATGGTAATATGAACCTATTGAGCAAGGTATTATATGTTCCAACTATCACCAAGAACCTCAAAAGAGTAGGTCAAATTGTTGAGAAGGGCTTGTAGGTTGAATTCACAAAGAATGGAGCATTTTTTGAGGGTCCACATCAAAGATTCAAGAGGATAGCAAGAGGAGAAAAATCTGGTAGATTATTTACATTCTAACTCTAGGATACTAGAAACATTGTGCTATTTAATTATGGAAGTCAAACTCTATCAGAGTTGGAAATTTGGCACAAAAGATTAGCTCACATAGGTAAAAGAGCTCTCAAGCAGATCAATAGAGATGAGAGTGTACTTGGTCTACCACATATATCCAAACAAGACATGATCTATAAATGCAATGCTTGTCAATTTGGTAAATTGAATAGGCAACCATTCACAAAGAGTATATCAAGCACATCTTGTGAGATAATTGTTGGCTATTTTGTATTTGAGTAGGGGGAAAACTAAATTTTTAGCAAAATAACACATCTTGACTCACAATAACTATTTTCTTCAATTAATGGTACAAAGGATATCCCTTTGTGCACTATAACCAACAAATATACATTTCTTTGCCTTGTCATCAAGTTTGTGATGTTGTTTTGATGGCACAAGAGCATACGGAAAACAACCAAACACATACATATGACTAAACATAGGTTTATGTATATCCCAAGCTTCATAAGGAGTGATGAATCTCAATGATTTTATGGGGTAGTGATTCACCACATAGTTAACACATGATCACTTCCATCAAGAATTGTGAGGAAGGTGCTTTCCTTTAACCATACATCGTGCCATTTCAAAGAGTGATGTATTTTTATGCTATGCAACACCATTTTGCGGAGGTGTATATGGCATTTCACATTGGTGTGAAATTCCTCATTCACGAAGAAACTCATGTGATATGTATTCACCACCATGATCTATGCATAAAGTCAAACACTTGTTTCTAGAAAAAAATTCAAGCACAAGTAAAAATGCTTTGAAGCAAGAAACTACCTCATTCAGTGCTTTCATGGGATACAAACCTATATGGTGAGCAGCATCATCAATGAAGGTAACGAAATATACATGTTTCCCAAAAGATGGAGTCTTGATGAGAACACATACATCATTATGAACAAGCTACAATTTTCTTGTTGTGTGTGTATGTCTATCTTTTGGAAAAGAAGCACAATGCATTTTTGTGTAAATGAGACCTTCACATGTATGATTTCCAATGGGTTCAAGTGAATCATGTTCGTTTGCAATAACCATGTCCTTCCTTTGCAAGTAAATCAAACTATTGAAGTTCAAGTGACCAAAACGAGTATGCTAAATCTCCATATCAACCATGGAGGAAGTATGAGAAAACAAGGCATTCAAGGTAGCCCTCTTGTATGTATGCATGTAATACAAACCATTGCATAATGTACCAATCATCATGATAATATTATCATTGCTGAAATAATGAACCATACACTTATCATCAACAAAGTGTACATGAAGTCTAGCTTTGGCCGATCAAAGGAACAAAAATATAGTTCTTCTTGATACCGGGTACACACAATGCATTTTTCTAGAGAACCGCATCTCCATTTGCAACCATAAAAGCTCAATTTCTCCTACTCCAATGATAGGATAAGATTCATTGTTTGCACATGTCACATGTCCTCCTTTGGGTGCATCATTCAAATATGCATAAAACCTTTTGCATGAAGTTGTATGCTTTGAGGCACCACTATCAAAGTACAAATTCGAAACAACCTCACTCACAAGCATGCATTTGGAATGCAATGATGCATTATAATGACATGTAACATGCCCAAAACTCTTGAGCCATGTTGGCTTCATTTCTACACCCATCAATAGTTTGGAGAGCGTTCTTACAATATTTGCATATTTTCCTCTTCTTATTCAAATGAACAAAATTTGAGGAATGAGTGGAAGAAGAAGGTTGAGGATTTGGTTTTGATGGACCCAAAGCTAAGACATACTTGCTTTTTCATTTTTATGAGATAGGAAGAGCTTGCGCTACTTTTGCAACTGAATAGAGTGTAGTGGCAAAGCTTTGAAAATGTTTTGGTAATCCTTTCAACAATGTAGAGATGACTGATGCATCCAAAATAATCTGATCTATGTTTGCCAATTGCTCTTTCAAGTCCATAGACTCGTTTTCAGCCATACAAACATCCTCAAGTTGCTTCTTCAAGTATGCTACACATGCTTCATTATGCATTGCATGCAAAGAAGCAAGAGTGTTCCATGCTTGTCTTGATGTAGAACATGACCAAATGTGTGGAACTATATGATGCTTCAAAAAAAGTGCAATCAATGCAGGAGATTGAGCATCATTTTCATCTCATCTAAGTTAACCCTATGTCGGTAAACAAGGACTAACCACTAGAAGAAGAAGCTCCATCTATGATAGTAGAATGTGAAGTAGAAGAACTTGGGGATCTTTGATCTACATCTGGCACTATGTTCCATAGCTGGTTTGCAACAAGAACATGTTTCATCATGTAAGACCACAATGTATAATTGGTCCCATAAAGTTTATCTTCAGCTTGAAGCATGCCAAACAAGCCATTACTACCCTCCATTTCACTATAGAACAAGACTGTGACAAGATCTAAGCTTCAATGAAAGCTGAAATTTCATATCGCAATCCATCACTCTTATGGCAATTTTGACTACATGAATGGCTTCCAAAATGGGGGTAAAACTCTAGTGTAACTGGTGGAAATGCTTTCTAATTGCAGAAAACCAATGTTCTATGCTTGAAAGTTGATTTGCACTGTTAAAAGCACATGCTTTCCATGATGCAAAAAACCAAAGCTTGCGAAGGAGTTGAACATGCTCTAATACCTAGATGCTTAGCCTAGCTCCTATCAGTGTGCACACATCTAGTTATCATTATTTCCATTTATCAAGTAAACGCATATTCGGAGTCTCGATAACCTCTACGAGTGCGAGGGTATTATCAAGAGATTATATGGATGCAATTTGACAGAGAAAACACATTGCTAGATTTGAAAAGATTCCATCATACTGATGATTAGAGATAAGAGTGAGTTTTTTTTCATGTGGAGTAAGTTTATTCTTATCATAAAGAAGGTGGTGGTAGTTTCATAAGTTATTGCACTCTCTTCTAACATCTTCATTTTGTATGAGAGACTTAGGTCCATAGGTTGGATTATGAAACATTTGGTATAAGATACTGAGATACTAGATTCATAGCTTTGACCAAGATGGAACCCCTTGAAGTTTTGTTTCATCAAAATCAATAAATCAAGTAGATTTTCCTAAGTTTAAATTTTGTGACACTATTTGGAAAATGCTTCATCTATTTGTAAGTTATTGTGTTAGTACAAACATTAATTGATGCATTTTGTTTACTTTCTAGATTCACCCCCTAGGATTTGGGCATACTCATTCTTACTTGTAAGTATTAGGACACTTTTGATCTCTTAATTTAGGTTTCTTATAATTATTGGCAATAAAGAAAGGATTATTATAATATTTGGCATTCGAAACATAATTGTACACACCTCTCACCTTTTGAGGTTGTTTATGAATATATTCCATAAATTGAAACTATTTTATGGTTATGTAGAAAGGTTCCTAGTACTATATCTTTTATTATTTTTCTAGATTTGTGTTTTATTGATTACTTTTGTTGCTCGAGAAGTGACTCATAGTCTTGAATGAGCGCAATATTAGCCCTTACTTTAGTTGAGTAAGTGATTTTCTTTATTTTACAGCTATCATCAATTGAAAAAGTTGTAAGTCGCATGTCTTTTGAGACAAGGGCTAGATGCTAATGGCTCTACAGGGGTCAAGTAGTCACAAGCTAGTGGTTGAGGTCTAGACATAAGGATATTGAGGATATTTTGAATACCTATTTTGTGCACACAAGGGTGCATTGGGCCGCAGAGGAGTTGGTGTAAATGATAGATAGTAAGCAAAGATATTATCACATTTGATCTATTCTAGAGAATCTAGTGTTTAAGACATCGAGCACAATCTTCTCATATTACTTGGATAGTATGTTTTGATTCCTCAATTTTGTTAGATCCTTCTATACCATTGACGACAATGATCTCTGTAAGGGGGAGAGAGTGTTATATTCCAGATATGTATGTGATTGGAGGAACTAGAAGTTCCTTGGTTAAGGTATAGCATATGAAAAGAACCATGAGAGTTCCATTGGATGGTACATATTCATGATGACCACACAAATAGGGGGGATCTATGAGTGGAATCTACTTAACGACTTGGAAGGATAAGAATAGGATGGGAGGTGAGCCCCAACCATGTCATTCTTGTTTCTCAAAAAAATGGTGAATCCATGTCTTCAAAACCTCTAAGTTTTCATACCCTTTGAAGATATGAAATTAATCTTAAATGATGGAGAGTGAATATCTTCAACATGCAATCCAGTATGATGGAAAAAGTTTGAAAGATACCATTAACACCTTAGAAAGAAATATCACAAACCAATAGAAGTTGAACTTTTCACCATTTTTGGTAAACTCAAAAGTAAATGTGTTTGAAGACATATCCAAAGAACTTTAAACTTAAGCCATAATAAAGAAATGCAAGGAATTACAAGCAAAGAGGAATTTTATGGAGCACGGATTCATAAACAATCATATTCAAATGAATTCCATATATAATGAAAACTTTCAAATATTCATAAACAATGATATGCGAATGGATTCCAATTTATCTACCTTTGGTAAAAAAGGATTCAACTATTGCCACAAGTGATCTTCAATAAGCGCCAATGGTACTTGAATCAATCAACCATTGTGAGATATTCCAAAGATATGATTAAAATTAAAGATAATAAAAATGATAAATAAATCTCACAAGATTGAAAAATAGTTTAGAAGAGTCCTTTTGTTAATATACTCTTTAGAGATTGGGTAGGTCACAACCACAAACGTAACTCATCACAAGCTTTTCACTTTCAAAAAATAGACAATATTGGTATGAAATGGCTAAAGTATCCTCGTGACTATACAAGGTTCACTGAGTCATAAATTTCAAATAGAGGACCAATTTCTTACCACCAATGCTAGTTTTCATGGACAAAAGATTTCTAAGGGGTAAATGAAGATCTAAACAGATTTAGAAAAGGTTATTGAAGGTTTTCAAAGCTTTTGAAGGAAATAATAAAGTGCAAGGAAACTATAACTAACGTGGTCCTAGTCTAGCTGGTCGATCTGATCAAATCCTTATTCGCTTGATCAAGAGAACCACACCTTTGGATGCATTTTTTAGAATGGTTGACAAGGTGAATCTACTCCAAGGAACTAGTCGGTATGGAATATAACTTATAGAAACTTAGTACTATCTCTCAAATGGCACCAAAATTAAAGGTCATTTGAAAAACAAATGCATAAAAAGAGCTCAAGAAGAGGCGACTAGGTTGAGATATATTTTGGTGAATGTATGGGGAAATATAAATTAACCCCATTTGGAAATCTCTTTGATGGCGAGGAAGAATGGACTCAACATTCATTTGGAGCATAAGTGAATTCATTCTCTAGGAGGGAAGATTGTTCCTTCAGCCAAAATGGATAAATCAAAGTTTAAATCCAAATCAAAGAGATAGTTGGGAGTTGAAGGGATAGTTTTGAGTTGAAGAGAACCTCTTCCCCATGGTGTGTAGAAATGTTGTAACACTTGTGAAGTAGGCAACTTATGAAAGCCATATATTCAAGCACAATTTTTATTGAAAAACTAGGCTTACCTTGACATTTGTTATCATCCAATGTTTTCCTTTTCTAATGTGTCCTTGTATTTTGGTGTTGAAGATATTATTTAAAGGCTTTTTATTTGCTATGCTCAATTCCTTTTTGGTGTGCAACATACACGATACTATATGAATGTCTAGTTACGGTGGTGATATTTAGGTAATAGTATTGTTGTATATTCTACAATTATGATTTTTTTTCTGAATTCATTGGTGAGTATTACCATAAAAGCTCATGATCCAAGCAGTGCTCTATTCATAGGAACTATTTATCCAGTTTTTGACTCCCTAGAAAAATACCTTGAAGGTTCCATGATGAGAGAAAACATATTGAGGTACACTACTATTATGTTACATTCCATAAGAGAGAGACTGCCCACAAGAGATGTTGTCTTTTTTATGCTCCTAGATAAGATAACCATGTAAACTATTTTAGAAAGGTTGGGCTTAATGAGAATTTCAAATCTTTCTACAATTTGTTCTTTTGAAAATCATGCTTCAAATCAAAACAATAAGAAAAATAGATGATGGCTAGAGATAATTACAAAAAAGGTTTATAACCTTTTCATGTCCTTTGTGAGGGGCTTAGTTGTGTTTCACCTTCTTGTTTTCTAATATAAATTCTCAATGGTGCCTAAAGGAGGGGAATTCTTACAATTTTGAATCCTTCTACCTAAACAAATTAGGGATCTCTAAATCAACCATCCTATGTGAGGCTTGTCAAAATTCACTGCACATCTTTGCTTCCAAATCTTCTAGAGAGCTTCAATGTCTAATGGCATTCCACATAGCAACAGAGAGGTTAATCACTTCACCAAATGGAGCTTGCTCCATTTAACCTAAAGAGGCTAGTCCAAAAGCAAGCAGAAATAAAAGCAAGTCTAATGACTCTTGAGGCATGAAAAGAAGATGTGCCTCAAGATTTCTCTTCCATTAGTCCATCGCTTACACCATGGGGGTGCACCAAAAATTCTATTGGCTTTGACATTTCAGGTGAGCAGTAGATTGTGCCCTATAATTAGACTAGAAAAGATTTTGGAATTATACTTTTGACATTTTCAGGTGAGCACTAGATTGTGCCCTATAATTAGACTAGACAAGATTTTGGAATTATACTTTTGATTATAAGATCACCCACAAAGGGAAAATAACACAAGAATTTGCAATTGATACAAGAAGTCTAACAATGCAGAAGTGGTCAGTATGGGTAACTGGACTAGATGGAATACAGAAGATCCCATAGCCCATGATCAAAAGTATGAAGCACGATATCTAAATTACAAGGAATCCCTTAAGAGAGATGAACTGGATACAAGAAACAACGCGAAAAGATTTCATACTATGAGATTACAAGAGGATAGGACTATATGTCCAATAACTAGACTAATCAAGACTAGAACAAGGAACACCAGAAGAGCTGGAATAGGGACTTCGAAAGTAATTACTTGGTGATCATGCCTCCTTGAGCTCCCAACATTGGCATTGGCAAGGCTAAGGATACAAGCACTTAGTCCTCCTTATATATGTGTTCAAAGTTAGTTACAAATTGATGATGTCAACAACTCTAAACAACATCTCCAAGTCTTAGAATTAGGCAAGTAGAGAGTCCAACTTATCAATGAAAGAAGGGAAACCATGTCCCATTTTACCTCAATTATCTCTGATACCACTGTTGTAGGAGATGGATGGATACCTCAAGGAAGTGAGGTGGTACTGCTAAAACCTGCTTTGTACCTGCCCTAAATCACTTCAGAGTTTGACAGTAGGCCCTTTTAGCTTGAAAATGACACCCAAAAAGTACCTATGTACTTTGGAGTTGATGCTTGAAACAATTTAATCAAAACAGACTACTTCATGAATAGCTAATGTCACAAAACTTGCTATTTTAGTCCACACACCTACTAGTTCTTTTGCTCAGTGCTCATAGTACAGTAAAAATTGATAAAATTCATTTTGAGGGAATTTAATTAGCTTAGATAGCTAATGATTTCAAGTGGAATCATCTAAAATGATGAACTATGCACTGAGAAATAAGTTTAGCAATCCAAAGCTTACCCCCGATTTTTTAGGGACTAACTAGTGGATGAGCAGTGAGCACTTCGATGACGATTTCTCCCAGATGGCTGAACCAAATGCTTTGAGATTTTGACAGCACATAATAGAATTTAGATCATACAAAATGGTTGATAACTCAGTGAGGTAAAACAAAGAAATTTCATTGTTCTTAGTAATCATAGCAGAGAAATAGACAGAGATGATCAATGAACTATATGCATTATAACACATGATTATACAAGATCATTGAAATCGTAATGATGCTCAATGATGGTGGAATGAGTAAGCTATGGTGTAAGCTACCCAAATCCTACAAATGATCAAGGGAAGAGCTCTCAATGAGTCACACATAACCGCGAGTTTTTACAAGCCCTTTTTATAAGTTGTTCTTCCAAGTTTGAATTTTTAGTTCAAACTTGGCTCCATCTAAAAAGTGACTCCTCTACTTTAGGAGTTATTCTTCCATTGAAACTCATAGCTATTTTTCTTCCTAACTCCACGAGATTTTGGCTTTTACAAGATTCTCTCAAGGTATATACCTTTTACAATGGTAAATGATCAAACAATTACAAGCTATGGTTCACATGAGTTATCAAATGCTTCCACATATAGTCTTCCATGCTAAGCCAAATGTGAAGGCTTGTAAATTTGCACCAACACATATCCATACCTTTTTGGCATCCTTTTCTCTCTAGTAGACCTTCTTAAATTTTGTTGAGATGATTCTACCACATCTCTCAACTCCTGTACTTTGGCTATGCCTTTGGAGTTCCTAGAATTTATTTCTCTTCTTTGAGTCTTCTCCTCATCATAAAAATCACTTGATGCTTCAAGTGTAAGCTCATTCTTCTTTGATAATGTTGGAAAGTCTTCCTCTAGATAATAGGGAAGTTTGATTTTCTTGCAATCATCTTCAAACCAAGATTTTGTTTCATCAAATACAAGATCTCTAATTATAATGAAGCATTTGTTGCTTGGATTATATAGCCTATAACCTTTGTGACTAAGGACATAGCCAATGAAGGTGCGTTTCTCTACCTTTGGATCCAGTTTGCCTCTAATTTGTGAAGGTATGTGTGCATATGCTATGCACCCAAAGATTCTACAATGATCAAGGCTAGGTCTTCTTCCATTCGATGCTTCATAAGGTGTCATGCCATCCAATGCTTTTGATGGGAGTCTATTGATCAAGTATGTGGCTACAGATACAACCTCTGCCCACAAGTAATCGGTTAGCATTTTCTCATTTAGCATTGACCTTACAACCTCCACTATTGTTCTATTTCTTCTCTTTGCTACCCATTTTCCTCTAGTGTATACCTAGTAGTGATATCTCTTTTAATTCCTCTCCCTTGGAGATAGGAATAAAAGTCATGGGAGAAATATTTTCCCCCTCCATCTTACCTTATTCTCTTCAAGGTTTTACCTGTTTTATTTTCTACAAGAGCTAGGTATTTCTTGAAACATGAAAACACTTCATCTTTATGCTTCATAAAGTATAATATTGTCCATCTGCTACAATAATCAATGAATGATACATAATACTTGGATCCAGAGATTGAAGGATCCTTTCTTGGTCCCCATACATCTGTATGGACTAGCTCCAATAGATCTCCATGAATTTATTCTTTCTTTGTGAATGGTTGCCTATGTGATTTACCAAATTGACAAGCAGTGCATTTATAAATCATGTGTTGTTTGGATATATTTGGTAGACCAAGTACACTCTCATCTCTATTGATCTGCTTGAGAGCTCTTTCACCTATGTGAGCTTATCGTTTGTGCCAAATTTCCAACTTTGATAGAGTTTGAATACCATAATTGAATAAGACAATGTTTCTAGTATCCTAGAGTTCAAATGTAAATAATTTACCTGATATTTATCCTATTGCTAGCCTCTTGAATCCTTGATGTGGATCCTCAACAAATGCTCCATTCTTTATGAATCTCACTTGCAATCCCTTCTCAACAATTGGATCTACACTTATGAGGTTCTTGGTGATAGTTGGCACATATAATACCTTGCTCAATAGGTTCATATTACCATCTAGAGTCTTCACATTATGTATCTTCTCAATTGGATGTCTTGTTTCATCCCCTATTTGGACTTCATGTCTACTCCTTGGATCCTCCAAGTCTGAGAGTCATCTCTACTCTATAGTTGTTGTAACCTCTCCTTCCTTTGTATCCTCCTTGTTAGTTGTTGTTGTTGTATGAGTTGCTATTGTACCCATTGTTGTTGAATCTACCTCTTGAGCTTCCATAGCCTCTTCTGTTGTAACCTCTACCTCTTTGGTTCCTACAATTCCTAAAACAATTCTCACTGATATGTTTACTTAGACAACATATGGCACATGGAGATGAGCTAATTTGAGCTCTCCCCCTACCTTGTCTTCTTCCTCTGCCTCTTCCTCTTGAGCCTCTACCTCTACATGCAAAGTTTGCTTGAGAGGTGCTCCCCTCATCATTAGACTTCTTACCTTTGCCTTTGCTATATTTGTTCTTATTTTTATTTGTATAGGGAGTAGAGGATTGATTACCTTTTGACTTGTCTCCATTATTCATAAGCTTTGCCTCATGTGTGAACAGTTGCCCCATGAGGGTGTTGAAAGTAGGAACTTGCATGCCCATGTAGAGTTCCATGGATGTGGTGAAAGCTTCCCATTTTTTATCTTCCTTTATTCCATTCATTACTTGCCTTACTATTTACTCTTCATCGATGATTTCTCCTATGCTTCGAAGTTGATCTACTATGTCCTTTATTTTAGTGACAAAATCAATCACATTTTGCTCAAGAATCTTCTTGAGTGTAGTGAATTCCATCCATAATTGAATCTTCCTTGCCTTGGTACTTGTAGAGAAGAATGCTTTAAGACCATTCCAAGTCTCTTGTGAGGTCTTGCAACTCTTGATGTGTGGAAGTAAAGACTCAGAGATTGAGTTAAGAATATATGATCTTGCTAGAGCATCCTTTGAGCACCATGCATTCAACCTCTCTTGTTCTTCTTCTATTGGTTGGCCCTTGATTTTGAGAATTGGCATCATCTCATCTCCAGATATGTAACCATAGAGGTTTCTCCCTTAAAGATAAGCTTCCATTATAAGTCATAAAGCTGAGTAGTTACCTCGATCCAATTTTTCTATGGATGAATGAAATCCATCTCCCATGTTGACTAGTTGCTCTGATACCACTACGAGGAGATGGTGTGATGATTCCATAGATGAGGTGGTGCTGCAAGAAACCTGCACTACACTTGCCAATCTAGCTTCAAGGATGTTTAATATACTTCATTAACTTTACAATGGTGCACATAGAACCACCACTTCCTTTGGAGTACCACTCTCAAATGTTTCCATCAAAACAGATAACTTCTATGTGCAAGAAGTGAGAAGAACCTTCTATTTTGGGAAGAGAAGGTTTTAGTGTTATGCTTATAGCTCACAACCTGGTATGAATTTACTAGAGAGATTTCTCACACATCTAATTGAAGTGTAGCTAACTAAAGCAAGTTATTTCATGAACGTAGCTACACCATACAAGGAGAAATGAATTTTGCAAGTCAAGGGGGTCATCTGGACTTTTCAGGATCTAGAAGATGGGCAGGCACATTCATCTTCTTTGCTGAATATCTCACACTCTACTCAATTAAACTTAATGAAAAATTGATACCTGCACACTAGACACTTTACTCTAACTATGCTAAGTATAGCAAATGGATAAGTACATGCAAACAAATTGATTCCACACATTCACTATAATGATGAGGATGCTGGAGCAGACAGTAGATAGAGATGTACTCAATGAAATGTATCAAAATATGAATGATATTGCACATATATTATAGAGGTAGTGTAGTGGACTATACAAGATGATGTGAGCTCCATTTAAGCTCATTGAAGTAGCTCAAATCCTCTCAAAAGTGCTCTCAATTTAAGCTCATCCTAAAAGTGATCCTTCATTTTGGGAGTGATTGAAAGTAGTTTCCAACCCTTAAAGTCATGGAATGTGCTCCCTAGTATTATGAGATTCCTCATTCATGTTTGGCGTTTACATTTATCTAAGGTAAACACAATAAATGCTTAACAAGCATGATGTTCTATGTGAGTAAGACATATAGATGTGTAGTCCTAAGATCTTAGCAAAGCTCTTAGGCTTGCTAATTGCACCAACAATGAATGGTAGTCATGCAAGAAGTAGGTGTAGAATTTTCCTCATAGTCGATTCCATATTGTTGCACATATCCTTTGCCAACCAATCTAGCTTTGTACTGCTCAATGATACCCTCTAAAATTTCTCTTAATCTTGGAAACTTGCTTTGTACCAATGGTATTTTTTCCTATTGGCAATCCCATAACTCCCAAGCACCATTCCTATGTATGGAATCCATTTCTCATTGCATAGAACTCATACAATGAGGATAATCACATCTTCAAAAGTAATTGATTCTTCCTTATATGTTATTGCAATAAGAGAATAATCCACAAAATTACTTGATGCATGTTGAGAGATTCATCTTGCTCTACCAAGTAAAGGTGCACTCAATTTGTGATCCCAAAAAGTTTTTTTCAGCCACTTTGACATATTTTGTGCACTCTTGATAGACATGCATTCATTATTTAATACATCATGAACATGTGCATTTGAAGAATTTTCAGCAATGGACATGCTGGATTCCTTCTTCTTTTCATTGCGCTTAGCAGGATTTCTACACTCATTGATAGTATGGACACCCTTCTGATAATATTTGCATCTTTCCTTCTTCTTATTCAAATCAACATCATTGGAGGAATGAGTGAAAGAAGAAGGTTGAGGTTTTGGTTTTGATGGACCCAAAGCTAAACCATACTTGCTTTTCCCTTTTTGTGAGATAGCAAGAGATTGCGTTCCCTCAATCAAACCACTTCTATTCACTCTAGGTTTCTTTTCTTTCAAAGGAAGAGACACAAGCACATCAAATGCATACATATTTGGATTCCCTTTTGCAACTTAACAAAGTGTAGTGGCAAAGCTCTGAAAAGATTTTGGTAATCCTTTCAACAATGTAGAGATGAGTGATGCATCCAAAATAATATCATCTATGTTTTCCAATTGCTCTTTCAAGTCCATAGACTCATCTTCAACCATACATACATCCTCAGGTAGCTTCATCAAGTATGCTACACATGCTTCATGCTGCACAGATGCAAAGAAGCAAGAGTGTTCCATGCTTGTTTTGATATAGAATATGTCCAAATGTGTGGAACTATATGATGCTTCACAAAAAGTGCAATCAATGCATGTGATTGAGGATCTTTTTCATCCCATCTAAGCTACTCATATCTTGGTGGAGAAGGAATAACCACTATACTTGAAGAAGGAGCTCCATCTGTGATAGTAGACTCTGAAGTAGAAGAACCTGGGGGTCTTCAATCTACATATGCTGCTATGTTCCATAGTTGTTTTGCAACAACATGTTTCATCATGTAAGACCACAATGTATAATTGGTCCCATCTGTTGGAGATAGATGTCTGCGGAAGCACGTGAACAACACAAGGAAGAAGAAGAAGCTTGGAGCACAAACACACAATACTGAATGTATTACTAGAGAATGTACAAAGATAAGTAGCCCATTAGGGCAATAGGCGTATATACAAGCCAAGGGAAAAAAACCTCCTAAAGAGGGAAAAAAGTGCCCCGGCGGTCCTAGTGTGTTCACACACATCACTATCTAAATATATCAACAAATCCCCCCTGGGAGTGATGGGGTGAACAAGGAGCTGGCACTCATGTATAAGGAAGTGCCAAGCTATGTGGAAATCACTCCACAAAAGGAAGTAAGCCCAAAGCTTTGCGGAAAGCTTCAAACTTCTCCCTAGGCAGAGCCTTCGTGAAAAGGTCTGCTATGTTCTCCTGCGTGGGCACATATGACAAGCTGATCTCCCCAACAGAGAACCTCTCCCTGACATAGTGATAATGCACCTCAATGTGCTTAGTGCGAGCATGGAACACAGGGTTCCTCGCAACTGCCAATGCGCTCTGACTGTCAGTGAAGATGGTGGTGGCAGAAGACTGGCCAACACCCAAATCAGCCATAAGGCGTCTAAGCCACACACACTCAACAGTCGCTGTGAAAGCTGCCCTATACTCAGCCTCACAACTGGAAGTGGCCAGAGTAGGCTACTTCTTGCTTAACCAAGATATACATGAGCTACCAAGCATGAAGCAAAAACCACTAGTGGACACACGAGAGTCATAACAACCAGCCCAATCAGAGTCAAAAAAAGCATGCAAATCTGGCGGTAGTGATCCCCCCTTCGGATAAAACAACCCAAGTAGCCGAGTACCACTCAAGTAGCGAAAGATGCACTTAACCGCCTTCTAATGCGTGACTCCTGGGCAATGCATAAACCTGCTCATCTGTGAGACAACAAACTGAATATCTGGCCGAGTAATGCATAAGTAAATCAAGCATCCAACAGCCTAATGCATCTCCAACATCATGAAGACTCAATCAAAAACCTGTCTCCATAGGAGTGGCAATAGGCTTACAGTCTTCAAGACCAAAACGCTGCAATAATGTGTCAATATATTTCGTTTGACACAAAGCCATTCCACCATCAACTTGCATAAACTGAATGCACAAATAGTGATGCAAATGCCCCAAATCAGACATCTCAAATGAGGCATGCAAATCAGCCTTGAAATCAGCAATATGCTTCTCAATAGGACCAGTGAGCAGCATGTCATCAACATAGACAACAATGATCAGAAGCACATCATTAGCACGCTTAATATATAATGTGCTTTCAGTTGGACTGTTCTCAAAACCATGTGCAACCAGATAGGCATGTATCTTCTCATACCAAGCACGTGGTGCTTGCTTTAAACCATATAATGCCTTCTTTAACCTGCACACCTGGTTTTCATGCCCTTTATGCACAAAGCCACGGGGCTGAAAAACATACACTTCTTCATGCAAGTCACCATTCAGAAATGCTGTTTTAATGTCCAACTGATGTACATTCCAACCATGATGGGTTGCAAGTGCACAAATGCTACAAACAGTAGTCATACGGCATGTAGGTGCAAAGGTCTCATCAAAATCAATGCCTCTTTCCTGCGCATAACCCTTTGCAACAAGCCTAGCCTTATACCTATCAACTGTACCATCAGGTTTACGCTTCAGCTTGTATACCCACTTAGTGCCAATGGCCTTCTTGCCAAGAGGCAAGTCACATAAAGACCATGTACCATTCTTCATTATAGCATCATATTCAGATTGCATAGCAGCCATCCAATTTTCTCAATTTTGTGCTTCTCATCACAGAGACTAGACGCAGCCATAGCATAGCAATTTGATGCAAAGGAGGCCCTATGAGAGCCTGAACGAGTACGATATGACAAAGGTCCATCTAATTTGCTGTCACGCAAAGTCTGCACCAACCATTTTGGCATAGTTTTTGCCTGCTCAATATCAGCTCTCTCATCAACAAGTGCATCATGTAAATCTGCATCAGAAATGGAATGATCTGCATCATCATATGAAACCTGCGAAGGCTGAGAAGTTGCCTCATTAGGACCAGCACTAGACTATCCACCTGTAAAAAGAGGCATCAAAGTATCATACATGTCTTTGGAGCTAATAGATGTCTCCTTAGTACATGAAAGCAATGGCTGAATAGCATCTTCCACAAAGACAACATCACGGCTAACCAGAATGCGTTTAGTCTGTGGATGATACAGACGATAGCCTTTACTTTCAGAATTGTACCCAACAAAAATACATTTTACTGCCTTATCATCCAATTTTCTGCGATGTTGTTCAGGCACTAGTGCATATGCCAAACAACCAAAAACACGCAGATGAGCAACAGATGGCTTGCGGTCATGCCAAGCCTCATATGGAGTGATAGACTGCAGCGCTTTAGTGGGACACCTGTTCAGTACATATGATGCACACATGACAGCCTCGAGCCAGAAACTATGTGGTAAAGCCTGACTCTTGACCATGCACCTCGCCATCTCCATGAGTGACCTGTTCTTTCGTTCAGCAACTCCATTCTGTTGAGGTGTATACGGCACTGTACACTAGTGTTTTATCCCACGCTCAACCAGAAATGCATTAAAATCAGAAGACATATATTCCCCCCCTCGATCAGAACAGAGGGTGCCCATTTTACATGCTGACAGATTTTCAGCCAAAACCAAAAACTGTTTAAAGCACATGAACACTTTGGACTTTGCTTTGAGTGGATATACCCATGCATGCCTGGAAAAATCATCAATGAAAGTCACAAAGTAAAGGTAATTTCCAAAAGAGGGTGTCTGCATAGGACCACAGACATCACTATGTACAAGCTACAATTTCTGCGTAGCCCGAACTGAACCATCTTTTGGAAAGGAGGAACGCTACATTTCGCCCAAAATACAGCCTTCACATACATGTTTTCTAGGTGCCTCAAGCTTGGGTAAAGAAGACACCATATCAGATTTTTGCAGGTGTAGCAAACTAGCAAAATTCAGATGACCAAAGCGTGCATGCCAAAGCTTTGCATTTGACATAGCCTGAGAATCATGAACTGCACATGCCGAATCATTCACAGATCTTTCATAGTCTATGAGCTTATACAACCCACGCCATAAAATGCCAGAAGCAATAATCACATCGCCATTTGATAGATCATGAACTGTACACCTGTCATCAACAAATTTCACAACCAAGCCAATCTTGGCTAATGCAAAAACTGATAACAGGTTCTTTTTGATCCGTGGCACAAATAAAGCATCTGACAAGGTGAAAGAACTACCATCAGCAGTAGTCAGAATTATCTTACCAACTCCCATAACAGGATAAGAGGAGTTGTTGGCGCATGTGATAGTATTCCCTGTAGGGGCAGGCTCAAGTGAAGAGAAGAAACTACGCTGCGAGGTAATATGTTTGGTCGCCCCACTATCAAAATACCAAACATCTGAGTCGACTGCAGACATGCACTGCTCATGAGAAGATGGGTCAAAACTGCAAACAATAGTAAACGCCCATTCTTCTTCCTGCACAAGATTAACAGACTCTATTTTTGGTGTAGAGGCTTCTGCAACAACCATTCCAGCCTCCTTTTTCTTTGCCTCTTTTGCAGCCTGTTTTGGACAGTTCTTTATGATATGATCATTCCCTTTACGTACTTGCAAAACAATTTTTGCTTTTCTGATTTCTTCTCATCTTTATCCTGGTTCTTCGAATGTGCAGCATTTGCAGATTTCTGCTTACTAGTAGAAGAGCTCCATTTTCCTTTGCCCTTCTGACTAGCCAGGAAAGCTTGATCTGCAACACACATAATGGACCTGTTCTGTTTGGACTGATCTTCCTGCAACAAAACAGAAACTAACTCCTTAAATGATAAGGCATTCGGATTGCCTTTCATCATCAACCGAAGAGTAGAAGCAAAACTTTGATATGAGTCAGGAAGACCATTCAGAACGGTCTGCACAAGTGAGCTATCTGGTATAACCTCATCAGCAGAAATCAACTGTTCCTTCAAATTTTTGATCTTCGTTAGGAAACTGTCCATAGAATCACCTTCATTCATGTGCTCACTCTCCAACTGTTTTTGGAGGTAAGCAACACGAGCCTCATTCCTAGCTTGGTAGAATGTGGTAAGTGTATCCCAAGCATCCCTAGCTGTTCTGCAAGAGCGAATGTGAGGAATAATGGCACGTTTGACAGACAAAGCTATCAATGCATGTGCCTGGGCATCTCTGCCATTCCAAGGAATCTGCTCTGCAGTAGGTGCAACAGAAACAACAGCACGAACAAGAATCTGCGGAATATCATCTGCGACACCATCTTCATCAGCTCCAGCACCTGTATTCGTAGTACCTGTTGTTACAGGTGTAACAGGTCGTCTTTCAGCACCCTGCACAATGTTCCACAATCCTTTTGCAACCAATACATGTCGCATCATATAAGCCCATAATGGGTATTTGGTACCATCCAACTTATCCTCAACAGCCAATATACGAAATACATCACTGCTTTCAGCCATGGCCGGTGACTAAAATACCTTGATGCAGAAAATTGACTGTATCTCAAAAAGTTGAACAAAACTTCCCAGACAAGTTCTGCTAGACCTGTAGCAGACTTCAAGACGCTTAAACTGGCGAATAGAAACTAGTATATACCTTTGGCACAAAAAGACAAAATAGCCTGCACAAGCGCTTCGATAGTGCGTTCGGAGGCCGAAACGAGCTCAGATCGCGATTTCGGCACCACAATGCGAAGCTATTTTGATCCCAGAAACACCCTGAGTATGCTCACCAAAATTCATACGAATCTGAGACTACAAACGGAGGAGTGTCAACGGCATCCTAGATGAAGCGACGACCTGCTCTGATACCAATTGTTGGAGATAGATGTCTGCGGAAGCACGCGAACAGCACAAGGAAGAAGAAGAAGCTTGGAGCACAAACACACAATATTGAATGTATTACTAGAGAATGTACAAAGATAAGTAGCCCATTAGGGCAATAGGCGTATATACAAGCCGAGGGAAAAAAACCTCCTAAAGAGGGAAAAAAGTGCCCCCGCGGTCCTAGTGTGTTCACACACATCACTACCTAAATATATCAACACCATCAAGTTTATCCTCAACTTGAAGCATGCCAAACAAGTCATTATTGCCCTCAATTTCACTATATAACAAGAATGTGACAAGATCTCTACTTCAATGAAAGCTAAAATGAATGTTGAAATTTCAGATCACAATCCATCACTTTGATGGCAATTTTTGTTGAAGAATCACTCACAAATTTGACATACAGACAGACCTAAAGACGAAGAAAGACAAAGAGAAGCAGAAACAAAGCATTCAGAAAAACAAGCCTGAGTGAAGGGACAAATTCACGACTGTAATATAGTTCATAGAAACTTCCAGAAATACGAGTTTTGAATCTCGGAACAAAATGTATATATATGAGATGAGTATGTGAGGAAGATGTAGATACTAGAGAGAGCATATGTGTGCATAGAACCGGAATAGAATAGCGCATACAGAAACTGAGGATAGTGATATAGAAGATGCCAGAGATTGCATATGTAGAGATGAATAATAGAACCTGAACTATTGGGTATTCATCTGAGAGAGATGGTAAGGAATAACTACTCAGAGTAGGAGAGTTTTCCATAGCTATGAGCAAAGTGAGGCCAAGCTATTTTGTACACATCTTCTCTAATAGAAAACACATGTTCATGTGAAAGTTTGAGCGCATTCTTCATATGTGAAGAAATCTGAGTGATTTCATGTTATTGTGAAAGTTAGTTAACAGTTACAGTTTTCTCAGTAGACATTTTTCCGGTACTTCTGAGAGTTAGATCTCACAACATAGTGTAAAGCTTTTCATGAGAGATAGCTCACCTTGAAGTCAGTAGTCTCAACTATAAGTTGATCAAAAGACTTCTGTGAAAGGGGACAAGTACGCACAGTACTGTGTCTGAAAGTAAAGACATCCAGAAATGGTGAAGTTTTTCTTAAACTTCAGATAATGTTCATTCACCGAAGGAAGCTCAGGCATTACTTCCTTACTTCATCAACAAACTATTGAAGTAATTACAAACAGAATTGTAGTTGATTTCGGTGACATTCCGGTAAGATTACGGTGACAGTCCGGTAACATTCCGGTGAAGTTCCAGTGATGTTTCGGTGAGTTCAAAACACAGTTTTGACACAGTTAAGTGATGGAAAGATTATCTAACTGTAAACAAACACAGTAGTGTAAAGTTTGAAGTAAATCAGTTCAGAATTAAAGCTTGAAGGAAATGTGAAGCTTTCTGTAAAGTGAATTTTCGAAGTTCACTAAAATAGTAGTAAAGTTTTCAGGTTGTTAAGCTACTGATGATTATAGAGGTGTTCTAACATCACTTTAGCTTAGTTCTTGTTATGGTGCGACAAGTTCCGGAGCTAAGTTCAGCTTTCGTCGCATCAACAAGTGGTATCAGAGCAGAAAGGTTCTGAAGAGTAGAAAAGGTTTCTCAGAAGTAGAAACGGAAGTAAAGATACAAGAGAATTCGAAGAACTTTCACAAGAAAGGTGAAAGCTGAGATGATCAACAACAAACGGTGTCAGGAACGTTCCGAAGTAATTCTCAAGAGTAAAGGTTTGTAAAAGGTAAAACTTTTTAAAGTTACACTCACCAAAAGTAACAGAAGCAAGAAGATTATGGCAGATCATATCTCTATTAACAAATTGGACAGAGATAATTATCTCGCATGGGTAATGCACATGGAAGCCTTACTTATGAGTAAGGACTTAATGATATATGTAACAGGAGAAGAAAAGAAGCCGACTTTCGAAGACGACAGTCAACCAAAGAAAGAAGAGTTAGAAGCCTTGAAGCTGTAGCAGAAGAAAGATGCAACGGCAAGAGCTTATATCTACAATACCATTACAGACCATCTGCTCTACCACACATTAGAGGTCTGGAGAATGCAGAAGACATATGGAGTGCATTGGAAGATCATTTCCAAAACATTACTAAAGCTAGGAAGGCTAGCTTATGGTCAGAGTTTACAACGTTCAAGAAAAAGCAAAGTCAAAGCATTAGTGATTATGTCACTAAGATGAAAGACTTGGTAGATAGTCTTGGATCTATTGATGAAGATATCGAAGATCACAGGTTGATAGCACAAGTGCTTGCAGGAATGAGAGGAGATGAAAGGTGGAAACCTTTCGTACTCTCAACTGAACTTTCTTTAAATCATTCTGACCAGATTTAAATCAGTTGCTTGGACTAATGTTAACGTTTGAGCAAGATTTGAAGACAGACGGAGATAAAGGACATAGTTCTGCTATGTACGCAAAGAATAAGAAGAAAGGTGATAAAGGAAAAGAAAAATATGAAGAAGAGATGTCTACTCAAGCAAATTTTGAAAGAGGAAGAGGTAACATAAGAAGTAAAAGTAGAGGTAAAGGAAGAGGTAATCAGACTAACAACAAGAAGACTTGTTGGATCGGTGGATTAAGCAATCATTTGGCTCATGATTGCTGGCATAATTCTCAAGGATCAAGTCAGAATCAGAATAACAATAGCAGAGGCAGAAGCGGAAGATATCAAAGAGGAAGACAAAGCCAAAGAGGCAGATATGGTAGAGGTGGAGCAAGAAGTTGGGGACAAAATTAGTCTCACAACACTACCTACTACAACTATGCAAATGATATGCAGAATAACAGTCATACAACATTGATGATGAACTCGATAAGTACGATAGAGAATGAAGACCTCAAGGTATTCTATATTGACTCTGGTTGTTCAAATCATTTGTCAGGAAATATAGAATTGTTATCAGAACTTGAAGGAGGTATTTCAAATCATACAGTACAAACAGGTGATAACACAAAACATAATGTAAGGTCAATTGGAAAAGTAAAGTGTAAGAATGGAGCTGACCTACTAACAAATGTTTTGTATGTTCCAACAATCCCAAAGAATCTGATCAGTGTGGGTCAGATAGTAGAAAAAGGTTTTCAAGTCAGGTTTACAAATGAAGGAGTATTTGTTGAAAATCTAGAGAATGGATACAATCAAATTGTCCATGGTAAAAAGGAAGGTAGACTTTTTACTCTTAAAGTACAAGGGAATGTTGGTCAAGCCTTGATCACACATGGTGATGAGGTATTTACAGAGTTAGACCTCTGGCATAAGAGGTTAGGACATTTTAATGAAAAAGGAATCAAAACTATGGTGGAGAAACAATCCGTGAGAGGATTACCAAATATGAAGAATCAACATATGATTCACAAGTGCGAAGCCTGTCAGATGGGAAAAGCCCACAGGTTACCATTTCACAAGAATGGTTACAAACACGATGGTTTTCTAGAGCTCATACATACAGATGTATGGGGACCGACAAAAGAAGGATCTATCAGTGGATCGAGGTATTACATTCTTTTTATTGATGATGCAACAAGATGGATAACTCTTTATGTTTTGAAAGAGAAGTCAGAAGTATTTGAAGCTTTCAGACATTTTCATGCATATGCTGAAAGACTTACAGGACAAAAACTCAAAAGACTAAGGTCTGATGGAGGAGGAGAATATTTTTCTCGAGAGTTCAATGATTATCTGTGGAATGCAGGTATCAAAAGAGAAATAACTTGTAGGTATACACCGCAACAAAATGGAGTAGCAGAAAGACGAAATCAAACTCTAGAGGAGTTTGCAAGAGCAATGTTAAAGGAGAAGAATTGTCCAAATTATCTTTGGGCTGAGGCTGTAAATACAGCAACAAATCTGGTAAATAGATTACCATGTACAGCTTTAAATGGATGACCCCTTATGAAGCTTGGTGGGGTAAGGAACCAACACTTGATCATTGTAAAGTGTTTGGATCAGTTGCTTATGCTTATGTACCTTCACAACTAAGACATAAGATTAAACCAAAAGCTGAAAAATATGTGTTCATCGGATATGATGAAAAACAGATGGGTTATAGGTTATGGAGTCCTCTAACCAAACAATTTACTATTTCCAGAGATGTGACATTTGATGAAGGAAAGAGCTGGTATACAGATAAAGAGCATAGTGTTGAAACACTTGAAGAAGAAATGAGAACAATTGAAAAAGGTAAATCACATATGCAGGTAAATGGAGATGAAGATCATATGCAGGCAAGTACGTCCAGGATCGGATCAGGTACGAGAAACGAAGATGGACCAAGATTTGATGAAGATGTGTATTCAGATACACATGAGGAATGTGAGCTAAGAAGGTCAAACAGAGTAAGGAAACAACCAACAAGGTATTCCTATGACACTTCTTATTTGACTCAGAAAAACTATGCTTACTTAGTAAAGGAAGATGAAGAACCTCAGAATTACAGTGAAGCAAAAGGTAAGAAAAAATGGGAAGAAGCAATGAAGGAGGAGTTCAATGCTCTTGAAGAGCACAAGACTTGGGAACTTGTTCCAAAACCAAATGGTAAGAAAGTGATTGGAAATAACTGGGTTTACAAAGTTAAGAAACTTGCAGATGGAAGGATAGCCAGATACAAAGCTAGAGTGGTGGTCAAGGGCTATGCTCAGACGCATGGCATAGATTATGATGAGATGTTTAGTCCGGTAGCAAAGATGTCAACCATAAGGACATTGATTGCTATATTAACATCAAAAGGATAGAAGCTAAGTTAGCTGGATATAAAGAATGCATTTCTGAATGGATATATATCAGATGAAGTTTACATGGAACAACCCGAAGGGTTTGTAAGTTTCAGTTACCCAGATCATGTTTGCAGATCAAGAAGAGCTCTCTATGGATTGAAACAAGATCCAAGAGCCTGGAATTACAGACTTGTGAAGTATCTCAATGAACTTGGATACCAAAGCTCAAAGGCTAATGCAAGTCTACTCATAAAGAGAACAGATGAAGGTATTATCTACATTTGTATTTATGTAGATGACATTATAATCACAGGAACCTCAGATGAAGGAATCAAGGAGGTAAAATGATTACTTGAAAAAGAGTTCAAGATCAGTGATCTAGTAAAGTTATCATACTTTCTTGGAATGGAAGTTACATATACAGATCATGGTGTATATGTTTCACAAGAAAGGTATCTCCTAAACTTACTAAAGAAGTTTAACATGGAGAATTGCAGAGAAGCTTCAACACCGCTTGAAGTCAATCATAAACTCAGCAAATATGGTGGCGTAGAGTTTAAAGATATGAGGAAGTATCAGTCATTAGTGGGAAGCTTAATTTATGCTACACTAACAAGACCTGATCTCAGTTATGCAGTGGGAGTTCTCTCACAGTTTATGCATTGTCCGAAGGATCAACATTGGGTTGCAAGACAAAGATTTCTTAGATATATCAAAAGAACTATAAAAGAAGGATTATATTATCCTTTTACGTCAGATATAAAGCTGAAAGCATATAGTGACTCAGATTGGGCAGGAAGTCAAGATGACAGAAGGTCAACACATCGGTATATGATATACCTAGGAGATAAGCTTGTAAACTGGTATTCAAAGAAGCAGCATACAGTGGCTTTATCGTCAACAGAAGCAGAATATAAAGGACTTGTGGAAGCAGCTAAAGAAGTGATATGGATGCAGACCTTGTTCAAAAGCATGGGTATTGATCAAGGTATACCTATCATACATGGAGATAATATGAGCTCGTTGTATCTTGCAGCAAATCCAGTATTTCATGCAAGAACAAAACACATAGAGATTCAATATCATTTCCTAAGGGAAAAGGTAATGGAAAAAGAGATTGAAATAGTATACACATCTACAAAAGATCAGATAGCAGATATTCTGACAAAGAGCTTACCTGGAGTAAAGACAAGCAGATTCAAAGAAATGGCAAGTATAAAAGAAAAGAAGAATATATGAAAGATCAAAGAATGCAAATTAGTGATTGAGGGGGAGCTGTTGAAGAATCACTCACAAATTTGACATACAGACAGACCTAAAGACAAAGAAAGACAAAGAGAAGTAGAAACAAAGCATTCAGAAAAACAAGCCTTAGTGAAGGGACAAATTCACGACTGTAATATAGTTCATAGAAACTTTCAAAAATACGAGTTTTGAATCTCGGAACAAAATGTATATATATGAGATGAGTATATGAGGAAGATGTAGAGAGTAGAGAGAGCATATGTGTGCATAGAACCGGAATAGAATAGCGCATACAGAAACTGAGGATAGTGATATAGAAGACGCCAGAGATTGCGTATGTAGAGATGAATAATAGAACCTGAACTATCGGGTATTCATCTGAGAGAGATGGTAAGGAATAACTACTCAGAGTAGGAGAGTTTTCCATAGCTATGAGCAAAGTGAGGCTATTTTGTACACATCTTCTCTAATAGAAAACACATGTTCATGTGAAAGTTTGAGCGCATTCTTCGTATGTGAAGAAATCTGAGTGATTTCATGTTACTGTGAAAGTTAGTTAACAGTTATAGTTTTCTCAGTAGACATTTTTTCGGTACTTCTGAGAGTTAGATCTCGCAACATAGTGTAAAGTTTTTCATGAGAGATAGCTCGTCTTGAAGTCATTAGTCTCAACTATAAGTTGATCAAAAGACTTCTGTGAAACGGGACAAGTACGCACAGTACTGTGTCTGAAAGTAAAGACATCCAGAACTAGTGAAGTTTTTCTTAAACTTCAGATAGTGTTCATTCACTGAAGGAAGCTCAGGTATTACTTCCTTACTTCATCAACAAACAGTTGGAGTAATTACAAACAGAATTGTAGTTGATTCCTGTGACATCCCGGTAAGATTACGGTGACAGTCCGGTAACATTCCGGTGAAGTTCCGGTGATGTTTCGGTGAGTTCAAAACACAGTTTTGACACAGTTAAGTGACAGAAAGATTATCTAACTGTAAACAAACACAGTAGTGTAAAGTTTGAAGTAAATCAGTTCAGAATTAAAGCTTGAAGGAAATGCGAAGCTTTCTGTAAAGTGAATTTTTGAAGTTCACTAAAATAGTAGTAAAGTTTTCAGGTTGTTAAGCTATTGATGATTATAGAGGTGTTCTAACATCACTTTAGCTTAGTTCTTGTTATGGTGCGGCAAGTTCCGCAGCTAAGGTAAGCTTTCGTCGCATCAACAATTTTGACTACACAAATGGCTTCCAAATGGGGGTATAAATCTTCTATAACTGGTGTAAATGCTTTCTAACTACTAAAAACTGATGTTTTATACTCTAAAGTTGACTTGCAATGTTAAAAGTGTGTGCTTTCCATGATGCGAGAAACCAAAACTTGAGAAGGAGTTGAACCTACTCTTATACCTAGATGCTTAGCCTAGCTACTATCAAGGTGCACACATCTAGTTATCATTATTTCCATTTATCAAGTAAACTCACATTTTGAGTCTTATCAAATAAACTCACATTTTGAGTCTCGATAACCTCTACGAGTGTGAGAGTATTACCAAGAGAGAGATTATATGGATCTGGTTTAAAATAGAAAACACATTACTAGATTTGAAAAGATTCCATCATACTGATAATTAGAGATAAGAGTTAGTTTTCTTCACGTGGAGTAAATTGATTCTTATCATAAAGAAGGTGAGAGACTTAGGTCCACAGGTTGGATCATGAAACATTTGGTATAAGACACTGGGATCCTAGATTCATAGCTTTGACCAAGATGGAGCCCCTTGAAGTTTTGTTTCATCAAAATCAATAAATCAAGTAGATTTACTTAAGTTCAAATTTTGTGACACTATTTGGAAGATATCCTCTAGTTGTGACTTATTTTGTTCGTACAAGAATTAATTGATGCATTATGTTTACTCTCTAAATTCACCCCCTAGGATTTGGGCTGGAGCATTAGCCAAACCAAAAGGCATTACAAGATACTCATAATGACCAAATCTAGTACAAAACGTTGTTGTATGTACATCGTCATCCTTAACTTTGATCTAATGATAACCACTTTTTAAGTCTATCTTACAATATACAATAACAGCTCCTAATGCAGATAGAATAGCATTGATGCGGGGCATTCGATATCTATGCTTTATTGCAACTTTATTTAATGCTCTATAGTCTATACACGTCTTGAATGATCCATCCTTTTTGCAAACCAAAAGCACTAGGTCTGCAAAAGGTGAATAGCTCAATACAATAAGTCCTTTGTCGAGATAATCCTCGACTCTATGATGTACTTCTGCCTCGCCTTGCAGACTCATTCAATACTAGTGTGCGGCCGATGGACGAGATCTTGGTACTAGCTTGATCCTGTGCTCCACATTTTTGTGACATAAAAGACCTATATGTAATTCTGAAAGAAACAAGTATTGAAATTCAATTTTCATTCTAGAAGCTAGTTGTGCTTTGATATTAGTTTGGATATGTAAAGATAATAACTCTTTATGTTAAAAATAAAGAAAATAAAGATACTTACAATGTACTTTTACCATTGCGGAGGCCGTAGACATCTATTCGTATTTTTGGACATCAGGATCTCTATGAATGGTTTGTGGTGACCGTTATGATAAAACTAATACACATGAGTCTGAAAATCTATAATTGGCTTCTTGCTTGCATGCCACTATTTGTTGAGAACAAGATCAAATTTAGCCAACCTAACAATCTCAAAATCCAGCTCATCTTTATAAGTCTAAATCTGGACTGGAAATCCGACAACTTGCTGATCTTAGGTCTCAGATGCCTTCCCATATGCCAACAGTACCTTGTAGGTGTGCTTAGATGGACGTTTTTAACTTTATTTTCTTCACCAAAGAAGAGTTAATAACATTGTGCGTAGATATTGTGTCAAACAATATTTTAACAAGATAACCATTTACCACCAAGATCATGAGAACTAGCTCGGATTTAGGAAATTGATACCCTTTTTGTGCAACTGGGGACAATACCACATCTGGAATAGTAGTCACCTTCTTAGTCACTATTATATTCAAGATGTGTTGTTTGTTCTTAGATGGAGGATCCATCTTAGTGTGTGTGCTTAGAAGGTCAAAATTTGAAGGAGATGGAGTGGATGATAAAGGCTGCTACCTCTTTGCTTCCATCGTTATAATTATCATCTTCTTCTTTTTGGGAGATAGCCTATCAACATGCCAACCTAGGAGTTCATAACAAAGGCCCTTGTGACGAGCCTTTTCTTTTTGTTGTCCTATCAAAGTAGATCCCTGAAATAATTTATCAGCCATGGAAGAAGTAACTCTTCTCTTTCAACAACTTGAAGTTTAAATGACATTCATTTGTCTGCTAGGTACAAGAACTAAACTTATGGGCTGCCCAAATCTCATCCAAGTTTGTCTTGAAGGTTGAGATTGAGAGCGTGACCCATCCTCCAACACCAATGCTAGTTCTATTGCCTCATTTAAGGTGTGATAGCACTCCTTGCACACAAGCAGATGTAATGTCTCTCTAAGCCCAAGCATGAACTTATGTACCTGAAGAAAATTAAATAAGATTTTTCTATAATTATCTGCATATTCCTACATTGTGAGTTGTCTTTGCTACAAGAAGAACTAGGTGTCTAAAGCCCTAGTATGCTCATCTAGAGGAGCAAAGTTGTTATAAAATATGATCTTAAATTCCCTCCAAGTGGCAAGTTTTGTATGGTCCTAATCTATTTTACTCCACCATCGGTGGGAAACATCCATAAAGATGTACATGGCATTCTATATCTTTTGTTTTTCATAAAAAATATTACAAAGTCGGAAGCACTACTCCCGCTTATTCATCTACAATTCTACCACATTTGTCATCCTACTGCTAACGTGTCCATGTCATCCTACTGCTAACGTGTCCATGGTACTTTGGGGGATTCAAATATTTCACCTACCACTTGACATCTCTACTAGGAAACATTCCCATATCTATAAGTGGTATGTATGAACTAGATGGATCAAAATTTAAAAATTCCATCTGCATTGAAGTATCAACTAGCGGAACCTTTGGTTTTCTAATCAATTCGAGGATCATCCCAAGAGTATCCTCCATGCATATAACTTTGGCATTTAGAGTCATGATCTCCTCAGTTTATGGCTACGCAAGCTCGGCCTCACCAATGGGAGACATAGTCATGTCCTTCTTCATTCTCAGTACGCTTGAGATTGTTGTGGATGATGGCCACGAAGGTCCCCCAAATCTTTTGCCCAATCTCCTTCAAGAGCTTCATGCGAAACGAGGTGATTGACCTGCCCAGTTGATGAAGAAAAAGAGTCGATTATTTTCTTCAAAAAATGGTATGTGAGCTGCTATGAAATCTCCAAGAATTCTTGCGCTCCAAAAACTCCTAAAAGGCGACCTATCCACAGTTTTTTGTAGTGGTGTGTTTGAATCCATTGTGATTGCCATGTCACTTTCGCTTTGCTAGGATAATTTCCTCAGATTGTAAATATAACCTACAACTCTTAAATATTTATAATGTCTATGCAATAAACATTAATGTGGTCTGCTACATTCTTTGCGAAAATTAAAAATACTCGATTTCGAGTTAAAAAGGTTGTGGCATGGGACAAAACAACTGAGTTTCTAAGATTAGGGGGGCTACCACCAGATCGTGAAGATGATTAATATTACAATCATTTCGAAAGCCAACGAACTCTCTCTTTTTGTGCAAAGCAAACCAATCAGCTCTCCTCTTCTATATATAAGAATATACTATTATCATGGAAGATGTAATCCAAGAAGAAAGTGACTCCCTCGTGTTAATGCAAACAGATAAGAAAAGACCATAGAAGTAGCACTGGATAAGATCATATAGCAGTAGCCATGGGCATAGACAAGCTTCGACACTTTGACATTTTTTGGAAGAAAGAAACAAATCTGTGAAAGAATCCCCATTCATGTTACCATTGCGTACATGGTGTCCCTAACCTTCAAAGGGAGCAAGCTTCTAACTTTGTTTTTCCAAACAGGAATTCTTTCCGTAGGTTTGTCAGTCAGCAGCACATCTGTTGGACGTATGGTCTTTCTTGATATTTTTTTCCAATGTGTGCTAGTTTGGGGATGTATTCGTCGATCATACATTAGCAACAACTCATACTCAGACATAGCATGATTGATATAGCGACTGTATGTGTGCAGATAGGAAAAATTGAATGAAAACCAAGCTGCTAATAATAATAATTATGATATCTCTGTGTGTGTCATATGCACTAGAGAATGCTTCATGGATCTCGGGATATGATCAAGAGGGGGCTCCAAATACAGCTGTATTAGGGCAGCTTTAAATCTGCGTATCTTCATCCGCCATTTCATGGCCTAAGCATTTGCATGGGTTAATCATCAGAGCACCAAGCTCGGATGGAAATGTGCAGGAGATCATCAAGAATATTCACGGCGCAATGTTAAGTTTTTTTGCAGAGTCGTCATTGGTGGAGGAAGTAGGCGTATCGATTTGCTGATGAGTGCCCTGGGAAGACGCTTGGGATAGCGTTGGCGATAGCGATGTAGCCTCGAATGGACAGGGCACAGCAATGAAGCGAGGCATACCTTCGCCTGCCATGAAAACAACAGGGGGGCACGCTACCTGCATAATTTCCAGCAAAACCAGGTTGAGCGATTGAGAGAGAGAGAGAGAGAGAGAGAGAGAGAGAGAGAGAGAGAGAGAGAGAGAGAGAGAGAGAGAGAGAGAGAGAGAGAGAGAGAGAGAGAGAGAGAGAGAGAGAGAGAGAGAGAGAGAGAGAGAGAGAGAGAGAGAGAGAGAGAGAGAGAGAGAGAGAGAGAGAGAGAGAGAGAGAGAACCTACCATCTTCATCTTCGTCATGTTGGCCTTCTTAACTGCTGCGCCTTGAACAGGAATGCGTTGAAGGGCGATTTGCTGAAGTAGCTGCTGCTGATGCTGCGCCGCCGATGTGGCAGATGCGGCCCAGAATCCGCTTTCAGCTGTGGTGCCTGAATGGAGGAGAATGGGTGCCTCACGCGTAGCAGTCCTTGCTTTCTTGAGGCTGAGCCAATGGTAACAGAAAGAGAAAAGAGCAGAGACGAAGAGGATGATAAGGACGACAAGCCCAGTACCGAGGGGGAACGATAATCCTGGCCGACTCGCCTCCCCTAAAGACAACCCCACGAGCTTATTGCTGCTGTTGTTGCTGTAAATGCTCCCATGATCGGCCATTCCACCGGCGCCATCAGAGAGGAGTGATCTAAGGTGAATCCTAGACATCCGTTCGGTCAGGTAATGTGTTCTTTGCGTCTCTGTAGTTATATCCTGCCCCTAAATTATCTTGTGCTTCTGTATGCTTCTCTTCAACCGTGTATACTGCTATACCGTCACTCGGATGTTCGCTCCATGGCCGTCACTGTGGGTAAGTCAATCTGTGTTTGTACAGGTTGATCTCGAGCTTCTAGCTGTATGACTTGGCTTAAACCTTGCTTCCTATCTTAAACCTTGCTTCCTATCTCTGTGTCTCTTTGGAGAACTTCTTGCTCCTGGATGGAATACCAGCTTTACCTTATAAACCCATGTAGTGTGAGAAAAGAAAGATGCAAAGTAACGAATCACATGGCTACAGAAATCTTTTGAGGCACGGACAAGTGGATGCATGCGAGCAGAAGAGGGGTTGTGAAAGATCGTGCCACAACATCTAGGATGCTTCCCGCACCTATTCATTGTCCATTTCCTCCTCCCTTTTGCAGGTCCCCACCTTTTGCAGCCCCACCTCTCTCCCCTTGCCTAGCTCTTCAGGAACGGAGGCTGCAACCTTCGCCTTCTTGCACCTCTTGCCTTACTGTATTTCAGCCGTGAAGGTTGCAAACCTCGGCTCCAATTGCACAAACCCAGGAGCCAAATTCCATAGATTTGCGAAAGCGGTTTGTTTGAGCTGCGCAGAACAGCTCCATGTAAGTTGAATCGTGCATGAAAACGTCATGATCGACATTGCTTGAGTAGTTGCTGCTTTGCTTTTGGTTGCATATAATTTGTTAAAGAGGAGGATCACCTTTCCCGCCATAATTTCAGAACATATGATAAACACCTTACCTTTATGAAGCTAATGTTGGAAGAAATTCCCTTTATAAATCTGACGAGATCTTCTCCATGATTTAGCAAAGCAGATTTTTGTTTACTTGCATCATTTTATTACTTATCCATTATCCTCAAGTGAAGGTCACTTTAAAGTGCAACAATGACCATCTTAGTAGGCATGATACAAGTCCAAAGAATCATCATAATGATATGAGTATACTGTTATGCTTGAAGAATCTTGAGCATGCTCAGCCTCTAAATGGTAGGATTACAGTAGTCAACAAGGTTCTCTCTCATTTTTACAGCCACATGAGCTTCATCCAACAAGATGAAGGCCACCTCACGAGTCACCATTCTCTTTTTCTTGATCAATCCAAAAGAAATATCTGATTAGATTTTCGTTGCCATAGTTCGGGCCGCCATTTTGGGAAAAAATTTCACGGCAGGATTACAGTAGTCAACAAGCTGCTCTCTCAGTTTTACAGACACATGAGCTTCATCCAACAAGATGATGGCCACCTCACCATTCTGTTTTCATTGATCAACCCAAAAGAAATATCTGATCATTACATTAGAAAGGCTTGCCGGAAGACAACCTCTGAAGCTCTTTGCATCCAGTATGCAAGAATCACCGCCCACATATGGATATCTACTCTATTTTGTAGATTGTGGAATCTTGACAAGTTATTAATATTCCTGATCTCCCATGATCATTCTGTCTTCATGCGTTGCGAGATTCTGCGTATCTGTATGAAAGCATAACATACTAGTTAATATTTGTCTAAGAACTTTTCATGATCAGAGAAAGTACAGTGCTCTCTTTCCGTCTCTCTCTCTTTCTACATATATGTTTATCTTATAATTAATTGTTTCCGATAGAAGAATAATTGATTTACCAGTGGAAGGAACACTTGTCAAAAGGCCCAAGCTATCAAGATTGGGATTGTTCCTTCTCACAAGCGTCGGCTCTAATAATGAATGAATAATTGTATGGTTTTACTGAGAATGTAAAAATTTGCACCGAAGAAAAGCACAAGTGGCAGCATGGCTGCTGAGTTTATGCGCATCGATTTGAAATTGCAATGAAAAAAAAAACTGATAAATCACTTAAGCTTGTGCGTCGATCTGTTTCCTTGTTACTTCTCATACTCCTATTTATGATCGTTATAAAGTAGAACGAATCTCGTGGATTTTGGTACAGAAACTCAATATGCACATTAAGGCATTCAGCATATCGGAAGCAGTACTCATATAAATGATCACATGACTAAACTATATATATATATATATATATATATATATATATATATATATATATATATATATATATATATATATATATATATATATATATATATATATATATATATATATATATATATATATATATATATATATATATATATATATATATATATATATATATAGTTTAGTCATGTGATCATTTATATGAGTACTGCTTCCGATATGCTGAATGCCTTAATGTGCATATTGAGTTTCTGTACCAAAATCCACGAGATTCGTTCTACTTTATAACGATCATAAATAGGAGTATGAGAAGTAACAAGTAATAAGATCTCATGCAACAACGTTCTCCCCTTCAATAATTTTAATCATATATTCAATAGTTTAAAACATATACTTTTGTACTGATTATCTAGAGCATGACCTGGAGATCTCATACACTACTGTTGCTTTTTTTAGTGAATCCAATAACAAAATCTCAATCTCGATTATAGAAATGCTTTTCATCGAATGTATTGCTATTCTGATAGTTTGTTTTGACTTAATTTAAGGTTTTTTCGTGCATCAAGTAGCTCCTACAGGCAGTTAACATGCTACTAAGTCCCTCAGAGACCTCATATCCGTCCAAAGTTTTTGCTTGTTGCAACTATCGCAAAACATAATCAAATCAACCATTTCGTATTAAAATTCGTAATGGTCTTGTCCATATCTAACATTGAATGGTGGATACAACTTTCCATAATGATATAAGAGTCCACGACTCCACGCATTCTGCTTTTCACCTTTAGCATTCAACTACCTACAACTACCTAGACATGGAGCACACGCACTGTTAGGGGGCGCCCTATGAAATATACAATTGGTTTCATAGACAGTCGTTTTCCTTTCTACCAAGTAAACTTCCCCGTATAGAGCGCATGAGATGGTATTAATCCAATTTCAGAAGGAGAACAAAGTTTGTCACCAAGATAGTGGAGTCTTAGACAGTCTCATCTTCCTTTTTAGCTCGTACACTTCACCTATAAAATGGATGATATGAGAATGCTCATGTTTTAGAAGGACAACAAAGCATCTAACCAAGATAATCAAGAGTAACTTCCATGTGCTGATAGGTGAATGTACACTAATACAAACGTAATTAATTGAATGAATGCACACAAACATACACACACATATACATACATGCATACATACGTACACACACACACACACACACACACACACACACACACACACATATATATATATATATATATATATATATATATATATATATATATATATATATATATATATATATATATATATATATATATATATATATATTACACACATATATACGTACACACAAATACATGCACACATGCATACATATACAGATACATGATGTATACATACATGCATGCATACATACATACATATGTACATGCATACATACATACATACATACATGCATGCATACATGCATTCATATGTACATGCATACATACGTACATATATGCATAATTGAATGAATGCACACAAACATACACCCACATATACATACATGCACACGTACATACATATGTATGTTACACACATAGATATGTACACACAATTGTTGATTTCGTGACAAAAGCTTGTTCACTAACAAGACTGTGGAAAATTGCCACGAATCAACTAGAACTAAGCTAGAGTGATATTAGAACACCTCTATAATCATCAGTAGCTTAGCAACCTTCTGAAACTGATTTATAACTGTATTTAGTGAAAAATGAAAATTCACTTTACAGAAAACTTCGTGTTTCCTTCAAGCTTCAATTCTGAACTTATTTACTTCAGACTTTACACTACTGTGTTTGCTTACAGTTAGATAATCTTTTCGTTACTTAACTGTGCCAAAACTATGTTTTGAACTCACCAAAATTTCATCAGAACATCACCAGACTGTCATCGGAATATCACCGTAATCTTACCAGAATCTTACCAGAATCAACTGCAATTCTGTTTGTAATTACTTCAAATGATTGTTGATGAAGTAAAGAAGTAATACCTGAGCTTCCTTCAGTAAATGAACTCTTTCAGAAGTTTAAGAAAAAACTTCACCAGTTCTGGATGCCTTTTTACGGTCAGACTTTGTACTGTGTACTTGTCCCGTTTCACAAAACTCTTTTGATCAACTTATAGTTGAGACTCCTGATGGAGAGTGTTAATCTCCAAAAGAACAACCTACTCTTGCCATTAGAGCACCTCTATATCAAGAGTAAGTCAAAACCTTCACCAATTTAGAGGATCAATACTCAATTATAAGGATTTTGGAAAATCTGTGAAGAGGATGATTCTACAAAAAGTTGTTGCACATATCTTTCTCATTGACTAAGCAAATGTGTAAAGTTTTTGATAAAACTTTGCATGAGGTGTCGCCTAAAGATTTCACACCTCCTCCAAGTTGAATTACTCCAAAAGATTCAGTATAACTTGAGAAATCAACTTGACAAGTCACCTATGTCTAAAACTGTACTTCTGAGAATTCGATTTAGACACCTATAACTTCTAAGACATGGTTCTCCAAGAATAGAACCCGTTTAAGCAAATGCTTTTAGCCATAAGTAGCTTACCTTCCAACTTAAAGATTGAGTGCTTGCTTGCTCAAAACTGTAAACTGTAGAAGGAGAACTGATCAAAACATAGACTTCGAATTTTGCGCCTTTTGCAATCTCTCTTCTTCCATTTACACATGTAAATGTTCCTACACTCAATTCTCTCAGCTTGATCACAATTAGAAGCTGAAAATTTATACAGAGGTCAATCACCTATAGACTTAGACTTGTACAAAAGCAATCTAACACAGAAGGAGAAAACTCAGAAACATCAGGTGCAAAATTTCTTTCATTTCTGAAGGAGTTTACAACTGAATGATGAGAGAGAGTTCAACTAAGTTCTAAGATGTCTAATGACTCTTACAACTCTCAATTACTCTATTCTCATGCTCTCTCATACTTGCCCCGACATTTTCCATAGTATATATAGACAAAAAATTTACAAGCTTATGACTACTCAAAGATATATGTGAACTATCTCTGAAATAATGTACATATGTGTACACATCTTCCAAATTCTGAATGTGTCCTTCCTTCATGCTTCACAACTTGTTCTCTTCTCAAATCCTTGACTTCATTTCCATGTCAAAACATCAATTGGTAATTGTCCTGCACCAACAGCTCCCCCTCAATCATCAATTGAGGTTTTCTCGATCTTCTTTATGCCTGCCATGTCTTTGAACTTCTGTAGCTTTGGTCCATCCAAGCTTTTGGTAAGCATATCAGCTATCTGATCTTTTGTTGAAGTATGTATGAATTCAATCTCTTTATCCATCACCTTCTCCCTCAGAAAGTGATACTGAATCTCAATGTGTTTAGTCCTGGCATGAAAAACAGGGTTAGCAGCTAGATACAATGAACTCATGTTATCTCCATATATGATAGGTGTACTCTGTATAGTGTCAAAAATCTTCATCAGAGTCTTAAGCCATATTACTTCCTTTGCAGCTTCAACCATGCCTTTGTACTCAGCTTCTGTAGATGATAAAGCAACTATATGTTGCTTCTTTGAACACCAAGAGATTAACTTATCTCCCACATAACACATGTATCCATAAGTTGACTTTCTATCATCTGGATTACCTGCCCAATCTGCATCACTATAAATCTTGATATTTGTATCTGATGTAAAACCATAATACAAACCTTCTTTGAGTGTACCGTTAATGTATCTCAACACTCTTTGACCTGCAATCCAATGTTCTTTCCTAGGACAATGCATGAATTGAGATAATACCCCAACTGCATATGACAAGTCAGGTCTAGTTAATGTAGCATAGATAAGACTACCAACCAAACTCTGATATTGTTTCATGTCCTTGAACTCTTCACCTCCATATTTGCTCAATTTGTGATTCACCTCCATTGGAGTAGGTGCTACCCTGCAATCATTCATTTTAAACTTGATTAACAAGTTTCTCAGATACCTTTCTTGGGTCACATACACTCCATGTTGAGTATATGAGATCTCCATGCCCAAGAAGTATGATAAGTCTCCCAAATCACTGATTTTGAACTCTTTCTCCATTTGCTTCTTTAGGCTTTGAATACCTTTTTCATCTGTACCTGTAAGAATTATATCATGAACATATATGCACATATAAATGAACCCATCATCACTTGCTTTTACAAGCTACTATCTGCTTTTGATACTTGAAATCCAAGTTCCTTCAAGAACTTTACAAGTCTATAGTTCCATGCCCTTGGAGCCTGCTTCAAGCCATACAAAGCTCTCTTGAGCTTACACACATAATTTGGATATCTTCCATCTCTGAATCCTTGAGGTTGCTCCATGAAAACATCATCTGAAATATAACCATTCAAGAAAGCATTTTTCACATCTAATTGACATAATTTCCAACCTTTACATGCAACAATAGCTATGAGTGTCCTGATAGTTGTCATCTTTGCCACAGGACTATAAGTCTCATCATAATCAACACCATATGTTTGAGCAAACCCTTTCACAATAAGTCTAGCTTTGTACCTAGACACCCTTCCATCTGCAAACCTCTTTTTCTTGTAGACCCATTTGCATCGAATGATCTTCTGGCTAATTGGTTAGGAACCAATTCCCAAGTCTGATTCTCCATCAATGCATCATATTCTTCCTGCATAGCTTTCTCCCAATTTTCCTTACCTTTTGCCTCTTCATATGTAGAAGGGTCTTCATCTTCCTTAATCATATAAGCATAATCTTTGGTAGCCAAAAAGAAGTATCATAGCTATACCTTGTAGGTTGCCACTTGTGTCTTGATGACCTCTGATTTCTCCACTTCTTGAGGTTTCTGGTTCTTCACACTCAAGATCAATCTTGGCATTTCTTCAACTTCAACCTACACTTATTTATTCTCCTCTTCATCATATATCTGAACCTTTGATTTACCTTTCCTTTGACTCACAACTTCTTCATCATCTGTATTAATATTGATAGTACCTGCATACCAAGTACCTTGCTCATCAAATGTAACATCCTTAGACACAATGAATTGCTTTGTGGATGGACTCCACAACCTATATCCCATTTGCTTATCATCATAACCAATAAACACATACTTTTCAGCTTTAGGTTCCAATTTGTGCCTTAATTGTGATGGCACATATGCATATGCCAAACATCCAAATACTTTGCAATGATCTAAGGTAGGTCTCTTACCCCACCAAGCTTCATATGGTGTCATACCCTGCAAGGCTTTACAAGGTAACCTATTGACCAAATAAGTAGCTATATTTATAGCCTCAGCCCACAAGTAATTTGGGCAATTCTTCTCCTTCATCATGGACCTTGCAAACTCAACAAGAGTTCTATTCCTCCTTTCTGCTACACCATTTTGTTGAGGAGAGTACCTGCAAGTAGCCTCCCTTTTTATACCTGCATTCCACAAGTAATCACTGAACTCATTAGAGAAATACTCTCCCCCTCCATCTGACTTTAGTCTCTTCAATTTATGACCTATAATTCTTTCTGCATACACATGATAATGTTTGAATGTTTTGAATACCTCTGACTTATCTTTGATCACATAAATAGTGATCCATCTGGTAGCATCATCAACATAAATCACATAGTACCTTGAACCATTGATACTGAAATCCTTTGATGGTCCCCACACATCTGTGTGTACCAACTCAAGCTTTTCTGAATACATAAAACCATGCTTGGAATAAGATTGCTTATGAGCCTTACCTAATTGACATGCCTCACATCTGTATGTCATATGTTGACCTGTAACATTAGGCAATCCAAGTACTGAACCATTGTTAATCATATCTTTGATACCTCTTTCATTGAAGTGTCCAAGCCTCTTATGCCAAAGATCTAACTCAGAGATCTTATGTCCTCCATAAGTAAACAAGGCATGACCAACATTACCTTGAATCTTCAATGTGAAAAATCTTCCTTCTTTTTTTCCTGAAACAATCTGTGTATACCCATTGCTAGGATCTTCCACAAATACTCCTTCATTAGTGAATCTCACTTCATAACCTTTTTCAACAATTTGTCCTACACTTATCAGATTCTTAGGAATTGTAGGAACATACAAGACCTTACTCAATAAGGTGCTACCATCCTTGGCCTTCACTGATCCAATTGACTTCACATTGTGCTTTGTATTGTCACCTGTTTGAACAACATGATTAGTTACCTTATTTTCCAAATCAGTCATCAATGCTATGTTACCACTCAGGTGATTGCTACACCCTGAGTCAATGTAGAAGACTCTTTGGTCTTCACTTTGCCTTTCACAAGTTGCATTCTTTATCAATGTTGAATCCTCCTTCTGATCTCAAGCATAATTGTAGTAAGTATTGCTGTAATGTTGACTTTGGAATCCTCTACCTACATTTCTTCCAAAATAACCCCTACTACCTCTACCTCTGAAATTACCTCTTTGGTTTCTGCCACCTCTTCCTCTTGAATTAAAATTCTGATTATATCCACCATTACTTTGATTTGTTGCAGAAAGTCTATGACAAGCCTAAGTATTGGCTTGAGTCCCACAAAGTCATGAAAAAAGCTTTAAAATGAAGACTATGTAAAGTTCACTTGTGAACTACCTCTTGTAACTTTTGAAGAGTTTACTTAATGTAAAAGTGAAACAATCTTAACTGGTTGAGTCCACTTGATCAAGAATGGAAAGAGGAGCCACGAATTCATGATTTGTGGTAGGTAGAGAATCAAATCAATCATTGATTGATTGGAGAGTGATTGAGGGAAGTTAGCCTCCCAAACTCAACTATAAATAGATGGCAATTTTAGTTGTGGTTAGAGAGACCTATGTGAAGACCTCCAAGAGCTGAGCTTTATGCCATATCAAGGTGTGATTACAAGGCACACATATGTATCAGTAAGTCATTGTATTGTACAAGCAATATACTTTCATTTTCATGATTATTTGAGTTCATATGTCCATGTTCTTGTGAAGTGTACTACTCACTGCCGTTACTCTCAGTTTTCTCAATCAGATTGCAGAGATGTTTTCTCTGAGCTTGGTGCATCATTTTTAGTAATTTAACTTGGTAAAGTTTTCTCTATAAGCCTACTATATGCTCACAAATTTTCATGTCATTTGGATGTTGCAATCTTCAGTTATGTTCATTTGAAGTCAATAGGGTCTGTTCATCTTCACTTCTCTGTCAGGTACCCGATTTTTTCACTCACCTTGTCAGAGCCATTTCTCAGTGGTTACTTACCTAAATTCAGGGATTTAAAGCTCGTTAGACTCAACGTATTGTCTAGTATAATTATACAAATTTTCATAATCATTGGATTCCTAAATTTTGAGTTATGTTCATTTTGCTGCTCACTGGTCTCAAACTATAGCAGCCCGTGAAAATCGGGATGATGTCATCTCTTGTTAAAACTCATTCTCAGTGTGTGGTTTATTATTTTTGATGAGATAACTCTTGAAAGTTAGCTCTTTAAGCTACCTAGAGTTCCCCAAGAGGAATTAAGCTAATTGCTGTTGTGCTCAGAGAATTATGCAAAACACTGGACATGTGTATGAACCAAATTAGCAAGTTTTTCACCTCTAAGCTAACTCCAACTTATCTGTTTTGATCTATCTTTTTGAGAGTGATCTTCCAAGGTACATAGGGTGTCTAATACATCCATTGGCAAGCTAAAAGGGCCCACCATATAATCCTGGAGTTGATTTAGAAGGTGTAGATCAAGGATTTTGCAACACCTCTTCATCTTCAAGCACATACCTATCCATCTCTTCACATTGGTATCAGAGCAAGGTTGGACAACATGGCAGATGGATTTCCTTCATCAATTGAAAAATTGGATAGAGGTAATTACTCAGCTTGGTCATTAAGAATGGAATCTTATCTCCAAGGTAGAAGTTTATATGGTTATGTGGCTGGAGATGAAGTTATGCCAAGTTTCAGGAACAAAAGTCAACCAACACAAGAAGAGCAAGAAAGATTGAGCACATGGTGCTCCAAGGATGCACTTGCAAGGTCTTATCTCCTCAACTCTATTTGAGATTTTTTGTTGCCTCACATTAGAAGTTGTAAGACATCTCACGAAGTGTGGGATGCACTTGAAGCTTTCTTTTCTTCAAGTACCAAATCTAGGAAGCATCAACTATGGCTGGATTTCACAACTCTCAAGAAGGCTCCCAAACAAAATGTGACTGATTTTGTCACAAAGCTCAAGGACATAGCGGATCAGTTGGGAATCATTGTAGAGGTAATAGATGAAGAGAAAATTGTAAGGCAGGTCATCAATGGCTTGAAGGTAGATGACAAGTGGGAAGCATTCACCACAGCTATGGATTTGTACATGGACATGCATGTACCTGATTTCAATACACTCATTGGACAACTACTTACTCAAGAGGCAAAGCTTATCGAAAATGGAGAAAGCTCTAAAGGTAATCAATCTTCACCTTTATACACTGATAAAAGCAAGTCCAAAGATAACAAAGGAAAGGAAAAGAAAGTGGATGATGAAGCAGGTACATATCAAGCTAACTATGCAGGTAGAGGAAGACATGGCAGAGGTAGAGGTAGAGGAGATAGACAAGGCAGGGGGAGATCCCAAGGCTCCAACTCATGTTCTATTTGTGGATTAACTAATCATACAACTGAAAATTGCTTTAGGAATTCCAGGAATCAAAGAGGCAGAGGATACAATAGAGGAAGTTATGGCTACTCAAGAGGAAGGTTCAACAATTATCATGGCAACTATAACAACTACAATCATTCAAACTATCAAGGAGGCTACAAAGGAAGGAGAGACTACAATAACTACACAGAAGACTCAAACAAACAGGATTCATTATTGATCATGAACATGGCTACGCCACAAGGTAAATCTGATGAGCATGTTTTCTACATAGATTCAGGTTGTTCAAATCATGTGGCAGGAAATGTGGCACTCCTATCAGATTTAGAAGATCCAAGGAATAAGCATGAGGTACAAACAGGAGATGACACAAGACATCCTGTGGAGAAAATAGGCAATGTTAAAGCACCTGATGGAAACATCAACCTACTCAGTAAGGTACTCTATGTCCCTACCATTACAAAGAATTTGATAAGTGTTGGGCACATAGTAGAGAAAGGGTTGCAAGTCAGGTTCCCAAAAGCAGGAGCATTTGTTGAAGATCCAAGTCAAGGATTCAGAAAAATTGCAAAAGGTGAAAAGACAGGTAGATTGTTCACATTTGAATTACAGGACACTAGAAACATTGCTCTCTTTAATTATGGTAGTCAGACACTCACAGAATTGGAAGTATGGCACAAAAGGTTAGCACATATTGGTGAAAGGTCATTAAAGCAAATTTGCAGGGACCAAAGTGTACTTGGACTCCCTAACTTGTCAAAACAACATATGATTTATAAGTGTAGTGCATGTCAATTCGGAAAGTCTCACAGGTTACCATTCATGAAGATAGGTTATATGCATGGAGATCTCTTGGAGTTGGTTCATACAGATGTATGGGGACCTAGCAAGGAAGCTTCAATATCTGGATCAAGGTATTATGTCTCCTCTATTGATGATTGCAGCAGATGGACTATCCTATTCTTTATGAAACACAAAGATGAAGTTTTTTCATGTTTCAAAAGATATTTGGCTCTTGTGGAGAATCAAATAGGTAAATCACTAAAAAGGCTAAGGTCAGATGGAGGGGGAGAATACTTCTCCCATGAGTTTGATTCTTATCTTCAAGAAAGAGGAACCAAAAGAGAGGTAACTACAAGGTACACTCTTGAGCAAAATGGAGTGGCAGAAAGGAGGAATAGGACAATTGTTGAAGCTGCAAGGTCTATGTTAAATGAAAAGCATTTACCTAATTACTTATGGGCTGAGGCTGTATCTACAGCCACTTACTTGATTAATAGGTTGCCTTCAAAATCCCTTGATGGGATGACTCCATATGAGGCTTGGAATGGAAGAAGACCAAGCTTAGATCATTGTAAAATTTTTGGATGTATTGCTTTTGCTCATGTTCCTTCACAGGTTAGAGGCAAGATGGATCCAAAGGCAGAAAGGTGTGTATTTATTGGATATGATAACAATCAAAAGGGCTACAGGTTATACAACCCTACCAACAAAGGATTATTGGTAAGCAGAGATGTAGTTTTTGACGAGAACAATTCATGGTATGAAGATTCATGCAGGAAGGTCAATTTACCATACAATCTTGAAGAAGATTTTCCAAAGCTTGGTAGAGAACAACCAAAGATTGAAGAATAACACACCTCAGAGGATGATGAAGAATCTCATATGGAAAAGATCAAAGCATGGAAGTCTAAAGGTAAAGCCAAATTGTAGGAACTTGGACATGAGGTAGAGTCATCACATCATGGCCTAAGAAAATCTATGAGGGAAAAGAAAAAACCAGAAAGGTATGGGTTTGACACCTCATTAGTAACTAAACATTCTATCTACATAGAACATGACATAAACCAAGAGGAGCCATCATCATTTGAAGAGGCCAAAGCAAAATCAGAATGGAAGCATGCAATGAAGGAAGAGATTGAAGCACTTGAGGAAAACAACACTTGGGATTTGGTGCCCAAGAGTTCATCCATGAAGGTAATAGGCTCAAGATGGGTCTATAAACTCAAGAAGAATTCTGATGGTTCAATTAATAGGTATAAGGCAAGGCTTGTAGCAAAAGGCTTTGCACAAACTCAGGGAATTGATTATGAGGAGACTTTCTCTCCTGTGTCAAAGATGCCTACTATTAGGGTTTTGCTTAGTATTGCCTCTTCCAAGAATTGGAAGATACTTCAACTAGATGTAAAAAATGCATTCTTGAATGGTTGGATAACAGAAGAGGTATATATGGCACAACCACCTAGTTTTGAGAATCAACTTTATCCTGATTATGTGTGTAAACTTAACAAAGCATTGTATGGTCTCAAGCAAGCTCCAAGAGCTTGGAATTTCAGACTTGTTTCATTCTTGCAGGACAAAGGCTTTCAACCAAGCAAGGCAGATCCTTCACTCTTTATTAAAAAGAGTAATTCAGAGATCATCTACCTATGTGTATATGTAGATGATATTATATTGACAGGAAATGATGCAGATGGTATGAAGAAGATCAAAGATCAGATGAGAGAAGAGTTCAAGATAAGTGATTTGGGTTCACTTACCTACTTCCTAGGTTTGGAAGTTGTCTACAAAGATCATGGTTTGTTTCTCACTCAAAGAAAGTACATTAAGGACATGTTGGCAAAATTCAAGATGCAAGACTGTAAGATTGTAGGTACTCCAATGGAGGTCAATCACAAATTGAGCTCAGATGAAGGTGAACTCATAGAGGACATCACATCATATCAAAGTCTAGTGGGTAGTCTCAACTATGCCACATTGACAAGAGTAGATATATGTTACAGTGTGAGTGTGCTGTTAGACGGCCGCCGAACAAGGACAAATGTACTAGGACAGGCGTCTTAAATGTAAAAGAACCTTTCGGGAAACGCGCAGGTAACTAAAGATTCGCGCACCCTTGTAAAAAATCTTCTATATAAGGAAATGAGAAAAGAGTGGCCGAGAGCCCGTTTTTGGGAATTGTAAGCGTATTGTTGAAGTGTGTATGTCTTGAGAAGAGTACCCTACTCTGTTCTGTTCTGTTCTGTGCTCCGCCTAGTTGTTTATTCGCACCATAGTGTAGAGTTACGAATTAGTAGTCTTGATTTACGAATTTGTTCGGTAATGGTTGAGTGTGTCTCTGAGTGTTATTAATTTGCAGTGTGTTGTTTGTCAGTTTGTATGCGGAACGAGGAGTTGTGAAAAGAAGCCCCGAATTGTTTGCGTGTTCACATTTTCTGTAAGTGACCAAGTTCGATGTAGTAGTCTACGTTCACTGTTGATTCCGATCACAGGAAGACTAGCATCTATAATGGTTGGAGTGCGAATAGGACATTGTTAAGTCGGTGATTAGTCGATTGTTGTTGGGAAATTTGTTGCTCGAGGTTGGCCTGCGGTGAGTTGCATAACTTCAAGGTATATATGTGTGTTGGTATACCTGTCTGTTCTGAAGAAGTACGTATTAGGTGATCTTCGTTCACTAAAGTAGATTATCCTATTGGACACAAGTCACCGGACTACTGCTCAGATCACTATAGCAGGATTAGTTCGGAATTTCTAAGTCCGGTACACCGAACAGTCATCAGTTGTTCAGAATTGCGCACTGAGCTAAAATGCGAAAGAGCAACTATGACTGTGTAATGAACTGGGAAAATAGTACAGGGCCTCTGTCTAACAGACCCCTACCACTCCCAAGGACCCACGTGGCTAAAAGGAAACTTAATGTTAGGAAAGATTCGGGACGTCTGAACTTGAAAGTGTTTTGAGTCTGAAGTCGGAAGTTTAACGACTAACATTTGGCGCCGTCTGTGGGAACGTGGCACCAGATTGCCAGTTATCTGTGAGAAAGTGGCATTAGAGTGCCAGCTGTTTGTCAGAATCAAACATCACATTCATCGTTCGATTGACTGACGGTGCAACAGAGCCAGATTGTTGCCAACTGCTTAGATAGTGCTACTACGCAATGATACATGCCGGTTACTCGGTCTGGCGGAACGTATCCTAAGAACCATAAGGCTGGAGCACGTAAAGTGCTAAAGACAACCCTAGGAGAAGAAGGTATAACGCGGTTTGACCCAGTGGTCAAGCAAGTTAAGGCTGTTAAAATTAATTCCGGTCATATTTCGGTGGAACGATCAACGCCTTTGGTACATTCTGGTGCTACTTCGACCCAGCCTATCGAAGATATAGTAATTCCAGAATCTACCAAGACGCCGCTGGAAACCAGTTTAACAATCTTGGATAAAGATTCAGAGTTATCCACGATCAGAAATACTCTAGGAAAAGAAAATGGTAAAAGCAGAAAAACACTGCATTCTGGCACAATTTCAGTTCATTCCAGTGATATTCCAGTGATAGAAACAGCAACTGTAGGCCAAGGCTTAGCATTTTTTTCGGAATCCTCAGCCCCACCAGCATGCTTGGAAGAAACATTTCGGATATTGGACATCCAGAAGGAAGAAAAACTGTTCGAAGCAGAAATCCGACGCATTCTAAGTAAAAACAGCAGACCGGAAGGCACACCATCCGGCGATACAAGCTCCGATAGTCCATCCAATCAACTTCCAGATACAGAAGGAGGGCCTAATATACTCACAATGAACGGACAACAACAGCAACAACAGTTATGTCAGCCAAGGCCGCCTCCAATAGGAGTAACACACACGAAATTTGGTGGATTCCAAGGAGATGATCCGGATGCTCACGTACGCACTTTCGAGATCAGTTATGCAGTTCGTAACCATCCACCGGATTAGGCATATAAGGCCATTGTTTTTCAATCTACACTGGTCAACGAAGCAGCTAGATGGCTTACGGAATATGATATTAATCATTTCGGTACCTATGACACAGTACGAGACGCTTTTCTGCAACGATTCAGGCTAAAGAAGAATCCCGACAAAATCTTTGATTATTTATAGAACAACCGACAGAAGGCAAATCAGACTGTCCAGGAGTATGCTACACTCTTTAGAACACACTTACGATAGATACCACAGGCCCACGCTAACTTACCTGATGATGTCATCACTCAATGGTTCATCAATGGCTTAACCCCACAGCTAAAGCAGATCATGATCATAAGATGTGTCGGAGCTATGACGCTGGATGCAGTCATTGCCATGGCTCTGCAACTGGAATCCAAAGTCGGTGGATTTACAGAAGATCTGGAGTGGTTAAAAACAAACAAAAATACGGCTGAAGATATAACCAGATAAGTTTACTGCATCACATGCAAAAATTCAGGTCATACTAGTGCCAATTATGCACTAAATCAAACGTTCTGCGCTATCTGCAACACTGTCGGACACACCACCGGAAACTGTGTCTACAATGCCAGAATACAGGGAACAGCAACAGTCAATGCTGTTATTCAAGAACATGGACAGCCAGCGAATCACTATGTACCTCCGCAACTGAGAAACAATCAACCACAAGGATATCGGAACTACCGAGGATAGAGGAACAACAATTATAATGCAAACCGTTGGCAGAACGGACCACCACCGGAAAATCCCAATTTACCACCGCCACGCTGTCATTTTTGTGGTGAATTTGGGCACATTAGAAGATTTTGCAAAGATGCAGCTGAGTATGATCAAAGGAAGGAGCGACAAAACCCAATGGCCAACATGGTACAAATCACATCGGTAGAAACACAGACTACTACAGTCCAGACCCGATCCGGTAAACAACTACAATCGGCAGCAGAAATATTCGAACCTGGGATACGAGAACAACATAGGATGTATAATAAGGCTAGTCACTAGACCGCAACAAAACCACCAGTGTTTCCAGAACCTATTCCGGTGACCCACGCTTCGTCGACAAAGGAAGGAACACAACAAAAGGAAGCAGCAGCGGAGCCATCATCAGCAGTAGACATGCCAGCAGATACTTCTGCATCGGCAGAGACCTCAAGTTCAAAGGAGTAGGACAAACAATCTCAACAGGCCTGGGAAATTTTATCCAAGGCATTGGTACCGGGGATTCGACAACAGTTCCAGCAACAGTTCAGTCCAATACCTTCTTGTATTCCGACAACAGCAGCAGTGCAACCGGAACCTGATTCTACGGTTGATCATTCAGTTCCCTTGATTACAGTATGGTATAAGAATCATAAAATTACGCAGGTATTGATTGATGGAGGCTCTGGTGTTAACATTGTGACTACAGCCTTATGCAATAGGTTAGGATGGACCGAAATCGAACCAGTTCAATTTTCTGTCAGAATGGCAGATCAATCTAGAGTCCATCCCGTAGGACTTGTGCGAAATGTACCCATTACTTTACAAGGTACGACCTTCAAAATGAACTTTGTTATACTAGATCTGTCGGAATCCACTTTGGATTACAACCTTTTGTTCGGCCGACCCTGGCTGAAGCATGCAAAGGTAATACAGGACTCGTCTGCACAAGAGCTTACGTTCAAAGATGCCAACCGAAGATATGTGGTAAAATTAGATGCTATACAACCTTGCAAACTTCACGCCAGACCATATTTTGCTGAATCAGTCCACATGTTAGATGGACTATCAGATGATGAAGAAGAAGAATTTCTGAAGAATAACGATGATTTAATGACCTTAGGGACTGTTGATCTACAGTCCGTGATAGATAACTGGAGCACTTCAGTTTGTACAATTGTACCGATCACCGAAAAAACTAAGCAGGAAGATACTGTCTCAACACATGACGATGAATTACAATCGCTGTTCAAGTCAACAGACGATACAGAGAAACCGCAACAGTTTTATGTCCTTGAAGACCAGTTGACCACGTACAATCTAGGAGACGAAGATCATCCACGACCTGTAAAGATAAGACAAAACTTACCGGAAACATTTAAAGCTGATTTGATTCGACTACTTCGTGAATTCTCAAACGTCTTTGCATGGGATTACAAAGACATGAAAGGATTAGATCCGTGCATCTATCAGCATAGAGTCATGTTGAAGCCTGAAGCTAAACCGAATAAGCAGCCCAGCTACCGGATGAATCCCAATTATGCATCACAGGTAAAAGCCGAACTTGATAGATTATTAAAGGTCGGATTCATCGTACCAATAGAACATGCTGAATGGATTTCACCAATTGTGATCGTGCCAAAGAAAAATAAGCAACTGCGAATCTGTGTAGACTACCGGAAATTAAACGCAGCAACAGTACCGGATCCTTTCCCGATCCCCTTTCTGGATACCATGCTTGATAGGGTAGCAGGTCACGAAATGTATTCATTCTTAGACGGATACAATGGTTACAATCAGGTTAGAATGGCTGAAGAGGATATACCAAAAACTGCCTTCATTACCAATTGGGGTGTCTTTGCTTGTACGGTAATGTGGTTTGGATTAAGAAATGCACCAAGCATCTTTCAGCGATGTATGCAGGAGATTTTTTCTCCTTATCTCACTTCCTTTATGCAAGTATATCTCGATGACTTCTCGATTTTTGGAAAGATGATGGCACATTTGCTTCATTTACGATGTTGTTTTCAAAAGTGCCGAGAGTACAGACGCTGCCTTAACCCAAGCAAATGTGTGTTTGCCGTTTCGTGTGGCAAATTACTTGGTCATATTGTATCTGCCCAAGGTATCCAAGTAGACCCAGATAAGATTTCAGCAATTTTAGAAGCCCCAGTACCCGCTAGTCCAAAAGAAGTAATGCGTTTCATGGGTCAAGTACGGTGGCATGGCAGACACCTACGGTGGCTTGCTCATCTGGCTGTACCACTGAACAGACTAATCACCAAAACTCCCCGAAAGTTCGAGTGGACTCAAGAATGCCAAACCACATTTGATCGACTCAAGTATTTATTGACGTAGGCACCAATCTTACAACCACCGGACTGGGACAATCCGTTCCATGTTTTTGTCAATGCTTCAGATATTGCGATCGGCAGTATTCTGATGCAGCAAACACATAAGTGGTTTCGCCCTGTTTATTATGCCAGCAGAAGGCTTGCACCTGCAGAAAAGAACTATTCTACCACCGAAAGAGAATGTCTAGGATTGATTTACTCGATCAAAAAGTTCAGACATTATCTACTAGGCCGGAAATTCACCTTTCATGTGGATCATGCTGCCCTCGTCTATCTAGTAAGACAACAGCATTTAGGTGGACGATTAGCACGATGGGTGCTACTCTTGCAGGAATTCGACTATGAAGTCATCCACCGACCCGGAAAAGCACATGCCTTAGCAGATTTCTTATCTCGCCTAGATTCCGGTGAAGCTCCGATAGGCATAGATGACACGACTCCAACGATCTATAGTTCTGAGCCACTGACCGATGAGACTGCCGAATCACAAGCACCACCTACATATCATGATCAGATTCTAACTTTTCTCATCAAAGGATGCTTTCCATCCGAGACAACCAAGGCAGTACGAAGGAAAATTGTGGTCTTTAGCCGCCGATTCCGGTTAGTTGCTGGAGAACTATATTATGTAGATCACACCGGAATCTTACTTCGATGTGTTCCTCCGCATGAAATTAACTCAGTCATCACGATGGCTCACTCGACCCCTACTGGTGGTCACTTTGCCACAGATTTGACTCATCGGAAAATTCTGCAAGGAGGTCTCTGGTGGCCAACGATGTACAGAGATGTGGCCCAATTTGTCAAACACTGCGATAACTGTCAAAGGACGGGACAACCGCTGCAATGACACTTCTTTCCCTTGCAGCCAGTCATGCCATTAGAACCATTTCAGAAATGGGGATTAGATTTTATCGGTCCAATCACACCTCCAGCAGTCTTGAGTAACAACAGATACATACTAACCTGTATAGACTACGCAACGAGATGGGTAGAAGCTTGGGCTTTACGGTCTGCTATAGCGGTTGCACTTGCAAAATGTCTGCTAAATGATGTCTTCCCACGATTTGGCTTACCACTCGAATTGGTGACAGATCAAGGTACTCACTTTGTAAATCAATTAATGAAGGCACTCACCCAATCATTCCAGGTGACACACAAACTCAGCTCTCCGTATTACCCTCGTGCCAATGGTTTGGCCGAAAGTACAAACAAATCACTATTGAATATCCTCCGGAAACTGATCATGGAAGCACCGGAAAGATGGGATCAACTACTACCTACAGTATTATGGGCATACCGAACTACATATAAGGTAACAACAGGCTTGACACCTTTCAAACTAGCTTATGGCTTAGAAGCAATAGCACCCATGGAAGTAGTCATCCCAAGTCTGCGTGTAGCAATCACTCAGAAGATGCTACCGGAAGATTGGCTGACAACACGAATGGACGCACTCAGAGAACTTGATGAGCACCGATGGCTCAGCTTTTTAACCATGCGTGAAGTACAACTAAGGCAAGCCAAGACACACGATCGATACTTGAAAACTCCAATCTTTTCGGTAGGTCAGCTCGTACTCTTCTACAACGCAAAGTCGGATAGAGCAGCAGGAAAGTTTAGACTACGATGGTTTGGCCCTTTTAAGATCTCAGAACAAATCGGTCCGACAACTTTTCGGTTGACTACGTTGACCGGAAATCCACTCCCAAAAGTAATCAATGGGTCGAAGCTACGGCCATATCATCACGCCACTAGCCCGCATTAAATTTGTTGGCAGTAGACCGCGTTTTGTTTAATCTTTTTCTCTTTTCTTTCTCCCTTTTTATAAATAGCCGTGTTTTGTACAATCTTTATGTGACCAGCCGCCCCCTTACCAGTCACTCGAGTACGCACACCTGCATGAAAACAAGCATCATTCCCGCACTGCACAATGATACCCAACCCCTTTTTCCTCCCCACCGTGTTGTTCCTACTTAACTCTGTCGACAGCGCCGAAAATGCTATTGTGTTGTATGTTAGTATTCTGAGCACTCGTGCATTCTGCATCCGTGCTCATAGTCTGTCTCAGTAAACGCCATGGAAGCGATAGCCAACTATGCTGCCTTCCGCGATGGTATCCCTACCGAGGTAGGTGAATACCTGCGTTGCAGAGGGTTGGCCAACTTCGCTGAGTTGCCTTGGCACTTAGTGGAAGCCCATCCCTTCTTCGCGCAGATCATCACTGCCATTGCTCAGTCCCCCGCCATCGAACATCAATGGGCCTTCCTCTTGCTCCCTTCGCGAACAGTCATCACCTACCACCTCAACCCGCAAGGCCGTGAAAATGGCCCTAGTATTCCCCCCGCCCGCATGACCGAACTATTTCCCCGCTCTTCGTCCAACGAATACGCCATTCTCTGCTGCCCCGAACACGAACGATCCGCCCTGCAATTCTTAGTCGCCATACTCAACCTTCAGAAGCGCACCTACGGCATCTCATGCCCATTCTATTCCGCTTTAGATTTAGCTGCCCGAGAACCCGTGAACTTCGCCTCATACTTTTTCCTTAGAATTCATAAAGAATGTGTAGCTATAGTGAAGCAACTCCAAAAGGGAACCACCCCGCGCTCTCGCCTTCCCCATATCATATCATTCCTCTTCCCAGCCATCCTTGCCGCACAACCACCACCCCAAGGTCCTGTACTTAGGCACGAAGAATCAGTCCAATCACTCGACGGCGATGAAGAAGAAGATGAGGAGATCAACCAACTCTTCCGCAATAAGAGAATCCGGATCAGCTCCTCAGAAAGCGAAGCACAAGGATCCGTCGAAAAGGATCAAGACACCCAAAACGAAGAACAAGAAGAGACCTTCCACGACACAACCACTTCCATCCACAACGAATCATCAGTCGACCACCACGACCAGCAGAATCACACAGAAACAGAACTAGTCTCAACCGAAGAAGCATCAGAACGATGAGAAGACGAACAACAAGTGGTAGACAGCGCACTCGACACCCTACTGAAGGCCGTCAAATCCACCACCGCCCATACTATAGGTGAACACCAACCCGTCAATCAGGGAACTCACACTGCATCCCCTGGTCCTCAATCCCCACCAATCAACCCTCCCCCCCCACCCATTTCTGAATCCTCTTCTTCCTCCCTTAACTATTCGCCCCCGACATCCCCCCAAATCCAAACCCAAACCTCCGCACAACCGCAACACCCCCTTCTCCTTCCCGCCATTCCGGTCTTTTCCGAGCTGGCAGCCATGGGCCAAATGCTCATCACCCTTTCACAACAACTTCCAGTACAGCTTAATGAGGTCGTAAATACCATTCGGCAAGACCTACAACATAAAGTCGACCTCCTGGAAGCCGACATCAGCCCTCTCCAAGAAGAAGTCGACGCCGTAAAAGCAGAGAATCATCAATTACAGATACAATTAGCAGATCTCCAATCACAGTTTTCGGCACAACAGGCCTTGATACAGCAAAGGGATGCAGCACTGGAGCAGCTTGCCGCCAAAGACCAGCTATTACACGTAGCACACGAAGAAATCCGCGAATTGAAGACCGCACTCCAAGAAAAAGAAGACATCAGCTCATCCCTTGAAGAATTGGTCGAAGAAACGAAGGCCCAATTGCAGGAAACCATCCAGAAAAATCAAGACCAACAGAGAGAAGTAGAACAAGTCAAAGACGAGCTACGAAGAGCCTAGGAATGTTTGGACGAGGTGAACAGAATGCTGAGACACCAATTAACTAGGGAAGCAAATTACCAAAAAGATCTAGCAAATGCTCGAAGAGAACGAGATGCATACTCCAAAACGATCGAATTTCAGAACCAGCAACTCGAGCGACTAGATAACCAAGTGCGAAATCAGAAGGATCGAGTCACGGATATGCAGCGGAAAGTCACCGAAATGAAGACATCTCGGGACGCTGCATTATCCAACGAATTCTATTTACAAGAGGCCTTCTTACAGACCCAGGCCAAAATTTTGTTAACCCAAGCCATAGCTATTAGCTCCGTTAGAACGGATGCTCAGTTATTAGAACCAAATACTTTAGTTCAGATGATAGAAACCATTAAAAAGAAAATCACCCGAACGTTTAGGCTCGTCCGAAACATGTATTTAGAAGGACTCATAGCAGAACCATAGGAACCTGCGGGTTCGAGTCCACCGTGCGTGCCAGTGTTAGACGGCCGCCGAACAAGGACAAATGTACTAGGACAGGCATCTTAAATGTAAAAGAACCTTTCGGGAAACGCGCAGGTAACTAAAGATTCGCGCACCCTTGTAAAAAATCTTCTATATAAGGAAATGAGAAAAGAGTGGCCGAGAGCCCGTTTTTGGGAATTGTAAGCGTACTGTTGAAGTGTGTATGTCTTGAGAAGAGTACCCTACTCTGTTCTGTTCTGTTCTGTGCTCCGTCTAGTCGTTTATTCGCAACATAGTGTAGAGTTACGAATTAGTAGTCTTGATTTACGAATTTGTTCGGTAATGGTTGAGTGTGTCTCTGAGTGTTATTAAGTTGCAGTGTGTTGTTTGTCAGTTTGTATGCGGAACGAGGAGTTGTGAAAAGAAGCCCCGAACTGTTCGCGTGTTCACATTTTCTGTAAGTGACCAAGTTCGATGTAGTAGTCTACATTCACTGTTGATTCCGATCACAGGAAGACTAGCATCTGTAATGGTTGGAGTGCGAATAGGACATTGTTAAGTCGCTGATTAGTCGATTGTTGTTGGGAAATTTGTTGCTCAAGTTTGGCCTGCGGTGAGTTTCATAACTTCAAGGTATATATGTGTGTTGGTATACCTGTTTGTTCTGAAGAAGTACGTATTAGGTGATCTTCGTTCACTAAAGTAGATTATCCTATTGGATACAAGTCACCGGACTACTGCTTAGATCACTATAGCAGGATTAGTTCGGAATTTCTAAGTCCGGTACACCGAACAGTCATCAGTTGTTCAGAGTTGCGCACTGAGCTAAGACGCAAAAGAGCAATTATGACTTTGTAATGAATTGGGAAAATAGTACAGGGCCTCTGTCTAACAGACCCCTACCACTCCCAAGGACCCACATGGCTAAAAGGAAACTTAATGTTAGGAAAGTCTGAACTTGAAAGTGTTCTGAGTCTGAAGTCAGAAGTTTAATGACTAACAGTGCTAAGTCAATTTATGCACACACCAAGGAAACCACATATGGATGCTGCCAAAAGGATTCTCAAGTATCTCAAAGGAACCATAAATGAAGGACTTTATTATCCTTATGTATCTGATTTAGGTTTGAAGCTATTTTCTGATGCAGATTGGGCTGGCTCCAAGGAAGATAGAAGGAGCACTTCAGGTTATCTTACCTTTGCAGGTTCAAAGCTTATTTCATGGTCATCGAAGAAGCAACCCACAATTGCTCTCTCTTCTACTGAAGCTGATTATAGAGGTCTTTCCATAGCTACTCAGGAAGCTATGTGGATGAAGACATTATTCACAGATCTTGGATTGGAGTTTGGAACTCTAACTATTTTTTGTGACAATATGAGTTCTATTCATTTGGCTGCTAATCCTATTTTTCATGCAAGGACTAAACATATTGAAGTTCATTATCACTATGTATGCGAGAAGGTTCTAAGCAAAGAGATTCAAATATCATATGTGTCCACTCATACACAATGTGCAGATATTCTAACCAAAGCATTGGATGGTACAAAGCTTTGCAAATTCAAGGCTATGATTGGTTTGCAGGTAATCTTGGAAGATTGAAGACCTCAAGCATACTTGGCTTGAGGGGGAGCTGTTGCAACAAGTCTATGACAAGCCTAAGTATTGGCTTGAGTCCCACAATGTCATGAAAAAAGCTTTAAAATGAAGACTATGTAAAGTTCACTTGTGAACTACCTCTTGTAACTTTTGAAGAGTTTACTTAATGTAAAAGTGAAACAGTCTTAAGTGGTTGAGTCCACTTGATCAAGAATGGAAAGAGGAGCCACGAATTTGTGATTTGTGGTAGGTAGAGAATCAAATCAATCATTGATTGATTGGAGAGTGATTGAGGGAAGTTAGCCTCCCAAACTCAACTATAAATAGATGGCAGTTTTAGTCGTGGTTAGAGAGACCTATGTGAAGACCTCCAAGAGCTGAGCTTTATGCCATATCAAGGTGTGATTACAAGGCACACATATGTATCAGTAAGTCATTGTATTGTACAAGCAATATACTTTCATTTTCATGATTATTTGAGTTCATATGTCCATGTTCTTGTGAAGTGTACTACTTAGTGCCATTACTCTCAGTTTTCTCAGTCAGATTGCAGAGATGTTCTCTCTGAGCTTGGTGCATCATTTTCAGTAATTTAACTTGGTAAAGTTCGCTCTATAAGCCTACTATGTGCTCACAAATTCTCATGTCATTTGTATGTTGCAATCTTCAGTTATGTTCATTTGAAGTCAACAGGGTTTGTTCATCATCACTTCTCTGTCAGGTACCCGATTTTTTCACTCACCTTGTCAGAGCCATTTCTCCGTGGTTACTTATCTAAATTCAGTGGTTTAAAGCTTGTTAGATTCAACTTACTGTGTAGTATAATTATACAAATTTTCATAATCATTGGATTCCTACATTTTGAGTTATGTTCATTGTGCGGCTCATTGGTCTCAAACTGTAGCAGCCCGTGAAAATTGGGATGATGTCATCACTTGTTAAAACCCATTCTCAGTGTGTGGTTTATTATTTTTGATGAGGTCACTCTTGAAAGTTAGCTCTTTAAGCTACCTAGACTTCCCCAAGAGGAATTAAGCTAATTGCTGCTGTGCTCAGAGAATTATGGAAAACACTGGATAGGTGTATGAACCAAATTAGCAAGTTTTTCACATCTGAGCTAACTCCAACTTATCTGTTTTTATCTATCTTTTTGAGAGTGATCTTCCAAGGTACATAGGGTGTTTAATACATCCATTGGCAAGCTAAAAGGACCCACCATATACTCCTGGAGTTCATTTAGCTGGTGTAGATCAAGGATTTTGCAACACCTCTTCATCTTCAAGCACATACCTATCCATCTCTTCACATGATTATTATGCCAACAATCATTAGCTAAATGATTTGTCTTACCACAAATCCAGCAAGCTTTGACTCCATCTTTATTACTCCTGCCTCTTCCTCTACCTTTGCCACCTCCTCTTCCTCTTAGGAAGTTTGCTTGACTAGTTGTGATTTCATCTTCATTTGCTTGTTGTTTCCCTTTGCTATTTTTTTTCTTATCCTTTGAGTACATTGCATGACCTGTACTCTTGTCACCTTCACCTTTGATATCCTGCTCAAAGCTTAGCATATGACCTGGCAACTGATTTAAATCAGGAGCGAAATGATCAAGTGATAACTCAGTAGACAAAATGAATGGCTTCCATTTGTCATCCCCTCTCAAACCTGTAAGGATTTGCCTTACCAATTTATCCTCCTTAATGTCTTCATCAACAGCTCCTAATGCATCTGCAATGTCCTTCATTCTGGTTACATAATTTGAGATGGATTGAGAGGCCTTCTTCTTGAATGTAGTAAATTCTGCCCACAAGGATGCCTTCCTAGACTTTGTGGTATTTTGGAAATGCTCCTCCAAAGCATTCCATATATCACTTGCACTTTCAAGACCTCTAATGTGAGGTAGCAAGTAGTCATTGACTGCCATATAGATAATGCTCCTGGCTTGAGCATCTCTCTTCATCCAATTCTTCAAATCTGACAATTCCTCCCTAGTTGGAACACTAGGATCTCTGAATTGAGGGTTTTCTTCTTCACCTGTAATGTAACCTATCAAATCTTTGCTCATAAGATGAGCTTCCATCCTCATTGACCATGCAGGATAGTTTTCTCTATCCAATTTCTCTATCTGAAGAGAATCTCCCATCTTTTCTTCACCTGTGTATTGAATTCTTCAAACTTTATGAGTAATAGATGTACCTTTACTTTGAATGACACTCCTTTTGACTTCCTTGATGTCATATGATCTCCTTCTCAAGCTTTGCTCTCAAGTTTTCACCTTTTGAACCTTCAGATGTTGAATTCTTTGCACCTGCAGCAGTCGGGATCCTCCTTTCTTCAATTCTGATACTTCCTACTCTGATACCACTGATGGAGAGTGTTAATCTCCAAAAGAACAACCTAGTCTTACCATTAGAGCACCTCTATATCAAGAGTAAGTCAAAACCTTCAGCAATTTAGGGGATCAATACTCAATTATAAGGATTTTGGAAAATCTATGAAGAGGATGATTCTACAGAAAGTCTGCTACACATAGCTTTCTCATTGACTAAGCAAATGTGTAAAGTTTTTTATAAAACTTTGCACGAGGTGTCGCCTAAAGATTTCGCACCTCCTCCAAGTTGAATTAATCCAAAATATTCAGTATAACTTGATAAATCAACTTGACAAGTCACCTATGTCTAAAACTATACTTTTGAGAATCCGATTTAGACACCTATAACTTCTAAGACATGGTTCTCGAAGAATAGAACCCGTTTAAGAAAATGCTTTTAGCCAAAAGTAGCTTACCTTCAAACTTAAAGATTGAGTGCTTGCTTGCTCAAAACTTTAAACTGTAGAAGGAGAACTAATCAAAACATTGACTTCAAATTTTGCGCCTTCTACAATCTCTCTTCTTCCATTTACACATGTAAATGTTCCTACACTCAATTCTCTCAGCCTGATCACAATTAGAAGCTGAAAATTTATACAGAGGTCAATCACCTATAGACTTAGAGTTGTACAAAAGCATTTCACAAAAGATCTAACACAGAAGGAGAAAACTCAGAAACATCGGGCGCAAATTTTCTTTCATTTATGAAGGAGTTTACAACTGAATGATGAGAGAGAGTTCAACTAACTTCTAAGATGTCTAATGACTCTTACAACTCTCAATTACTCTATTCTCATGCTCTCTCATACTTGCCCCGACATTTTCCATAGTATATATAGACAAAAAATTTACAAGCTTATGACTACTCAAAGATATATGTGAACTATCTCTAAAATAATGTACATATGTGTACACATCTTCCAAATTCTGAATGTGTCCTTCCTTCATGCTTCACAACTTGTTCTCTTCTCAAATCCTTGACTTCATTTCCATGTCAAAACATCAATTGGTGATTGTCCTGCACCAACAACTCCTAGCTTCAAGATGAGCTATCACTCATGAAAAACTTTACACTGTGTTACGAGATCTAACTCTGAGAAGTACCAGAAAATATTTACTGAGAAAAACTGTAACTGTTAACTAAATTTCACAGTAACATGAAATTACTCAGATTTCTTCACATATGAAGAATGCGCTCAATCTTCCACATGAACATGTGTTTTCTATTAGAGAAGATGTGTACAAAATGGCTTGGCCTCACTTTGCTCATAGCTATGGAAAACTCTCCTACTCTGAGTAGTTATTCCTTACCATCTCTCTCATATGAATACCCAACAGTTCAGGTTTTACTATTCATCTCTACATACGCAATCTTTGGCGTCTTCTATATCACTATCCTCAGTATCTATATGCGCTCTTCTATCTCTGCTCTTCTCTTCTATCACTTCTCTATTCCGGTTCTATGCTCTCTCTTATATACATTTTGATCCGAGATTCAAAACTTGTAATTCTGGAAGTTTCTACACCTTATATTACAGGCGTGAATTTGTCCCTTCACTAAGGCTTGATTTTCTGAATGACTTTGTTTCTGCTTCTCTTTGTCTTTCTTCGTCTGTATGTCTGTCTGTATGTCAAATTTGTGAGTGATTCTTCAACAACTCCCCCTCAATCACTAATTTGCATTCTCTGATCTTTCATATATTCTTCTTTTTTATACGTGCCATTTCTTTTAATCTGCTTGTCTTTACTCCATCTAAGCTCTTTGTTAGAATATCTGCAATCTGATCTTTTGTAGATGTGTATACTATTTGAATCTCTGTCTCTATTACCTTTTCCCTCAGGAAATGATATTGAATCTCTATGTGTTTTGTTCTTGCATGAAATACTGGATTTGCTGCAAGATACAACGAGCTCATATTATCTCCATGTATGATAGGTATACCTTGATCAATACCCATGCTTTTGAACAAGGTCTGCATCCATATCACTTCTTTTGCTGCTTCCACAAGTCCTTTATATTCTGCTTCTGTTGACGATAAAGCCACTATGTGTTGCTTCTTTGAACACCAGCTTAGAAGCTTATCTCCTAGGTATATCATATACCCATGTGTTGATCTTCTGTCATCTTGACTTCCTGCCCAGTCTGAGTCAGTGTATGCTCTCAGCTTTATATCTGACGTATAAGGATAATATAATCCTTCCTTTATAGTTCTTTTGATATATCTAAGAACTCTTTGTCCTACAACCCAACGTTGATCCTTCAGACAATGCATGAACTGTGAGAGAACTCCCACTGCATAACTGAGATCCGGTCTTGTTAGCGTAGCATAAATTAAGCTTCCCACTAATGACTGATACTTCCTCATATCTTTAAACTCTGCACCACCATATTTGTTGAGTTTATGATTTACTTCAAGCGGTGTTGAAGCTTCTCTGCGATTCCCCATGTTAAACTTCTTCAGTAAGTTTAGGAGATACCTTTCTTGTGAAACATATACACCATAATCTGTATATGTAACTTCCATTCCAAGAAAATATGATAATTTTCCTAGATCACTGATCTTGAACTCCTTTTCAAGCAATCTCTTTACCTCTTTGATTCCTTCATCTGAGGTTCTTGTGATTATTATGTCATCTACATAAATACAAATGTAGATCATACCTTCATCTGTTCTCTTAACGAGTAGACATGCATCTGCCTTTGAACTTTGGTATCCAAGGTCATTGAGATACTTCACAAGTCTGTAATTCCAAGCTCTTGGAGCTTGCTTCAATCCATAGAGAGCTCTTCTTAATCTGCAAACATGATCTAGGTAACTGGAACTTACAAACCCTTCAGGCTGTTCCATGTAAACTTCATCTGATATATATCCATTCAAAAATGCATTCTTTATATCCAACTGACTTAGCTTCCATCCTTTTGATGCTGTTATAGCAATCAATGTCCTTATGGTTGACATCTTTGCCACCGGACTAAACGTCTCATCATAATCTATGCCATGTGTCTGAGCATAGCCTTTGACCACCAGTCTAGCTTTGTATCTGTCTATCCTTCCATCTGAAAGTTTTTTAACTTTGTAAACCCATTTATTTCCAATCACTTTCTTACCATTTGGTTTTGGAAAAAGTTCCCAAGTCTTGTTCTCTTCCAGCGCATTGAACTCCTCCTTCATTGCTTCTTCCCATTGTTTCTTACCTTTTGCTTCACTGTAATTCTGAGGTTCTTCATCTTCCTTTACTAAGTAAGCATAATTTTTCCGAGTCAAATAAGAAGTGTCATAGGAATACCTTGTTGGTTGTTTCCTTACTCTGTTTGACCTTCTTAGCTCATATTCTTCATGTGTATCTGAATACACATCTTCAATAAATCTTGGTTCATCTTCGTTTCGCATACCTGATCCAATCCTGGACGTACTTGCCTGCATATGATCTTCATCTCCATTCATCTGCATATGTGATTTTCCTTTTTCTTTCCTTCTAATCTCTTCTTCAAGTGTTTCAACACTATGCTCTTTATCTCTTTACCAGCTCTTTCCTTCATCAAATGTCACATCTCTGGAAACAGTAAACTGTTTGGTTAAAGGACTCCATAACCTATAACCCATCTGCTTTTCATCATATCCGATGAACATGTATTTTTCAGATTTTGGCTCAAGCTTATGTCTGAGTTGTGATGGTACATAATCATAAGCAACTGATCCAAACACTTTACAATGATCAAGTGTTGGTTTCTTACCCCACCAAGCTTCATAAGGGGTCATCCCATTCAAAGCTGTACATGGTAATCTATTTACCAGATATGTAGCTGTATTTACAGCCTCAGCCCAAAGATAATTTGGACAATTCTTCTCCTTTAGCATTGCTCTTGCAAACTCAACTGGAGTTCGGTTTCTTCTTTCTACTACTCCATTTTGTTGTGGTGTATACCTGCAAGTTATTTCTCTTTTGATACCTGCATTCCATAGATAATCATTGAACTCTCGAGAAAAATATTCTCCTCCTCCATCAGACCTTAGTCTTTTGAGTTTCTGTCTTGTAAGTCTTTCAGCATATGCATGAAAATGCCTAAAAGCTTCAAATACTTCTGACTTCTCTTTCAAAACATAAAGAGTTATCCATCTTGTTGCATCATCAATAAAAAGAACATAATACCTTGAGCCGCTGATAGATCCTTCTTTTGTTGGTCCCCATACATCTGTATGTATGAGCTCTAACACACCATCGTGTTTGTACCCTTTCTTCTGAAATGGTAACCTGTGGGCTTTTCCCATCTGACAGGCTTCGCACTTATGAATCATATCTTGATTCTTCATATTTGATAATCCTCTCACGAGATTGTTTTTCTACCATAGTTTTGATTCTTGTTTCATTAAAATGTCCTAACCTCTTATGCCAGAGGTCTAACTCTGTAAATACCTCATCACCATGTGTGATCAAGGCTTGACCAACATTCCCTTGTACTTTAAGAGTAAAAATTCTACCTTCCTTTTTACCATGGCAATCTGATTGTATCCATTCTCTAGATCTTCAACAAATACTCCTTCATTTGTAAACCTGACTTGAAAACCTTTTTCTACTATCTGACCCACACTAATCAGATTTTTTGTGATTGTTGGAACATACAAAACATTCGTTAGAAGGTCAGCTCCATTCTTACACTTTACCTTTCCAATTGACCTTACATTATGTTTTGTGTTATCACCTGTCTGTACTGTATGATTTGAAATACCTCCTTCAAGTTCTGATAACAATTCTATATTTCTTGACAAATGATTTGAACAACCAGAGTCAATATAGAATACCTTGAGGTCTTCGTTTTCTGTCACACTTATCGAGTTCATCATCAACGTTGTATGACTGTCATTCTGCATATCATTTGCATAATTGTAATAGGTAGTGTTGTGAGATTGATTCTGTCCCCAACTTCTTGCTCCACCTCTACCATATCCACCTCTTTGGCTTTGTCTACCTCTTTGATATCTTCCACTTCTGCCTCTACTATTATTGATTTGATTCTGACTTGATCCTTGAGAATTATGCCAACAATCATAAGCCAAATGATTGCTTAATCCGCAGATCCAGCAAGTCTTCTTGTTGTTAGTTTGATTACCTCTTCCTTTACCTCTTTTTTTGACGTTACCTCTTCCTCTTGCATAATTTGCTTGAGCAGTCACTTCTTCTTCATCTTTTTCTTTACCTTTATCACCTTTCTTCTTATTCTTTGCATACATAGCCGAACTATGACCTTTATCTCCATCTGTCTTCAAATCTTGCTCAAATGTTAACATTAGTCCAAGCAACTGATTTAAATCTGGTACAAAATGATTTAAAGAAAGTTCAGTTGAGAGTACGAAAGGTTTCCACCTTTCATCTCCTCTCAAACCTGCAAGCACTTGTGCTATTAACCTATGGTCTTTGATATCTTCATTAATCGATCCAAGACTGTCCGCTAAGTCTTTCATCTTAGTGACATAATCACTAATGCTTTGACTTTGCTTTTTCTTGAACGTTGTAAACTCTGACCATAAGCTAGCCTTCCTAGCTTTCGTCGTATTTTGGAAATGATCTTCCAATGCACTCCATATGTCTTCCGCTTTCTCCAGACCTCTAATATGCAGTAGTAGATGATCTGTAACGGTATTGTAGATATAAGCTCTTGCCGTTGCATCTTTCTTCTGCCACAACTTCAAGGCTTCTAACTCTTCTTTCTTCGGTTGACTGTCATCTTCGAAATTCGGCTTCTTTTCTTCTCCTGTCACATATATCATTAAGTCCTTACTCATAAGTAAGGCTTCCATGCGCATTACCCATGCGGGATAATTATCTCTGTCCAATTTGTCAATAGAGATATGATCTGCCATAATCTTCTTGATTCTCTTACTTCTGGTGAGTGTAATGTTAAAAGGTTTTACCTTTTACAAACCTTTACCCTTGAGAATTAATTCAGAACGTTTCTTGACGCTGTTTGTTAGAGATCACTTCAGCTTTCACTTTTCTTGTGAAAGTTCTTCGAATTCTCTTATATCTTTACTTCCGTTTCTACTTCTGAGAAATCTTTTCTGCTCTTCAGAACCTTTCTGCTCTGATACCACGTTGATTTCGTGACAAAAGCTTGTTCACTAACAAGACTACGGAAAATTGCCACGACTCAACTAGAACTAAGCTACAGTGATATTAGAACATCTCTATAATCATCAGTAGCTTAGCAACCTTCTGAAACTGAAACCTTTATAACTGTATTTAGTGAAAACTGAAAATTAACTTTACAGAAAACTTTGCGTTTCCTTCAAGCTTCAATTCTGAACTTATTTACTTCATACTTTACACTACTGTGTTTGCTTATAGTTAGATAATCTTTCCGTTACTTAACTGTGCCAAAACTATGTTTTGAACTCACCAAAATTTCATCGGAACTTCATTGTACTGTCACCGGAATATCACCGTAATCTTACCGGAATCTTACCAGAATCAACTGCAATTCTGTTTGTAATTACTTCAAATGATTGTTGATGAAGTAAAGAAGTAATACCTGCGCTTCCTTCAGTAAATGAACTCTTTCAGAAGTTTAAGAAAAAACTTCACCAGTTCCTGATGCCTTTTTACGATCAAACTTTGTACTGTGTACTTGTCCTGTTTCACAAAACTCTTTTGATCAACTTATAGTTGAGACTCCTAGCTTCAAGATGAGCTATCATTCATGAAAAACTTTACACTGTGTTAGGAGATCTAACTCTGAGAAGTACCGAAAAATATTTACTGAGAAAAAGTGTAACTGTTAACTAACTTTCACAGTAACATGAAATTACTCAGATTTCTTCACATATGAAGAATGCGCTCAATCTTCCACATGAACATGTGTTTTCTATTAGAGAAGATGTGTACAAAATGGCTTGGCCTCACTTTGCTCATAGCTATGGAAAACTCTCCTACTCTGAGTAGTTATTCCTTACCATCTCTCTCAGATGAATACCCGACAGTTCAGGTTTTACTATTCATCTCTGTTGCAGAGCTAAAGAGAGAACAAAGCAGAGAAAAAGACGGGTCCCAAAATTTTTCCGATTTGGACATCATATTTTTGTATCATAACCATTCTTGTAATATATTTTCCGTTGTAAATGCACTAGAGGAGTCCTCTAGATGCATCCCGACAGAAGATTAGAGATTTACCCATGTAAAATAGTAGGAAATTAGTCTTTTAGTAAATAAAGTGCCGGTCTCTTGTGTGAAAGGACCATTTTTAGGGCACAAGTATATAAGTCAAATGTGACTCTTTGTAAAGAACTTTTTGGCCATTGTGAGAATAGAGAGCACAGAAATTCGAATTTGTGTCTTCTTCACTCTGTATCTTCTTCTCTGTGAGCTTGTATGCATGTGTATTGCTTGGAAAGAGTGCTTGTGAGTGTTTTCTATCCATGAAAGTGTTTATTTGCTGTAGGTAAGGTGTGTGCGAAGTGTAGGAAGTGCTGAAGTGTAGGAAGGTATTTCCTGCGACTCAGTATTTTGCTCATAACTTGAAGTAGGAGCATCAGAATTGATTGCCATTGGATGCGTCTTCTCGAGAGCTTTGAAACGCATATGCTATTCGCTATATTTGGAGCTCGAAGCTGGGAGAAAAGTCCAAAATACTGACGGCTGCTGCACCAAGTTTCGTGACGCCATGACCAACAGTTGAAGCTTGTTTGGATAAGTCTTTGCTTGTTTACACTCTTTGAGTAGTTCATTTGCATTGATCATTACATGATTGCATGTCCTCATACACTCGGCTAGGTTTGTATACTCTTTGGATTGATAATTAAAAGCGTGTATCCCCACTATATGCACTTGAGAGGGGATTGAGGTATAGTCTCTTTCTCCGCAAGTCCCTAAGTTGGTACTTAAGTCAACACACTTTTTGGCGCCGTTGCCGGGGAGTGACGAATCAAACCGAGGCATTCGTATGATGGTAAGTAGCTTTTTGCATTGAAGCAAGAGGAGGAGTAGTGATTTTCTCTTCTTTGGTAAGTCATTTTCAACCGCACTTGTTACTTCTCATTCTTGGAGTGTGCGTAGTGAGTTGTTAGTTTAGGGAAGTGAGTAGAAGGAGTAGAGTAGGAGTAGTTAGAGAGTAGACCAAGTCATTAGGGTAGATTTTAGTCTTTGTTCAGTAAAGTTTCCTTTTTGTAAGCAAGAAAATCCCAAGTATAAAAACCCAAAAAGAGTCATTTGCAAGTTACTGGTGTTTGAGAGCAAGTATCGTGGGAAGCGACTGTCAAGTATCGTGGGCAGAGACAATCGAGTATCGTTTCAGAGCTATAGAGAGCTAGGCAGAGCAAAAGAGGGTGCTAGAAGAGCTGGAAAGAACATCAGAGGTGAGCCCTTCTATTGCTAGTTCTTTTTCATCACTCAAAAATCAATGTCAGTGTGAAACGACCTGCGTCAAGTATCGTTTAGGACCTCCAGGGTTGAAAAAGTGAGTCTTGGGTGATGCAGAGAGTGAAGAAAGGGGAGGATAGTGCAGGAAACATTTGTGTGTAATCAAAACTTGAAAAATCTTAGCAAAAATTGTCCAAGGGTCAAGTATCGTTTTGCTCCCGCGGTCGAGTATCGCGATACTTGGCAAGTATCGTTTTACTCCTGTGGTCGAGTATCGCAATATTTCCCTCCTATCGGTATCGTTTCGATCAGAGATCAGTATCGTTTGGTCCAGAGATCGTTTTGATCAAAGATTGCGATATTCACCAGCGATCGTGTATCGTTTTGGCCAAAGATCGTAGATCGTGTATCGTTTCGCTTAAGTATCGTGTATCGTTTCTCAGAGATCGCGATACTTGCCAAAGATCGCGTATCGTTTTGTTCAGGTATCGTCGATCGTTTCCACTTCAAAGATCGTGTATCGTTTTCTCCCAAGTATCAAGTATCGTTTCCATCAAGTATCGTGTATCGTTTTGAGCCAAGTATCGAGTATCGTTTGTGCCAAAGATCGTGTATCCTTTGGTTCATAGGTCGTGTATCGTTTGCACGAGAGATCGGTATCGTTTCGGTCAAAGATTGGTATCGTTTATCTCAAGCGATCGGTATCGTTTATCAGAGATCGCGATATTTATCAGAGATCGTGTATCGCCTGTGTCCAAATATCGAGTATCGTTTGAGCCCAAAGATCGTGTATCGTTTTAGGCTAGAGATCGTGTATCGTGGAATCTGGAGTCAAGTATCATGATCTGGAAAAAAATTCTTTTTCAGTCATTTCCCAGCCAAAGTCTTCTAGAAATTCTGATCTTTAGTGAAGAATCCCAGAGGCTAGAGGGTTGCAAGGGCTGATCAGAGTTGTTAGGTGGATGAACCTGAGATCCGGAAGAACCCTAGGAAGCCGAAGAAGTGTAATCGCTTCTGTAGGTAGTGTAGCAGAGCCAAGTAGCCGTTCACATTACTCGGAGACCTCCAGTGAGTCAGAGGAAGAAATTCCCATGGCTTCGGAGGATATGCAGAACACAGTACCTATGATTGGCATGATGTCGATCATTGAGGGAGAGTACAGGACCTCCTTGGATACGTGAACACCAACCAAAATGAGATCCCTATTTATTTGGATGGTCTAAACAGATCAGTGGCCAGGTTAAAGAAAGCGTCAAAGGCTTATATAGTGCCTAGACCAGCAGTCAAGTATGTAGGAGGTTTTTACATGGACAAAAGAGATATCCAATATATTGTCACGGAGCACCCGGAGAATATTAATGAACATAGTGAAGATAATAATGCTTCACACTTAAATGGAGGTGGGAATGAAGAGCAAGTAACTACACCTAGAGGGAGATCTGCTGTAGCTAGGATATGGAGGGGAGACCTGATTCCCCAAGACGACTCCCTAACGGATGTGTATTTGATCAATGGGATAGAGCATCCTCTTAGAGCACATTCTTCAATATGGGAGGCTGCCCCTAATCCAGTCACCATCTATGAGTTACAAGATCCTGATTTCCCCACCATCATCACATATCTGGATAAGAATCAGAGAAGATATTGGCCCTTAACAGAAGCGGAAAGAGTTGAGTTGAAATATTAGAATATCCCAGTGTTTCCCCCTAGGGACCAAGCCACTACTTCAAGAAACCCACTCGGAACATCCCATAATGATTCATGTCAACAGTCAGGCCAAACACAACAAACACGACAAACCCAAATCCCAGTCAGACCACATGTGCAGTTCGCAAGGCCTGCAAATAACCCTAATTACCAACCCCTACCAACTATTGACCCAAGACATGGAATCCCTGCTCCAGTCAGACCACCAGTAGCCAGAGGACCAGGCATACCAATAGGAAGACCAATTTTCCCAGTAATGCCTAGACCACCCGAAGCAGGAAGAAGATTAAGGCCAATTCAAGTTGCCAAATGCATGAGAAACCACTATGATGGCTCTAGTGAACCCTACAATCATATAGCTGAATTCAAACAAGTTATCAGAGCCGAACAGGTAGAAGACTTCTTGATCCAATATGAGTCCTTTGGTCTTACTTTGTCAGATACGGCGTTAGCATGGTTTCAGCCATTGGACCCTAATAATTTTCAAAACATGGAGCAAGTATACCAAGAAATGATTGAGGAATTCACTAAGTCAGGAATTAAAAACAATTCTTCATCATTGATCCATAGCTTCAAGCAAGTCCCTACCGAATCAATGAGATTGGCTGCACGAAGATTCAAGCAGTATGTGGACAGATGCCCAGTAGAAGAGAGACCTACCCAAAATAAAATGGTGTCATTATTTTTGGAAGGATTGTTGAACGGATCTTTGAGATCATTGGTATATGTAAAGAAAGTTCAAACTTTGCAAGAATGCATGAAGGAATGTATAGACCTAGAAGACAACCTAGCAGAGGACCTGAAAATACCTCAAGGTAGCTTGAAAAGTGAAGATTCGGCCAGTAGCACATCAATCCCTAAAAACAATGTAGAGGAAATAGCCGATTTGGTAGCAAAGAAGTTGAACGTTCAAGGACAGAGGAACTACCCCAATAACCCTATGAGAGTACCCATGCTCAGAAGATGTATGCAGTGCGGAGGTGATCATCCTTCTCACTTGTGTACTAGGGGAGTAGTCCCACCACCTGCTTATGCTTATAATAGACCCACCGTCCCAGGACCTCTACAATATTGCAGTGTAGAACAAAAATATACAAATCACAGTACAGAAAATTGCCCTTACAATAGGCAAGCGAGACCAGCACAGCCGTACATGAGACCTTATGGATACCCTCAGAGAGATCAAGGAGGTGAAGCCTTTAGATATCCCACTTATCAGCCGCAGGCACCCGTGCCATGACCATATGTGTATCAAGGATACACCCAACCACAACCAGTACTAGGACAACAACCGCCCCATCCTTAGAACGTTGTCCCAGTCAAGATTGCTCAACCTGAAGAAAACCTAGAGAGAGCAATAGTCCCAGCCACACCTTTGACTAGTAATGAACCATATGACTCGTTTTATGACCCTAGTCAAGGAACATATCCTAATTATGAAAGCTCAATGATGGAATATGGACAACTGTATGAACCATATGCCTATGGCATGGAAGTATCAGATAGTTCATACGGATATGAGCAGGACTGTGTGTCATTAATGTACACAGCTCTTAGAGCAACCATACCACCCCGACCCATGAACAGACCGCCTGTACCCAGAGGACCATGCTATAGATGTGGAGGTGATCACTACATCAGAGAATGCACATTGCCAAACCCACCACCACCACAACGAGTTTGGGAAGGCTACTGTAGTGATTGTGGTAAGGAACACCTTTTTAGAGATTGCCTCAAGAATCCCAACAAGGTTACATCCAACGTGCAAATCAATGTGATAGAAGTAATCGAGTCATCAGGGAGCGATAAGGAATATACTGTACCATTGAAGGCAATAACAAGAGCCAAAGTTAGAGAGACCCTAGAAAAACCTGAAAAACACGATCAAAGTAGCCCAGAATTGAATACAACCACACCACAGAGAGTGGAAGACTCGAAAGAGCCTGAAAAAAGTGTTGTAAGTAAAAGAACCCAAAGATGGAAGAACCGTAGAGATAGAATAAAAGAAAAGAAGTTACTGCAGAAGAAGGAAAATGAGAAGAGCAAACAAAACCCAAAAGAGGAAAATGAAGAAGAAAATAAAAATGAAAAGTACAAAAAAGAAGAGGTAGGATCAGTGTTAGCAGATCCCATGCCTGAAGAATTAGCTATGTGGATTCAGGCATACAAGGCACGAATAAGAGCCGGACCGACCATCGAACAACATGAAAGAGAATATCCTAGAGGTGACCTAGAGAAAGAGAGGTTGGAGATCTGCAAAAAATTGATAGAAGTTGCTCAACAGACCTTAGAAAAACCTGTATTGCCATTGCCCAAGACCCGAATTCATGAAAGAGAATTCCAAGAGTGTATCAACACCAATGACCATGAAAAACCTGAAGTAAGTAAGACACTTAATGGCAATTATTGTGAGGAAAAAAGGGAAGGATCCGTTGTTCCCGAAGTAGAAGGAGAATGGCCTAAAGATTTGTGGGCTAGAGTCCAAGAAGACAGATGGAGGAAAGTGGAAGGAATTGAACCACCTTTTGAAGAGATAGAAGCAGAAGAGGAAATGGAGGATTCAATACCTGAATTAAATTCAGAAGGAATTTTACCAATGGACCCTAGTGACAAAGGAGATGATGGAATAAAGGAATTGCCCAATTACACAGGAGAGTATGAACATAATTCAGAATTGTATTGCATCCCCTCAATAAGGAAAAAAGAACCGAACCCATCAGTCCAAACAGAAGACATTACACAACACCTTAAAAAAGTAAAAATCCCTTGTACACTAACATTAGAGGAATTGTTGAAGGTTAAACCACATTTGAAGGAGAAATTGACCAGTCAATTGGAGGTCAAGACTAGAGAAAAAGAGGTGTCTGATGAAGTAAATACTATAAAGATCCCAGTGGATAAGGTAGGAGATTTTAGTGAGGGAGATGAAGGAAACACTTGCCTTCCAATTACCTTTAGGGGTTATACAACCAAAGCCATCTTAGATTCAGGAGCTGGTGTAGGTATTGCTACCAGAGAAATCTGGGAGAAATGGGGAAAACCAGCTTTAAGACCAACGCGTATGAAAATACAAATGGCTGACGGACACACAGAAAGACCCTTGGGATTATTGGAACGAGTAGTTTTCACCACATGCGGAGTGGAATTTGAACACACCTTAGCAATATGTCAATTTGAAAGGCCAAGCAATTATGAAATGATATTGGGGAGACCTTTCATGAGACAATTAAAGGTTGTGCAAGATTGGGGAAAAGATGCAGTATACCTTCAACATGAAGGAACCACCACGAGAATAAATCTCCACACTTATACATATCAAGATGTTCCTCCCTTACAATGGAATCAAACTCACAAGGAGGAAGATGATCATTCAATTCACAACATAAGTTCTAGTGACCAATCTTGGATGAACGAGGACACTCATCTATGGATATGCCAAACTGCCAAAAATGAAGAGGATAGGAGAAAAGGATGGCAGCAAGGGCAAGGAGTAGCTAGGTCTGTACAAGATCCAGCTTACATGCCTCAAGTCTTTTTAGATGAAGAGTTTGAACCTCATGGCTGGATGGAGATTTTAGCGACCCTCGATGTATGCGTGAACGAAGAAGTGATAACTATGAATGAATGTATTGATGAGGAAGGATATGATGTTAGTCTCTATGTAGTAGTTCTTCAGGAGGCTGAAGAAGGAGAAGTGATAGAGAAAGAATGGAAGGAGGACTATGAGAGCATTGAAATGGAACTAGAACCAATGGAACCTGAGGATGAAAATAAAAAAACAAGCATCACAGCTAATGAAAACAACCAAGAGCCTACACAGAAAGAAGAGCTGGAGTTAGATAAAGAGCCAGAAGGTGAAGAAAACAAGCCACAAGATCAGTTTGAAGTGCCCGCTCACTTCAAGAAATATGAAGTAGAAGAGAGAAAAATTGCTATTCAAATGCCTAAAAGAGAGGCACAGCCGGGAATAGCATATGACAATAAAGAACAAACCAAGAAGATAGTAGTAACGTTAGAAGAAGGAGAAGAACGATGTACTTTCATAGGACAAGATGTGTCCATAGAGGAAGAACAAGAGTTAATATGCCTCATACGAGAATATCGGGATGTTTTTGCCTGGACCTATAAGGACTTGAAAGGAGTAGATCCATCTATTTGTGCCCATAGAATTCCCATGACATCCGAAGCCAAACCTTCTAAACAAAGACCATATACATATAATGGTGTGTATTCAGCAAAGATAAAGGAAGAGAGACAAATTGTTAGATGCTGGATTCATATACGAGATTGAGCACACTAAATGGGTGTCACCTTTGGTGGTTGTACCGAAAAAGAATGGAAAGTTAAGAGTGTGCATCAATTTGAAGAAAGTAAATGCCGCGACCATAAGGGATAGTTATCCATTACCAATTACAGATCATCTCTTGGAAAGAGTGGCAGGAAAGGAAGTCTATAGCTTTCTGGATGGCTTTTCAGGGTATAATCAGGTAGCTATTGCTCCTGAGGACCAACATAAAACAGCATTCGCAACTGAATGGGGAGTATACGCCTTTAGAGTCATGCCTTTTGGTCTAACTAATGCCCCAGCCACCTTCCAAAGATTGATGTGCCATGTATTCAAAGAATTCCTAAGAAAAAGTATGGATGTCTACGTGGATGATCTTTGTACTTATTCAGCTATACGATCAGCACATATCCCCGAGCTAGAAAAGATCTTTGCTAAATGTCGACAATATCGAGTATGCCTTAACCCAGAAAAATGTGTCTTCATGGTTAGACAAGGGAAAATATTAGGACATATTGTCTCCAAAAATGGAATCTCAACTGATGAAGACAAAATCAAAGTAATTCTGGATTTACCAAGACCAAAGACGGCTAAGGAAGTTCAAGCATTTATGGGACATTGTGGACACTATCGAAGATTTATACATATGTACGCCATAATTGCTAGACCTCTCTATGCATTATTGACTCAATTCAATTGGACCGAGGAATGCGAGAGAGCCTTCAATGAGTTAAAGAATCGATTGAGTTCAGCACCAATCCTTCGAGTACCTAACTGGAATAAGCCATTTCATATTCATGTGGATGCTTCCAAGTTTGCCATTGGTTGCATCTTAGCTCAACCTGCCGATACAGGAAAACTAGACCACCCTATAGCCTATGCTAGTAGACAATTAAATCAAGCAGAACGCAATTATACCACCACGGAGAGAGAAGGCCTAGGGATGGTGTACGCAGTCAAAAAGTTCAGACATTACCTGTTGGCAAACAAATTCAAATTCTTCATTGATCATCAAGCCCTACTGTACCTAGTCAACAAGCCTTGCAATACAGGACGACTAGTACGATGGTTTTTATTGCTAATGGAGTTTGATTTTGAGGTAGTAGTCAAAAAAGGAAATACTCACATAAGAGCAGATCACTTATCAAGAATGACTCATGGAGAACCGCCCATAGGAGTACCAGATGATCTGCCAGATACGTACCTTTTTAACCTGGAAGTATGTCCTCAATGGGCAGAAAAGTTGATCCCTATACTTACACATGGACCTAAAGATGGGATCACACCAAACCAAACCCAAGACCTCTGGAAGACTAAAAACCTTCATATCATTGCGGGAAGTTTGTATCACCAGGATTCAAGTGGATTATTAATGAGATGCGTAGAAGAAGAGGAACAAGAAATGTGGTTTCAGAAAGCACATGTGAATCAATGGAAAACTCATTTGAATGCAAATGGAACATGGCAAACACTCAAGAGATTGGGCATATATTGGCCAACCATGCAAAGAGATGCACATAACTATGTATCAGCCTGTCAAACCTGTCAAGAACAAATCCCAGACGAGAACTCTACTCTATGTTATTCCACAATAGCACCGAGATGGAGCATGCCTCTGGTAAAGTTCTTGAAAACTCAAGAATACCCCGAAGGAGCCACTATAGCAAGGAAACGTGCACTTGTAGAACAAAGTAAGGATTATGCCATTATAGGAAAACAACTTTTTAAACGAGGGAGGGATAACCAATTACGAGTGTGTATTCACGAAGATGAATATCTTTCTGTTTTAGAGATGGCACATACAGGAGCTGCAAGAGGGCACTTCTCTGTAGATAAAACAGCAAAAATGATCCTCTTTGCTGGAATGTGGTGGCCAACTCTACACGAAGATGCCATGACATATGTGCAACGATGTGATACTTGCCAACGGACAAAATATCCAATTAGAAGAGACGAAATGCCACTTAGACCCATGATGAGTGCCAGAGCTTTCACGAAATGGGGAATAGACTTCATAGGACCTATTAGCCCACCAGCGAAAGGATCCCATGCCGAATATATAATTGTAGCCACAGACTATCTGACCAAATGGGTTGAAGCCAAAGCAACCAAGAAAAATGACGCAAGAACCACGGCTAAGTTTCTCTTTGAGAACATTTTCACTAGATTTGGACTACTGATAGAAATTGTGAGTGATAGAGGTACGCACTTTGTGAATGAAGTCATAGAAGCTTTATTGAATGAATTCTTGGTAATTCATAAGAAATCAGCTCCTTATCACCCACAAGCCAATGGACAAGCTGAGAGTTCGAATAAAATCTTGTGTACAGTTCTCACAAAAATTGTTAACGATGGTAGATCAGATTGGGATAAACAATTACATCATGCTTTATGGGCATTTCGAGTAGCCTATAAAACCGCCATAGGCACTACTCCTTTTAACTTAGTATATGGACAAAATGCCATTTTTCCAATTGATTTCTTAATTCCCACTCTCCGAGTATAGCAACTACTTACGAGTGGACAGGACATGAACTATCAGCTCAATTGGATCAAATAGAAAAGCTTCACGAAACTAGGTTACAAGCAGTAGCAGGCATTTATGCTGCTAAACAGCGACAGAAAGCCTACTTTGATGCTCACATTAAGGACAAAAATTTGAAGGAAGGAGATTTAGTTTTGGTATATACCTTGAAACAACACGCTAAGAAGTTTTAGAAGAGGGGATATGGCCCATTAATCATCAATCGTATATCGACAAGTGGAGCCATCAGCTTAGCAACCATAGATGGAGATGTATTACCAAACTACATCAGCGGATGTAGAGTAAAAAAATATCTAGAACCATTGACCGAAGAAACAATGTCTCGATTGATCAAAGGCAAGAATCGACGTATTGAGGAGGAAAGGATACGAGAAGAAGCGAGACAGGAAGCCCTAGAACGAATTAAGAAACGGAAAGAGTGGATGAGAGAGAGAGATGAGAGATATCGACTAGGAGAAGAACTCATCCCAATGGCTAATTTTAGAGCCAATCAAAGCGCGGGTTCACAAAGAACACAACCATATTTAAATTTGGGAGCAGGTAAAACGGAGTACCACTTGGTGGATGCTCTCATTGACACAGGAGCTGCCATCAGCTGTATCAAACTTTCGTTGACCCAGAAACTCAAGGAAGAAGTACGCCCATCGATGGCACGGTTGATAGGAATAGGAGGAACAATCACTCAATGTATAGGTGAGATCACCTTACCTCTGCATCTTGGCAACAACACTATGGAACAAAAGCTATTAGTGTGTCATGATCAGGATTTACTTGAAGAGGTAGTGTTAGGTCAAGACTGGATTTACGAATATGAGGTGACCACTCAATTGTCTTTAGGATACATCTCAGCCAGGATAGGACATCGTGAAGTATTCAGTCTGCTAGACGAACGACCAATCAAATCTGTGAGCAAAGAAAAAGAAGTTCATTCCAACGAGCAAAGTCATGAGTGTATGTTCACTAGCACTATAGAAACCTCTTCGTCAAGTACTATATGTGCTGACACATTGAGTTCTACTTGCACACCATCTTCTAGTCTAGCAAGTCACGAGAGTGTCAATCAAGCTGAAACTGACCTCAGTGAAGCACCATGCCTAAGAGAGACTAGTCCTCTGAGTAATTCAAAATCTATACCCATTACAATATACCCTATTCCGTACACTCAACAAGCTTGGATAAGGAAGGATCAAGTGAGGGAATATCTTCGACAACAGAAGCACTATCGACATCGGAGCAACCAAGCAAGTAACAAAGCAAATAATTTTGAGCAGCAAAATCAACAACGAAGTGCTACAATATGGATCCCAAAGAGGGTATTAGCCGCTCAATCGGATCGATTGCAAATTTGGATTCCTAAATCATGTGCTCCAAAGAAGCTAAACCGAAACAAGGAACCTCAGCATAAGAAGAATCAACAGGGTCTACGAGCAAAACAGCCACAGAAGAATAGCTATTGGAAGAAGAAGGAGTCTGCAGACACAATACAAGCCAATTTGAGATCCCCAAAACAGATGAAGCAGACTTACTACAGGAGAAGAACCACATTTACCAAGAAAGGGGAGAATACACTACATTCCATCAGAATGAAGCAGATTTGGGTACCGAACGACAAGACAGACTGCATACATCAAACAACTACTTCCGATTGCACACATATGGAGTTGTCAGGACCTAAAGTATGCATGGTAGGGCCACATTACAAGGCCAAGCATTCGGCACATCTTTCTTCTATTTAAGGATAGTCAAGCACATTTTCCTCTTGGGAAATAGGAGAGCACTTGTACATACATTAAGAAAATTGCTCCAAAAATAATAACCGCTTCGGCTATAACCTAACTTTTCTGTTTTCCTTTTCAGATGAAAATATAAAAATACCTAAAAATGTGAAAAATCCAGGTATTACCTTTCTCACACCCACGGAAAAGGGGCGACACCATTCACTCGGAGCAATATCGAGCTTATGACAAACAAATAAAGGAGGATTTTTGATAATATATGGCAACTAATTCATACTCTATATTGAGTGCAGATGGCGTCTACTAATTCCGAAGCTACACAAGAGGAAGAGGTCCAGCTTCTTCCATTGGAATCAGTAACAAAAGTAAGAGGCCATTGGTTTCGTGATGACCAACCAGTCTCAGAACTTATTTTCATGGCAACTATCAAGATTATGGATAGGGATCATTACTTCCCTATTATGTCTCAAGATTTCAAGACCATAATCCAAGGTTTACCGCATATTGAAGATATATGGAAGCAGGCAGGCCTAGAGGCATTTCTCAAATTGCCAATCTATGTTCCAGATTTTCAGAGGTGTGCACAAGTAATGAATACCTTGCAACCTGCTGCAACAAAAATATCAGTTCCAGAAGCACGGGTATTGGATAAAGTAGGGACATGGAAGACCATGCAATTCACTCATGAACTGATCAATAAAGCTTTTGGATGGAATCAAGAAGGAATTACTAGTGTCAAAGAGGAATGTCATGACCCTAAGAAGAGATCCTTTGTGGAGATTAACAGAATAGACATCGAAGACGCTGTCCGTCTTGTGCACCAACATTTCTGTTTTCCTAATATGCACAGATACACGGCACCACAAAAGATCGTAGTACAACTTGTTAGGAGTGATGGTTGGATGCACTCAAGAAATGAGTTGAAGCTGCTAGACCTGCTTTGCTTCAGTGCCCTTTAGCTTCAGATATGCTTAGTACACTTTCTTAGCTTCCAAATGACACAAAGAAATCATATATGTACTTTGCAAATGATTTGTGAAGTGACCAAACCAAAACAGATAACTTGGTATTTCAAAAACAAAAGAAAACTTTCTATTTCTGTAGTGACACCTGCTCAGTCTTTCACTCAGTGTGGACAGCACACTTACAATTGGAACAATTCCTTCTAGAGTTATTCAATTAGCTTAATAAGCTCCCATTTGCAAGTGGAATGAAAGGAAATGATAAACTATACTCAGAGAAATCACTTTAGCAAAGTAAGGTACACCCCCGACTTTTTAGGAGACTTACAGTCACAGACCAGTGAGCACCTCGACTGAGATTTCTCTGTAATGGTTGATCCAATGGCCTTGAAATTTTGTAGGTGTATAGTAGACTTTCAGCTGAATTCAATGCACTTTGAATCATCCAATTTGGTTCAGTAGATCTTGAGATATGCCCTGTTGAAGTTGACAGACTTGGAGATGATGACTCAGAGAAAACCAGAGATAGTGAATGTATACTTCTATTGATTAATGTGTTTGTACAATCTCATTAGCTTGACAAGCATAGCTAAATGAGGTATTGTGATGTTGGCTATAAAGTAGCACTCACACACAATGAGTTACAATGATAAAATGTCTCGGGAGATGAGCTAGAATGAGTGACACACCCGCGACTTTTCTTCTTCATCTTTTATAGGAGTTTTGTGTTCATTTGAATTTGAAATTCAAACTAAGGCTCCCTAGAATCTCTCCTCTAAAGGTAGGGAGATATTCTCTCCATCACAACATTCAAATTTCCACGACTTTCTCAAGTAGGTGTGATTACAAAATATTCCAAGTCACAATGACTTTTTCACTAAGTAAAAAAGTGAGAACTCATAAGCATGAGTTTCTATGGCTCAATCTTCTAGAATTAATTCAAGCTTTATGTGATGTCTTCAAGGTACAAATCAAAGCCAAGTGTGAAGGCTTGATTTACAACAACAGCTCCCCCTCAAGCCAAACACTTTGGCTCAAGTCTTCATCTTCTTCATCTTTAGTTTTCAATCACATCCTGCAATCCAATCATGGATTTAAATATGCATAACTTGTTTCCATCCAATGCCTTTGTGAGTAAATCTGCACATTGTATATTAGTAGACACATATGTCAATTGAATCTCTTTGCTAAGTAACTTCTCCCTCACATAGTGGTAATGAACCTCTATGTGTTTGGTTCTGGCATGATAAATTGGATTAGCTGCAAGGTGAAGAGAGCTAGTGTTATCTCCAAAGATGATTGGAGGTCTAGTGTATAGACCTAACTCTGTATATAGAAGCTTCAACCAGATAGCTTCTTGAGTGGCATTGGCAAGCCCTCTATACTCTGCTTCAGTGGATGACAATGCCACTGTAGGTTGCTTCTTAGCTGACCAAGAGATAGGCTTATCTCCTGCAAAACAAATGTAGCCTGAGGTGCTTCTCCTATCATCCTTGCATCCTGCCCAATCTGCATCTGAATAAACTTTAATGTCAATATCTGATGTATAAGGAAAGTACAAACCATGATTTTGAGTTCCCTTCAGATACTTCAAGATCTTCTTTGCTGCCTCTAGATGAGGTACCCTTGGTTTGTGCATGAATTGACTAAGCACACTAACTCCATATGCTATGTCAATTCTTGTCAAGGTAGCATAGTTCAAACTACCTACCATACTTTGGTATCCTGTGATGTCTTTGACTTCTTCTCCTTCATGAGCACTTAGCTTTAGGTTGACCTCCATTGGAGTAGTAGATACTTTAGCATCCTGCAAGCCAAACTTCTTGACCATATCCTGTACATACTTCTTTTGAGTGATGTAGATACCTGAGTTTGTGTAGACCAATTCAAGACCTAAGAAATACTTCAATAATCCAAGATCACTAATCTTGAATTCTTTCATCATCTGTCCTTTGATATGTCTAATTCCCTGAACATCATTTCCTGTAATAATGATGTCATCAACATAGACACATAGGTAAATTACCTCTGTACTACTTCTCTTTATGAATAGAGAAGTGTCTGCATTACTCATTACAAATCCTTGGTCTTGGAGGTAGGTTGTCAACCTGTAATTCCATGCTCTAGGTGCCTGCTTTAACCCATACAGAGCCTTCTTCAATTTACAAACATAATGTACCTTTTTTGGATCTTCATAGCTAGGTGGTTGTGACATGTAGACTTCTTCAGATATCCATCCATTCAAGAAAGCATTCTTGACATCTAATTGGTACATATTCCAATTCTTAGATGCAGCTACACTCACCAATATTCTGATAGTTGGCATCTTGGCCACAGGAGAAAATGTCTCCTCATAATCAATGCCTTGGGTTTGTGCAAAACCCTTGGCTACCAACCTAGCTTTGTACCTGTTTATTGTTCCATCTGAATTCTTCTTTAGTTTGTAGATCCATCTGGATCCTATCACCTTCATAGATTCCTTCTTGGGTACCAAGTCCCAAGTATCACTTTCCTTGAGAGCTTCCATTTCTTCATCCATAGCTTCTTTCCATTCTGGTTTGGTAATTGCTTCTTCATAGGTACCTGGTTCTTCATTCAACAAGTCCTTTGCAAGATATACAGAGTGTTTAGTTACAAGTGATGTGTCATACCCAAATCTGATAGGCTTTTTCTTTTCTCTCTGAGATCTCCTCATTGCTTGAGTTGAGGATTCTGGTTTATCTTCTAGTTGCTTCATCTTCATCTTCCCTTTGGACTTCCAAGCCTTGAACTCTTCAAGGTTTATTGTATCATCATCATCTGAGCTTGAATCTTCTTGCTCAATTGGTTCCTCCTTGGTGAGCTTTGGGAAATCTTCTTCCATATCATAGGGTAGACTCACTTTCCTGCATTCATTCTCATACCATGAGTCATTCTCATCAAAGATGACATCTCTGCTTACCTTGAAGCCTTTGTTTGTTGGGTTGTAGAATCTGTATCCCTTTTGGTTCAAATCATAACCAATGAAGATGCATTTTTCAGCTTTAGGGTCTAGCTTTCCCCTTACCTGTGAGGGAATATGCACATATGCTACACAACCAAAGATTTTGCAATGATCCAGAGAGGGTCTCTTACCATGCCAAGCTTCATATGGTGTCATGCCATCAAGTGATTTGGATGGCAACCTGTTTATAAGATAAGTGGCAGTGGATACACTCTCTACCCAAAGATAATTTGGCAACTTCTTTTCATTAAGCATAGACCTAGCTGTTTCTACTATGAGTCTATTCCTTCTTTCAGCTACCCCATTTTGTTCAGGTGAGTACCTTGTAGTGATCTCCCTTTTGATGCCTCTTTCCTGCAAGAAATCTTCAAACTCATTTGAGAAGTATTCTCCTCCACCATCTGACCTTAGCCTCTTCAAGCTTCTTCCTGTTTGATTTTCAACAAGTGCAAGATACTTCTTGAAACAATTAAACACTTCATCTTTATGCTTCATAAAGTATAAAATGGTCCATCTGCTATAGTCATCAATGAAGGACACATAATTCCTTGAACCTGAAATAGAAGGGTCCTTACTAGGTCCCCAAACATCTGTGTGTACCAAGTCTAGGTAATCTTCATGCATGAAACCTTTCCTTGAATAGGGCAACCTGTGAGACTTACCAAATTGACATGATCCACACTTGTAAATCATGTGTTGCTTGGACACATTAGGTATCCCAAGTACACATTGATCCCTGCACATTTGCTTTAGGGTTCTTTCACCTATGTGCCCTAATCTCTTGTGCCATATTTCTAACTCTGAAAGTGTCTGATCCTTATAATTATACAAAGCAATGTTCTTGGTGTCTTCTAGTTCAAAAGTAAACAATCTACCTGATTTCTCCCCTTTGGCTATCCTTCTGAATCCATGTCTTGGGTCCTCCACATATGCTCCATGTTGTGTGAATCTGACCTGCAAACCTTTCTCCACAATCTGACCAACACTCATTAAATTCTTGGTGATGGTTGGTACATAGAGTACCCTGCTTAATAGATTTTGGTTTCCATCACATGTCTTCACATTTCCAATTTTAACAACAGAATGTTTAGTGTCATCACCTGTTTGTACCTGATGTTTTCCCTTGGGTTCTTCCAAATCAGAAAGTAGTGCCACATTGCCAGCTACATGGTTAGAACATCCTGAATCAATATAAAATAAATGATCATCATTTGTACCTATCTTGGAGGTCATATTCATGATCAATAGGGAGTCATCTTGCTCCTCTGTGTAATTGTTGTAGTCTCTTCTATTTCTGAATCCACCTTGGTAGTTACCATTATGGTTGTTGTTGTAGTTGTTGTTGTATTGATTGTTGTATCCATTGTAGCTTTGATGTTGGTTGAATCTGCCTCTCCCTTGAGAGTATCCACCTCTTGAGTAGCCTCTTCCTCTCTGATTCTTGTAGTTCTTGTAGCATTCATCTGTGGTATGATTGGACAATCCACAAATGTTGCATGGTGATGAGTTGTAGGGTCTCCCCCTACGTGACTTACCTCCTCTGCCTCTTCCTCTAGATGATCTACCTCTCCCTACATAATTAGCTTGAGAGGTAGAGCATTATTCATCCTGTTTCTTCCCTTTACCTTTATCCTTAACTTTCTTATCAGTATAGAGAGCAGAGGGGTTATTACCTTTTGATTGATCTCCTGCCTTTGTAAACTTTGCTTCATGTGTAAAGAGTTGGCCCATAAGTGTTGTGAGATCTGGGGTATGCATGTCCATATAGAGGTCCATTGCAGTGGTGAAACTTTCCCACTTATCCTCTGCCTTGAGTCCATTTGTTACTTGCCTGACTATTTGCTCCTCTTCAATCTCCTCTCCAATGCTTGCTAGTTGGTCTGCCACATCTTTGATCTTTGTTACATACTCTGATACTAGTTGCTTGGGCTGCTTCCTAAGAGTTGTAAACTCAATCCATAGTTGATTTTTTCTGGCCCTTGTGTTGGAAGAAAAGTAGTTTGACAAGGTTTCCCAAGTCCCTTGGGAAGTCTTACAGTTCCTTACATGTGGTAAAAGAAAGTCAGATATAGAGTTTAAGAGATAAGACCTTGCCAAAGCATCCTTTGCACACCATTGGTTGAGCCTCTCATGTTCATCCTTTGTAGGTAGTCCTCTAGTCTTGAATGAGGGCAATTCCTCATCTCCTGATATGTATCCAAATAAACTTCTCCCTTGTAGATAGGTCTTCATTCTCAATGACCAAGCCTGATAATTGTTTCTGTCCAATTTGTCAATGAATGAAGGGAAACCATCACCCATGTTTACCTTCTTTGCTCTGATACCACTGTTAGGAGTGATGGTTGGATGCACTCAAGAAATGAGTTGAAGCTGCTAGACCTGCTTTGCTTCAGTGCCCTTTAGCTTCAGATATGCTTAGTACACTTGCTTAGCTTCCAAATGACACAAAGAAATCATATATGTACTTTGCAAATGATTTGTGAAGTGACCAAACCAAAACAGATAACTTGGTATTTCAAAAACAAAAGAAAACTTTCTATTTCTGTAGTGAAACCTGCTCAGTCTTTCACTCAGTGTGGCCAGCACACTTACAATTGGAACAATTCCTTCTAGAGTTATTCAATTAGCTTAATAAGCTCCCATTTGCAAGTGGAACGAAAGGAAATGATAAACTATACTCAGAGAAATCACTTTAGCAAAGTAAGGTACACCCCCGACTTTTTAGGAGACTTACAGTCACAGACCAGTGCGCATCTTGACTGAGATTTATCTGTAATGGTTGATCCAATGGCCTTGAAATTTTGTAGGTGTATAGTAGACTTTGAGCTGAATCCAATGCACTTTGAATCATCCAATTTGGTTCGGTAGATCTTGAGATATGCCCTGTTGAAGTTGACAGACTTGGAGATGATGACTCAGAGAAAACCAGAGATAGTGAATGTATACTTCTATTGATTAATGTGTTTGTACAATCTCATTAGCTTGACAAGCATAGCTAAATGAGGTATTGTGATGTTGGCTATAAAGTAGCACTCACACACAATGAGTTACAATGATAAAATGTCTCGGGAGATGAGCTAGAATGAGTGACACACCCGCGACTTTTCTTCTTCATCTTTTATAGGAGTTTTGTGTTCATTTGAATTTGAAATTCAAACTAAGGCTCCCTAGAATCTCTCCTCTAAAGGTAGGGAGATATTCTCTCCATCACAACATTCAAATTTCCACGACTTTCTCAAGTAGGTGTGATTACAAAATATTCCAAGTCACAATGACTTTTTCACTAAGTAAAAAAGTGAGAACTCATAAGCATGAGTTTCTATGGCTCAATCTTCTAGAATTAATTCAAGCTTTATGTGATGTCTTCAAGGTACAAATCAAAGCCAAGTGTGAAGGCTTGATTTACACCAACACAACTACTATCACATGCCATGAGACAAATTGGGAACAAGATGAATCTGACTGGATATGTCCAAGAAAGACTATTTGAAGCCCAGAAGAAGTGGGGACAGAAGAAGTTCCTGAATGGGAGTTCAGCTTTAACGTTACTCATATATGAAGCCCTTGACATGAAAAATTGCTTACGGGAGATGCCAACATCAGAAGGGCTAGCCAAGTATGCAAAATCCGCTACAGTCCCTAAGAAAAAGAAAGCAATTGTTATGGTTGAAGCAACTGGAACCAGCTCACAAAAACCCATGAGGGGTACAAAGCGTCTACGGGAGGAGGAAGCCCAAGCTACACCACAATCAAAGAGAACACATGTATTACCGAAGATCACGACGGCTCAAATGGCTATTACTAGGAGAGATATTTCCGCTGCTCTTGAAGAGACACATCAGTACATGCAAGGGCAGGTAAACTTAAATGTCCAAGGTCATCATTATAGACAGGCGAGTCAAGAGAAACCACAACAGAGTACAGAGAAGACTCCAAAACAAGCTGGAAGATACAAAGAGCTGGGCATTGATGATTCTAGTACCAACACGGAATCCAGTCCTGAAAAAGACACTCTGGATACTGATATAAGAACAGAAACCCAAGAAGAAGAATGGAATGAAATTAATCAAATGGGAGTGACACCGAAAAAGAGAGTAGAAGAATCTATGGAACATGAGCATGTCCTTCAATTAAATGATACTACAAAGATAAGCATCAAGGAAGCTCCAACCAATGTTACAGATACAAAACAACCTATTAAAGAGGAAGAACAAACTCCAGTGAGTAAGGAAGCGAAGGAGCTACAAAACCAAGAACAAATTGTGATCGAGGTGCCAGATGATACACCTCAAGAAAATCAAGCAAACATGGGGGCTGAGCCAAGGATCCAGCTTCAGATTAGGCAGCCCCATGACACTACATTACATGTGGCACAGGGCAAAGATGTCAATACCGGCGAGGAACCGAGTATACCAAAAACATGGCTAAATGTGGATGTTACTCAGCTAAAGCCTGTAGTCAAGCAGATGATTCAAACAGCCAATGGACACACAACAGCAAATGATGGACATAGATGTAGACCATGATAGAGCAATGCGAGAAAAGCATCAATTCCAGATAATGAGCGAACAACTGTCATCACAACTCATCGAGGCACAAAAGGCGCTCACGATCAAAAGCAATGAGTTGCTCGACACAAAAACACAATATGAATCATTAATCACTCAGCATCACCAACTCCAAGCACAGCTCGCAAATTTACAGAGATTATATGATGCAAGTGAAGCGGACAAAGAGAGATTGAGAACTAGAAGTACTCTGCTAGAGACATAGCTCAAATTATACATGGAAGAGAATGACACATTACGAAGCAGGAATAAGGAACTAATGAAGTCATTATTATATGATCAATCGATCGAGCAACAGGAATCCTCAAAAACAAAAGAAAAAGAATTAAGAGATCAGATCGCACAATATGCAGATTTGCTAAGACAAGAATTAAGAAGAGGCCGTCAAAACTGAACACCTGTTTTACAAACAGGCAAAATTGAGCAAGGGTTGCGTGCGGACAACAAACTGAAGACAAGAAGTAAAGCGTGTCAAGGGACGATAGAGACGAAGAGGGGGAGAGTGTTGCAGAGCTAAAGAGAGCACAAAGCAGAGAAAAAGAAGGGTCCCAAAATTTTTCCGATTTGGACATCATATTTTTGTATCATAACCATTCTTGTAATATATTTTCCGTTGTAAATGCACTAGAGGAGTCCTCTAGATGCATCCCCACAGAAGATTAGAGATTTACCCATGTAAAATAGTAGGAAATTAGTCTTTTAGTAAATAAAGTGCCGGTCTCTTGTGTGAAAGGACCATTTTTAGGGCACAAGTATATAAGTCAAATGTGACTCTTTGTAAAGAACTTTTTGGCCATTGTGAGAATAGAGAGCACAGAAATTCGAATTTGTGTCTTCTTCACTCTGTATCTTCTTCTCTGTGAGCTTGTATGCATGTGTATTGCTTGGAAAGAGTGCTTGTGAGTGTTGTCTATCCATGAAAGTGTTTATTTGCTGTAG
>CM035429.1:158933166-159300666 GCA_020310875.1 Ceratopteris richardii | reverse complement strand
CCGTCTGAACCAATCGGACCCCTAGATCATTACTTTATTACATGAACAACACAAGGAAGAAGATGAATCTTGGAGCACAACATACAATACTGAATGTATTACCACTAGAATGTACAAAGATTACTAGCCTATTAGGGCAATAAGCGCATATACAAGAGGGGGGAGAAAAACCTCCTAAAAAGAAAAAAAAAGTGCCCCAATGGTCCTAGAATGTTCACACATATCACGACCTAAATATATCAACAAAACCCCCCTAGGAGTGAAGCGGTGAACAAGGAGTTGGCACTCATGTATAAGGAAGCGCCAAGCTATGTGGAATCAATCCACAAAAAGAAGTAAACCAAAGCTTTGTGGAAAGCTTCAAATTTCTCCCTAGGTAGAGCCTTCATGAAAATGTCTGCAATGTTCTCCTGCATGGGCCCATATGCCAAGTGGATCTCCCCAACAGAGAACCTCTCCTTGACATAATGATAATGCACCTCAATGTGCTTAGTGTGAGCATGGAGCACAGGGTTCCTCACAACTTCCAATGCACTCCGACTATCAGTGAAGATGGTGGTGGTAGAAGACTAACCAACACCCAAATTAGCCATAAGGCATCTGAGCCATACACACTCAACAGTCACTGTGAAAGCTGCCCTATACTTAGCCTCACAACTAGAAGTGGCCACAGTAGGTTGCTTCTTGCTCATCCAAGATATACATGAGCTACCAAGCGTGAAGCAAAAGCCACTAGTGGACACATGAGTGTCATAGCAACAATCCCAATCACTATCAAAAAAAGCATGCAAATCTGGCAGTAGTGATCCCCCCTTGGGATAAAACAATCCAAGTAGCCGGGTATCACTCAAGTAGCGAAAGATGTGCTTAACCGCCTGCCAATGCTTGACACGTAGGCAATGCATTAACCTGCTCATTTGTGAGACAGCAAACTGAATATCTGGCTGAGTAATGTTGAAAGTTTTTCAAGCTCAAGAGTGTGGGAACATGCCCCAAATTGAACCTTCCACATCATCCACAATTAAAGGAGGCTGATTTCCACAAGTTGGAGGCATCCAATTATGCCCGTAATGGAAAGAAGTTGATTAGAGAAGATTTAGCTCACCTCTTGATGTGATTGGACCTCACTTTTGACATGTATATGCTTTTGATTGGTTAAAGAGGTTAGTATGTGGTCTTCAAAACCTCTAATGAGTTGTATTATGACTTAGAGTCGTGGAAATATGTGCCCAAGCTGCCCCCTTGCTTAAGCACACCCCCTACTAGCTGTTCTCTGCATATTTTGCAGAAATTTCACTTTTACACACTCTATCTATCTAGATGTTTTTGGCAGACCCCCCGGTCTTGTAATGGTTGTTTCTCCTTCATCCGAAATCCATTTGCAATGATTTTTGTCTTGTTGGAAAGCTTATAAGTTCCACTTTGTCTGGTATAAATCTGGCGTTCAGTGCCTGCACATGTGCAGAGAAATGACTAGAATAGTGTCTGTCTAGTTAGCTCATACTGTGTGAAGAGATCAAGTTATCTGTTTTGTTGCAGCTAGTTGAGGCATCATCCAGTGTCCAAATGGAGTGATTTTACTCTCATTTGAAAGCTCTTAAAGTCTAGTTTATGCTTGCAAAATTTCATTTTCAATCTCTGCATATACTTAAAGAAACTCAGAAAATACAGAGCCTATGTCTGAAAAATTTTAGGATCCTAGGAGGGTTCATTTGCTTTTGTTATGCACATAGGAGTGTTTATCCTCCAACAAGTAATGCATAAGTAAATCAAGCATCCAATAGCCTGATGATAGAGAACAACATCAAATGCATCTCCAGCATCATGAAGACTCAATCGTAAACCTGTGTCCATAGGAGTAGCCACAGGCTTACAATCTTTAAGACCAAAATGCTGCAATAATGTGTCAATATATTTCGTTTGACACAAAGCCATTCCACCATCAACTTGCATAAACTGAATGCCCAAATAGTGATGCAAATGCCCCAAATCAGACATCTCAAATGAGGCATGCAAATCAACCTTAAAATTAGCAATATGTGTGTCATGAGGACAAGTGAGCAACATGTCATCAACATATGCCACAATGATCAGAAGCACATCATTAGCACGCTTAATATTTAAGGTGCTTTCAGTTGGACTATATTCAAAACCATGTGCAATGAGATAGGCATGTATCTTTTCATACCAAGTACATGGTGCTTGCTTTAAACCATATAATGCCTTCTTTAACATGCACACCTGGTTTTCATGCCCTTTTTGCACAAAGCCAGAGGGCTTAAAAACATACACTTTTCATGCAAGTCACCATTTAGAAATGGTGTTTTAATGTCCAACTAATATACACTCCAACCATGATGAGCTACAAGTGAGATGCTATGAACAGTAGTCATTCGGCAAGTAGGACCAAAGGTTTCATCAAAATCAATGCCTTTTTCCTGTGCATAACCCTTTGCAACAAGCCTAGCTTTATACCTGTCAACTGTACCATCAGGTTTATGCTTTGGCTTGTACACCCACTTAGTGCCAATGGCCTTCTTGCCAAGAGGCAAGTCACATAAAGACCAAGTACCATTTTTCATGATAGAATCATATTCAGATTGCATTATAGCCATCCAATGTTTAGAATTTCGTGCTTCATCAAATGAAACATGTTTAGTCTCATCATAGAGACAAGAGGCAGCCATAACATAGCAATCTGATGCAAAAGAGGCACTATGAGACCCTAATCTAGTATGATATGAGAGAGGTGCATCTAATTTGCTGTCACGCAAGGTCTATACTAGCCATTTTGGCATAGTTTTTGCCTGCTCAATATCAACTCTCTGATCAACAAGTGCATCATGTAAATCTGCATCAGAAATAGAATGATTTGCATCATCACATGAAACCTGCAAAGGCTGAGAAGTTGCCTCATTAGGACTAACACTAGACTTTCCACTTGTAAAACGAGGGAGCAAAGTATCATACATGTCTTTGGAACTAACAGATGTCTCCTTAGTACATGGGAGCAATGGCTGAATAGCATCTTCCACAAAAACAACATCACGGCTAAGCAAAATGCGTTTAGTATGTGGATGATACACACGATGGCCTTTAGTTTCAGAACTCTACCCAACAAAAATACATTTTACTGCTTTATCATCCAATTTTCTACGATGTTGTTCTGGCATTAATGCATATGCCAGACAACCAAAATCACGTAGATGACCAACAGATAGCTTGCAACCATGCCAAGCCTCATATGGAGTGATAGACTATAGTGCTTTAGTGGGGCACCTGTTCATTACATATGATGCACACATAACAACCTCAAGCCATAAACTATGTGGTAAAGCCTAACTCTTGACAGTACACCTCGCCATCTCCATGAGTGACCTATTCTTTCGTTCAACAACTCCATTATAAATCATTGTACACTGATTGTTTTATCCCATGTTCAGACAAAAATGCATTAAAGTCAGAAGACATATATTCCCCCCCTGGATCAGAATGGAGGGTGCCCATTTTACATGCTGATAGATTTTCAGCAAAAACCAGAAACTGTTTGAAGCACATAAACACTTCGGACTTTGCCTTCAATGGACATACCCATGCATGCCTGGAAAAATCATCGATGAAAGTCACGAAGTAAAGATAGTTCCCAAAAGGTGTCTACATAGGACCATAGACATCACTATGTACAAGCTGCACTTTCTGAGTAGCCCGAATTGAACCATCTTTTGGAAAGGAAGAATGCTGCATTTTGCCCAAAATATAGCCTTCACATACATGTTTACCGGGTGCCTCAAGTTTCGGCAAATAGGACACCATTTTAGATTTCTGTATGCATAGCTGTTGGCAGTAGTCAAGGTACCCAAGGACTCACAAGACAAGGAAGTCAAAGAAGGTATTCAGAGCGAAGAGAAAGAACAAGCAGACAAAGTAGTCAACGAAGATCTGGCAAGTAGGATGTCCAAATTTTTCCATGAAGTAATACTTCTTAAATAGTGAATTTAGTCACTCTACATCCTTGTAAATACCATTTCACCTTTTTGAAGCTCCATTTTGTGCAAGCCAAGGAGTCCTTGAGCTTGAGGAGCTTAGAAGTATCTACCTATCAATTTTCATATTTTTTAGACTCCGTTTGAGCCCTCAAATAGGCCCTAGAACCTAATTTTTAACTAGGCCGAACACTAGGTCTGGACAGGGCCAAAGCTAGTCAAAAACTATAAATAAAGCTAGAGAGCTCATTTTTGGGGTTAGCTTGTAATAGATTTGAAGTTGTAAGAGCACTTTTGAAGTAATCTAAAAGAACTCCATTGTCTTCCTCTTTGTTCTTGTTGTGTGTGCACGTGTGTGTGTATGTGTGTGCATGTTGGTGTGCTTCTCACTCACACACTTGTGCCATCACTTGTTCGAGGTCTTCATACCATCCTCATGTCTTCCCGGATTGACATTAAAGGAGGTTCTACTCATCACTGAGCTACACCAAATTTTGGTGTCGTTGCCGGGGATCGAGCTTTGAGGACGAGCGTGTGATGGTAAGATGTAGAGTTGTGACATTGGCGTTGTAGGTAATTTCTTTATTTTTCTTACTTTTCTCTTTTTTACTTCACCATCATCATCACCATCATCATCCTCACCATATCCGATCTCCATCTCCATCATCACGAAAATTTCAGTTTTTTGATCATATCACCTTCTCCCTTCCATTTCCCTCATTTCACTTGTGAGAGAGAGCGAGAGAGCGATTTGTGTGCGCTGCGTTTGCATGTTTTTTGAGCTTCCTTGCAGGTTTTTGCTGTACCATCCTCTCCAGCACGCTGCCGAGGTACGGAAAAGCTCGGCCCTGTCTCTGTGTCACAGACCCCTGTCAATCGCGATCGATAGTCGCTTATTTGGTAAAACAAAGTACACCACAATCAAAACACAGTAAAAAAAATTCCGAGTTCCTCTGTCAATCACGACCAACAGCCTCTGTCAATCGTGAGCGACAGCCCTGTCAATCGCGACCGACAGACCCCATGACCGATCGACTGCCACGTAGGATTCAGTCAATCGCGATCGACACCGTCGATCACGACCGACTGAAATTTGACGATTGACACTAGAATTCGCATGTACATGTGTCCATCGCGATGGATAGGCCCACGATTGACTGAAATTTCGTCGGGAAGCACAAAATTTAGAAAATTGGATGGCTGCTATGCAATCCAAATATGTTGCTCTCATCGAAAATGGTACCTGGTCTTTATGTGACTTGCCTCTTGCCAAGCCATTGCATAAGTGTGAAGGAAGAGGTGATTGATATAAGGCTAGGCTTGTTGCAAAGGGTTATGCTCATGAAATAGGTATTGATTTTGATGAGACCTTTGCTCCTACTTGCAGAATGAATACTATTCGCATTTGTGCATTTGCAGCTCATCATGGTTGGAATGTACATCCATTGGACACTAGAACTACATTTCTGAATGGTGACTTGCATGAAGAAGTGTATGTTTTTCAGCCCCATGTCTTTGTGTAGAAAGGGCATGAAAACCAAGTGTGTAGGTTGAACAAGACATTATATGGTTTGAAGTAAGCACTACGTGCTTGGTATGAAAAAAATACATGCCTACCTAATTGCACATGGTTTTGAGAACAGTCCAATTGAGAGCGCTTTATATGTTAAGCATGCAAATGATGTGCTTGCAAACATTGTGGTCGATGTTAATGACATGCTGCTCATTGTTCCTCATGAAAAGAATATTGCTGATTGTAAGGCTGATTTTCCTCATTTGAGGTGTCAGACTTGGGGCATTTGCATCATTATTTGGGCATGTAATTTATGCAAGTTGATGATAGAATAGGTTTGTGTCAAAGAAAATATATTAACACATTAGTGCATCGTTTTGGCCTTGAAGACTATAAACCTATTACCACTCTTATGCAGATGGGTTTACGGTTGAGTCTTCATGATGCTGGAGATGCATTTGATGTTGTTCTCTATCAGCACGCTGTTGGATGCTTAATTTACTTATGCATTACTCAACCACATATTCAGTTTTTTATCTCATAGATGAGGAGGTTTATGCATTTCCCAGGTGTCAAGCATTGGTAGGCAGTTAAGCACATCTTTTGCTACTTGAGTGGTACCTGACTACTTCGACTATTTTATCCCAAGGAAGGATCACTACCGCCAAATTTGCATGCTTTTTCTGACTATTACTAGGCTAGTTTCTATGACACTCGTGTGTCCACCAGTGGCTTTTGCTTCATACTTGGTAGCTCATGCCTATCTTGGTTGAGCAAGAAGGAGCCTACTGTGGCCACTTCTAGCTGTGAGGTTGAGTATAGGGTGACTTTCACAGTGGTTGTTGAGTGTGTGTGCCTCAGATGCCTTATGGCTGATTTGGGTGGTGTTTAGTCTTTTGCAACCACCATCTTCACTGAAATTCAGAGTGCATTAGGAGTTGCAAGGAATCCTGTGTTCCATGCTCACACTAAGCACATTGAGGTGCACTATCATTATGTCAAGGAGAGGTTCTCTTGAAGTATTTCGATGGCGATGCACCACAGTGCGCTCTCCTTCTTGAGAGCTCCATGATGATACACTCAGAGTAGAAAATCAAGCTCCTAAGGCCGCACACAGTACTCCGCACAGAGGCTGCAAAATGCACAGAAAACACAGTACACAGGGAGCACGAAGACAAACTTCTTAGGTCTTACAAATGCGGTCGAACTTACAATTGCCACTATATTTTTTATTAAAGAACATATACAAAGAAGTGTCCAGTGGCCATTTGGCCTTTCACATGGGCACCAACGGTAAGAATCTCCCACTAAAGGCCAACATGGACAAAGTAACAATGGGAGAAAAAATAAAGAATGATAAAGAATACCTGAGTGCAAGTATACAAACTATACCTCCCACTTGATGGGCATGTTACACAGTATACAAGTGACTGTGTAAGATCAAGAATCAAGTAACCTCCATCAAATGACAACAATGTCGAAAGTTATCCTGTGGTAGAGCTTTAGTCAAAGCATCTCCAGCATTATCTCGAGTGTGAACGTTCTCAAGAATAATGGGCTCAGTGGCTAAGCAATCTCTAATGAAGTGATACCTCACCTCAATGTGCTTGGTCTTTGCATGATAGACCGGATTCTTAGCCAAAGCAATGGCACTCTGACTATCACTGAGCAAGCGAGGTACATGCTGAGGTAAACCCATATCACAAGCAAGACGAGAAAGCCACAATGCTTCCTTACATGCCTCACTTGTTGCAACATACTCTGCTTCTGTGGTGGAAACAGTTGTACATTCTTGAAGACGAGATCTCCAAGAGATAGCACCTCCAACAAAATGAAAAATGTACCCTGATGTAGACTTATGATTGTCTACACAACCAGCATAGTTAGAATCTGTGTAACCAATAATTGATGCTTTCCCTCTACCTAAGCATAGAAACTTGTCCTTAGTGCCACTTAAATATCTCAAAATCATCTTGACCGCTTCCCAATGTTTCTTGCCAAGATTAGATATATATCTACTCACAACTCCCACAGCAAATGCAATGTCAATGTCTGGTCTCATAGCTACCATAGCATACATGAAACTACCAACAACAGACTGATAGGGAATTTTGGTCATGAATTCCTTTTCCTCATCTGATTTGGGGCAATCATCCTTGCTCAATTTCACATATGTGGGTAAAGGTGTACTCTATGCCTTTCCACCCTGCATATTGAACCTGTGAAGTACTTTGGATATATACTCACTTTGAGACAAGTATATGCATCTTTAACTCCTATCACGAGTAATGCGCATGCCAAGAATATGTTTGGCATCCCCTAAATCCTTCATATCAAATGTCTGACTCAACTTCTTTTTGAGAATTAACTTGTCATAAGAGGACTTCCCAGCAATCAACATATCATCGACATAAAGTATCAAACATATCCAGCTTCCATCTGAGCATCTCTTTGTGTAGAGACAATGATCCTCATTGCTTAGAGAGTAGCCTTGAGACTTCATAAAAGCATCAAACTTTTGGTACCATTGTCTACGGGACTATTTAAGTCCATACAAGCTCTTCTTGAGCTTACAAACTAGACTTTCCTTGCCAAGAACTACATAACCCTCTAGTTGTTCCATATAGATCTCATCTGTAAGATCTCCATGCAAGAAAGCAGTTTTCACATCATTTGGACTAAATCTAAGTGCTCCATTGCAACGAATCCAAGCAACATGCACAGGGTAGTCATCTTGACCACTGGAGAGAAGATTTCCTCGAAATCAACACCATGTTGTTTCTTAAAACCCTTTGCAACAAGTCGTGCTTTATACTTTGGAGAAGCACTATCTGATGTCAATTTCAGCTTATATACCCATTTACATGGTAAAGCTTTCCTGCCATTTGGCAAAGGTACTAAATCCCAAGTACCATTCTTGTGAATAGAATCCAACTCACTCTTCATGGCACGCTCCCACTTAACATGATCCTCTGTCTGCATAGCCTCTTTGTAGCAAGAAGGCTCACCGGCATCTGTTAGCATAACAAAATCTAAACCTGGAACATATCTATCAGGTGGATGTGAGACACGTGCAGAACGTCTCAATAGTTGTTGAACACGAACATGTGCAGACTGATCTGAATGGACATTCTCTTGAACATCCCTATGTGCAACATTTTTATGCATGCTAACCGGAGGACTAGTATCCTCAAACACCACTCTTCTCACTTCAACCTCCTTAATAAGCTGTTTATGCATCTTAGACTCATTGAAAATGAAATCACTACTTCTGATCACTGTCCGTGTTTCAGGATCCCATAAGCGATATCGAAATTGTCCTTCTCGACCATATCCAAGAAAAATGCATTTCTTTGACTTATGGTCCAACCTTTGTCTAAGATTCTTGGGTATATGAACATATGCTTCACACCCAAAAACTCGAAGATGATCATAATATGGTGGCTTCCCTGTCCACAGCTCCTGTGCCACTTTTAGACCTTTGGCAGTACTAGGTGAAAGGTTAATCACATGAACTGCAGTCAATACTGCTTCTGCCCAAATGCCTTATCAGAGTTTTGCATGATGCAACATAGAGACTACTCTATCTTCTATTCATCCTCTCAGCTACACCATTCTGTACTGGGGTATAAGGAGCTGTAAAATCTCTATGAATCCCTCTAGACTGACAGAAAAGGATGAATTCATGTGAGGTATACTCACCCCCATTATCTGAACGTAAAGCCTTAAGCTTAGTTCCTTTTTCAGTCTCAATTGAAGCAAGCCATTTTCTGAAAGTAGGGAATACCTCATCCTTCGATTTGATAGGATATACCTAGACTTTTCTAGTAGCATCATCTATGAAAGTGACAAAGTAAAGAGAACCACCTAAGGACCTAGTGGGCATAGGACCACACACATCTGTATGGACGAGATCTAAAGGCTGAATTGAAGAGTCAATGTTGTCAGATGGGATAGTATCGAGGTGTTGTCGAAGTGCAGTAGACAGTGTGAGAGTAAGAGACAGAGTTGAGCACGACACCCAATGCAATAGTACTGAATAGAGTGTTTGCTAAATGATAACCCTTATATCTTAGGGTTATAAGGGGCTGTTCACACCCGAACACAGTAAGTGCCTGTAAGTGTGCACCACAAGCACATACAAAATAGTACACATAATCTGGGGGAAAAACCTCTCCTACCGAGAGTAAAAAGTGCCCCAGTGTCCTAGTGATCACCCGCACACTCCCATATGAGCGTAGGCGTAAGTAAGGTGTGTGAGATACCCAACAAACCCCCCTGGAGTGAAGAGTGATCAAGTGTACAAGGATCATCCGCCACCAAAGGGCGTTAAATTCAAAGCATCATGAAATGCTTCAAATTTGTCTCGTGGAAGAGCTTTAGTAAAGATGTCTGCCACATTGCTGGTGGTAGGACAATAGACAAGGCTGATATCTCCTACATGTAGCCTCTCTCTGACAAAGTGGTAGTGAATCTCTATGTGTTTCGTGCGAGCATGAAACATAGGGTTCCGTGCCACTGCAATGGCACTCTGACTGTCAGTATATAAAGGAGTAGGCTCCGTAACAGATACATCCAAATCAGCAAGTAAGCGTCTAAGCCATACGCACTCAACTGCAGTAGTGAAGGCTGCCTTGTACTCAGCTTCACATGACGACTTGGCAACAATGGATTGTTTCTTGCTAAGCCAAGAAATGCATGACGAGCCAAGAAAGAAGCAATTGCCACTAGTGGAGTGACGAGTATCAAAATCACCAGCCCAATTAGAGTCACTGTAAGCATGTAACTGCAGTAGTCCCTCCTTGGCATAAAGCAATCCAAGAGATCTAGTACCCTACAAATAACGAAACACACGCTTCACAGCTTGCCAATGCGACATACGAGGCTGATGCATGTACCTGCTCAAAACTAAAATGGCAAACTGTATGTCTGTCCGAGTGTGGCATAGATAGATGAGACATCCCACTGCTGGAGCATAAGTATGGATATCAAACAAATTACTGTCATCATGTAATGACAGTTTCAGCCCAGGTTCCGTGGGTGTACAAACTGGCTTGCAATCCTGTAAGCCAAAATTCTCGAGAAGTTGCCCAATGTACCGTGATTGACATAATCCAATGCCTCTAGTATCATGTACAAACTGGATGCCCAAGTAATAGTGCAAAATACCCAAGTCAGACATGTCAAAAGTTTGCTGTAAATTATTTTTGAATGCTGAAATCTGATTAGCATGTGTTCCAGTGAGCAAAAGGTCGTCTACATATAGACACAAAATCAGCATGGATCCCCCCTCTTTATGTACATAAAGGGTAGACTCAGATGGGTTGTTTACAAACCCCTGACTAAGCAAGAAAGCATCTATCTTTGCATACCAACCTCGTGGAGCTTGTTTCAAACCATATAGAGCTTTTTTTAGCTTGCATACTAAATTTTATGAGCCTTCAATTGCAAAACCAATGGGCTGCTATACATACACTTCTTCTTGAAGTTCCCCATGTAAGAATGCAGTCTTTATATCCAGCTGATGCACTTTCCAACCAAAATGTGCAGCCAAGGCAATCATAGACCGAATGGTCGTCATACGAGAGGTAGGAGCAAAGGTGTCCTCATAGTCAATGCCCTTTTTCTGTGCGTAGCCTTTAGCTACCAGCCATGCCTTGTACTTATCTATGGATCCATCTGCATTCCTTTTCAATTTGTAGACCCATTTAGTACCAATGGCACGCTTGCCAACTGGCAAAGACACCAAATCCCAAGTATGATTCTTATGAATAGAATCCAATTCAGCTTGCATGGCTGCCATCCAATGCACACTATGTCGTGCATCCTCAAAACATTCAGGCTCCTCATTATCATGAGTACATGCTGCCATAACAAACTCCATGGAATGTGCTGAATCATGCAGTCGAGTTTGCCTTCGAGTACGACCAGCCAAGGATGTTTCCAAATGACTATCTCTCATAGTCTGCGTTTACCATCTAGGCACCTGTCTTGCTTCCTGACTGTGTACAAGTTCCTGCTGAATTTCAGTTTCAGCAATGTGCTGATTTACTGCATGTTCCATAGGAGCAGCTGGCTGAACATTAGGTTCATTTGCTGAAGTACCAGCTGAATCACCAAATGTGATGGGCAACAGCCCTTCAAAGACATCACGGGCAGCCTGATATGTATCAAAACCAGCCAAGGATAATTCTGATTTTTCATCAAATACAACATCTCTGCTGACAAAAACCTTCTTGGTCACGGGATCATAGAGTCTGTAGCCTTTGCTTTTGCTGCTATATCCCATAAAGATGCATTTTACAGCCTTGTTGTCCAACTTCTTTCGAAGTACCTGTGAAATATGGGCATATGCAAGACACCCAAAAGTACGGAAGTGGCCAACAGAAGGTTTGCGGCTGTGCCAAGCCTCAAAAGGTGTGATGGTTTTCAAGGCCTTGGTAGGGAATCTGTTCAAAATGTGGCAAGCGCACATGACGGCTTCCATCCAAAAACTATGAGGCAAACTCTTTGCCTTCAGCATACATCTGGCCATCTCCATGAGTGACCGATTTTTCCTCTCTGCTACCCCATTCTGCTGTGGAGTATATGCAGTAGTGTACTGATGGATAATGCCCTTCTGCTGCAAATAAGAATTCAGCATAGAGGACATGTATTCCCCCCCTCGGTCCGAACGGAGAGTCTTAATCTTGCAACCAGACTGAGTTTCCACAAGTGCACTAAAAGCCAAAAATGCATCATACACTTCTGACTTCTTTTTCAAGCAGTAGACCCAGCAAAAACGTGTAAAGTCATCAATAAATGTTACAAAATAGTAACAACCACCCAATGACTGTGTCTCCATGGGCCCACAAACATCCAAATGCACAAGCTGCAATCTGGCTGTTGCTCTAAAAGCAACATCACGGGGAAAAGAGAAACGATGCATTTTCCCCAAAATGCAACCCTCGCATAAATGCTCAGGAGGTCTTTCCAAGAGAGGTAATCCATCCAACATCTGAGTACGCTGTAATAGCATCAAGCTGCCATAGTTTACATGCCCCAAACGAGCATGCCATAATTCTGCCTTTAACATAGTAGGAGTAAGAGTAGATGCCAAATATGCAGACTGATCTACTGAAATAGCATCCAACTCATATAACCCATGACATAGAGATCCTGTCAAGAGCAATGTCATGTGTTCCTTGTCACGGACCATGCAACGATCATCATCAAAGGTGACGTGCAAACCACAACGTGCCATAGAAGAAATGGAAAGCAGATTCTTCTTAATGCCAGGCACATACAAAGCATCTTGTAGGCGGAGAATAGAGCCATCAATGGTTGTACGCTGAATCTCCCCAATACCACAAACAGGGTATGATGCATTATTAGCACACTGAACAGACTTCCCAACGGGAGGTGCACCAAGAGAAGCAAACAAATCTCTACGAGATGTGATATGCCGTGAAGCACCACTGTAAAAAAACCAAGTGTCAGCATCCTCTGTAGAGCTAAATGCTCTATCAGCCCAAGAGACATCATAACTGCAAGTGTAAAAACAATAGTCCCTGTGTGCAACAAAGGACGCGGACTCACTAGTAGTGGAAGGAGCTGCAGAAACAGACATCCCTGACTCCTTCTTCTTCTCTTTGGCGATGCGCTTCCTGCACTCAGTGATGTAGTGGCCAGGCTTCTTGCAGTAATGGCATTTTCCTTTCTTGGCTTGCTTGCCCCCTTGTTTCTGACTTGTCTGCAAAGTGCAACTATTACCAGAACTCTGCGAAGCATTCTTTCCTTGGCTGTTTTTACCCTTCTGCCCTGACATAAAAGCCTGCTCAGAGGCTATACCATCCACACCACTGTTCCGTCTAGTTTGTTCCTCCTCTAGAAGCAAACTGACAAGCTGAATGAAAGTGATGGGCTCTTTCGAAATCCTCATAGTGAGGTTCAAGGCAGTATGAAAAGCCAAGTAAGAGGGAGGTAGTGAATTCAATGTCGTAGAAATCAACTGCGCATTTGAGTAGTACTCATCCACATTCATGAGCTGCTCCCGCAAGTCCTGAATTTTGTTGAGATGATCCTGCTATAGAATCACCCTCATTCATCTTTAGAGTCTCTAGCTCTTTCTTCAAGAAAGAGATGCGAGTCTCATTCTTTCCTGCAAACATCTGCTCCAATGTCAACCAAGCTTCTTGTGAAGAAGCAGCTGAACGAATATGAGGAATGATGGTCTGCTGAACTGCCAATGCAATCAACGACACAACCTGTGCATCCCGTGTATCCCAAGCTTTCTGAGTTGCAGTTCTTGGGGGAAGTGGCTGATCGGGCTGAGGTGGAGGGGGCTGAGGTTGCCCTCTTGCACGTCGTCTTGGAGGAGGAGTAGCGCGAGCCACAACTCCCGGTCGTGCTTCCTCTCCACTAACATAATCCCACAAATTTTTGGCCACTAATACATTCTTCATCATGAAAGACCAAAGGGAATAATTGTTCCCATCCAATCGGTCTTCCTTGGACACATAGGTGAATACATCTCCTCCCTGATTTGCCATTATTTCCCAAAAGGCAATAGAGCAATGTCAATGCAGTACGGGCTGGAAATCTGCAAATTTCCAGAAATTGCAGCAAACACAAGTCTGCAATTAATGTGCAAAGGGTACTCTGCTGTTCAGCATGTTTCCCAATGCTCTGCTGATTGAATCCAGCTGGCTGATGGCGGGCATGGATCCCGAGACGATGACTACGCACAGGTACAGAAGCTACACACTGACGAGCTGGCACAGAAGGGCAGGAGCTGACTAGAGATGACGGCAAGTCCTTAGGGACTATACAAAGCTGCAGAGCTGAGCTTGTTTGTTGCCAACATTCTGAAACGCTCCATCTATATCTTTCATTGAAATAGCCTTGAATCCTATTCTTCAACTGCTCGTCGGCGATGAAATACAACTGTAACACACTTGAGACACTGGGAAGGATGTGTAGAAAGGCCGCTGTGTTGAAAAATAGCAGGCAGATAATCTGTGCAGGAAGAAAGCGCTGCTGACTACAAGTGCAGAGGAGCTATATGATCGATCCGAATATCAAACCACTAGGAGTGGCAAGAGCCTTGTACGAAATCCCAACGACATTGCAATCCGATCCCAATGAAACCTGGTAACTGGGAGATTGAGCACGTCTCAAACCGGTTATTGGTTGCCCGCTGGTACAGATTCTAATAGTGCGCAGAAGCAAGATCGAAGGAAATACTCCCGCGCTAAGATCAGCTCTGATACCAAATGTCAGATGGGATAGTATCGAGGTGCTGCCGAAGTGCAGTAGACAGTGTGAGAGTAAGAGACAGAGTTGAGCACGACACCCAATGCAATAGTACTGAATAGAGTGTTTGCTAAATGATAACCCTTATATCTTAGGGTTATAAGGGGCTGTTGACACCCGAACACAGTAAGTGCCCGTAAGTGTGCACCAAAAGCACATACAAAATAGTACACATAATCTGGGGGAAGAACCTCTCCTACCGAGAGTAAAAAGTGCCCCAGTGTCCTAGTGATCACCCGCACACTCCCATATGAGCGTAGGCGTAAGTAAGGTGTGTGAGATACCCAACAAATGTGCATTCTATGCACATTTTTGGTTTGCTTTCCATATTCAAAATGCTCACAAAATGAAAAATCAGAGAAAGATAACACAGGTAAGTAGCCAGAACGAGAAAGATTTTCCATTCCACTATGAGATATATGGCCCAAACAACCATGCCAAATACAAGCCATAGGCTGTTCAGTAACAGCTAACAAGTGTTCTTTGTGTGGTAGAAATAAAGGAAAAAGTGAGCCAACTTTGCTTCCTTTTGCAATAACCATATTGCCCTTTGATATACGTAAGGATTGAGAATAGAAGACTACCTTGTAACCAAGGTCACCAAGTTGACCAACTGACATCAAACTTCATGATAACTGAGGTACATGGCATACATTATGCATAGTAAATTTTGAACCATCAATGAACTGCACAACCACATCTCCAATCCCCAAAACGTCACACTGGTAAGAATCATCAAGTCTCACAGTACCAAGAGACTTTGCTGCATAATTAGAGAACCATTCTCTATGTGGTGTCACATGGAAAGAAGCACCAAAATCTAGCAGCCAGGTGTGGGAAAGAGAATCAGCCATAAGTGCCTCAGTTGGCACAGTACTATCAAGTGTCAGCACATCAGCATCATCAGAAATAGCATTAATTTTTTCAATCTTCACAGTCGAGGTAGATGGTGCAGGTAACTGTTTAACATGCCCATCAACATTTTATCTTTTACCTTTAGCATTCTTTAATGCATAACAGTCTTTCTTCAGATGTCCTTTCTTATGACAATAATGGCATTCCATATCCCTGTTCCTTGATTTACTTCTACTCTTATTCCGTTGACCATTCTTTCCTTGTTCTTGCTCCTGCCACGTTGCTGATTCTTTCCTTGGTAAGAATCACAAACATTATATGCATCTCCACTCTGAGTGCCAACCATAGATTTTCTACAAATCTCCTCACTCAAAAGTGCTCCACATATGTCATCATAGACGAGTTTACCACCAGGTGCACTATTGCTAATAGCTGTGCAGAACATATCCCATGATGATGGCAGGGTGCATAACAACAAAACTACTTTCATCTCATTATCCATATCCATTTTCTAAGCCTGTAACTGGGAGAATATAGCATCAAACTCATTTAGATGAGCAACAACACTATCTGTGTCCTTCATGCGAAGGTCATATAATTTTCTCAGTAGATACACTTTATCTGATGCCGTCACTTTTTCATATGTATTGCATAACTTCTTCCAAAGCTCCTCTGCTCTTTCACAGTCTAATACTGTAAAGTAAACATTATCTGCTAGGTGCAAGCGAATGGTACACTTGGCCATTTCATCTAACTCATCCCAATCATCTTCATCCATGTTAGCAGGCTTCTTTGAAATCTTATTTACTGGCTTCCATTGCCTCCTTTGAATTAACACATCTTTAATCTGATTCTTCCATAGAGCAAAGTTTGTGCCATCAAATTTTTGGATCTCAAAATGGTCTTTGCCCTGCAAGTTATAGCTCCTCCTCGGAACACTAGCACAAAACCCTGATCCATCGGATGTGCATGAGACCTCTGATGCCATGATGGTAGAGAACTGAATAGAATGATAATGGAGCGAGAAGAGTCCAAACACCAAAGAATAAGTGTATCAAGGAGTAAATCGACCACTGTATAATTGACTAAACCAAAAATCCGAAAGAATTTTCCAAGAGTATCCTCTGCAAAATGAGCATATGACCAGTGTCAAAATATCATAAAACTGCAAGTACTGACATGTTTTCCTGCATAGTGAATCACTGACTCCACTGCATATAACCAGTTACCCAACAGAAGCCAACTAGGCTTATCGAGCACCTATGAACAACTATCATACATCTCCTATGGCCAGGCTGGGTAAGTCTTCCACCTGCATTACCGAAGAGACCCCGACATCAGGGTGTCTCCTAGTTAAGAAAACCTCACCACGACCCTCTTTATCAAATGTAAAAGGCTTTATGCAAAGAACGTAACCGCTATATCAATGACCACATGGATGTACATAAGCGGTATCCACAAAAGCGTACATGGTGTGTATGTGCTCAATAAATGCAGTAAAATGACACAAAAAAGATTGAATACATAGCCCAAAAACTAGCCAATAACACCTACAAGTGTCTGTCAACTCTCATATTTTAGGCTCAAAAGACCTGCATAAATGTTTGCAACAGCTGCTCCCACCAAAACTAAAACCTTTCAAGAAACCTGTAGTTTTATGAGCGTGGCTGAAAACAGCCCCAAAGGTTGATATTTATTGTCAGAGAAGTACAAAGAACACTCTTCTTGATGTTCTTGGACCTGTGTGAAGAGAACTATGTGCAGAAGTGCTCCAAAATGGCTCCAAAAGACACCCCAAAAATGTTGGTGCAGACCAATCACCAATTGAAGACTTGGAAGATTAAAGGATGAAGGAAGGATCAACTATTGAAGCTTGGAAGAAAGACACATTCAGAGTATATGAGAAATGTACACATATGTACATAGTTCACTTAGATCTTTGTTTGAGTAAGAATCTTGTACAAATTATCTATAAATACTTTGAGAAAAGTCGGGGCATGTATGAGAGCATATGTGACAAGAGTTAGAAGCCAAGATTGAGGAAGTTAGAAGTCATGAGATAGAAGAAAAGTTAGTTGAGTTAGCTCTCATCACTCAGTTGTAAATTTTTCTAATTGAAAATCTTGCGCCCGATGTTTCTGCGTCTGCTCCGTCTGTGTTTGATCAATTGAGAAATCCTTTTGAGGATATCTAAGTTGTTAGTTAATGAGTCTGTGACCTGAGTTTCAGAGTCTAATTGCAAACAGGCTAGGAGAATTGTAAGTAGGAACATTCATATGTGTTGAATGTTTACAGTTCTCTGAAACAGGCGCAAATTTCGAGTTTAATCTTTTGGTCAGATCTCACTCCATAGTTTAAAGTTTTGTGCAAGTAAGCACTTAATCTTTAAGTTAGAAGATGATCTACTCGTGGCTAGAAGCATTTGCTTAAACGGGTTTTGTACTGAGAGAATTGAAGTTAAGAAGTTAGGGGTGTCTAAATCGACTTCTCAGAAGTACAGATTTGGACATAGGTAACTTGTGAAGTCAATTTCTCAAGTTATACTAAAGCTTTTGAAGTAATTCAACTTGGAGGTGATGCGTAATCTCTAGGAGATGATTCGTACAAAGTTTCATCAAAAACTTTACACGGTTGATAGGTCAATGTGAAGAAATAGTGCAGCAGACTTTTCTGTGTTTTATCCTCTTCACAGATTTTCTCAATTTTGATAAGTTGAAGATTGATCCTCTAAATTAGTGGAAGTTTTGACTTACTCTTGGTATAGAGGTGCTCTAATCACAAGAGTAGGTTGTTCTTTTGGAGATTAACACTCTCCATCAAAAAATACTTCCAAAATAGGCTTTGAAAGCAAAGGATGAAGATTTGAGGGACCAAAACATTTTCAAGGTAATGTTAACCTTAGTATTTCCCCTTCTTCAGATACCACAAGAGTGTAGCTTAGTGGCAAGAGATTGCCACGATTAAGCGAGCTCTGGAGGGAACAATACTAGGATGGGTGACCTCCCGGGAAGTACCGAGAACCTCTATATTCCTTGATGATTGAGGTCCCCCCTCGCACGCAGCCAACGACGCCAACGGTGACTTTGGTGACTCCAATGACTAGGTATGCCAAGGTCTATGCCTTGATCGCGGCCTTAGTCATAAGCCTTGGGGGGGGGGGGGGGGGGGGGTGCTCGCTTCGCTCGTACAAAAGGAACAAAGCTTTTGGCTCGAATTGCTCTGATACCAATGAAGTAATTCGATGGCGATGCACCACAGTGCGCTCTCCTTCTCGAGATCTCCACGACGATATGCTCAAAGTAGATAACTGAGCTCCTAAGGCCACACACAATACTCCGCAAAGAGGCTGTAGAATACGCATAAGACATAGTACACAGGGAGCACAAAGACAGACTTCTTAGGTCTTACAAATGCGGTTGAACTTATAATTAGTGACTGACCAGACCACTATATGTTTTATTAAAGAGCATATACAAAGAAGTGTCATGGCCATTTGGCCTTTCACATGGACACTAACGATAACATCTCTGTGGAGAGATCAGTTTGGCATATGTGCCCATATAGGAGAACATTGCAGACCTTTTCACAAAGGCTCTACCTAGGGAGAAATTTGAGTCTTTCAGAAATTCTTTGGGATTAGTTCCTTTTGTGGATTGATTCCATATAGCTTGACACTTCTTTATACATGAGTGCCAACTCCTTGCTCACCACATCACTCCTAGGGGGGATTTATTGATACATTTAGGTAATGATGTGTGTGAACACACTAGGATCGTCACGGTACCTTTTTCCCTCTTTAGGAGGTTTTTTCCTTGGATTGTATATACACTTGTAGCCCTAGTGGGTTACTTATCTTTGTACATTCTCTTGGTAAACATTCAACATTGTGTGTTGTGCTCCAAGCTTCTTCTTCTTCCTTCTGCTCCTCATGTGCTTCTACAAACCTCAAACTCCAACAAAAAGTAGATCTAAACAAAAGAGCTAAACAAAACGCTAAGTGGGAAAATAAAGTAAAGGAATTAGAACAGGCCATGCATATCAAGTTTTATAAGAGATCACAAGAGAATGAGTCAAAACAAAATCAAGAGCACAATGAAATTCAAGATTTATCAAAACAGTTAGATACTTTGACCAAGGCATACAAATCAAGAATAGACAAAGGACCCATCCCAATAGATCAAGAGAAGGTGTATCCAATGTCGGATTTGGAAGTCGAAAGAATGAGATTGTTTAAAGAGGTCATAGAAAAGACTCAACCACCATTGGAAGAAGATATTCTAGAAAAACACTCTAGAAAATTAGGAAAGTTACAAGAAAGAGTTTGGGAGGAGGTATTGGAAAACAAATTGAGAAAACAACAAGATGATTCACCAATTTACTCCATCGCTCAAGAAGAAATGGGATCAATTAAAGATTCAAAAGAATTTGAAGAGATATCATTGAAAATGGAGATTAATTTGACTGATCAAGTTAAGTTGTTGTGTCAATGGACTTTAATGGAAGTAGTCAGCTACAACCCTCATTTACAAGACTATCCAAAAAACCTAATAGAGAATCTTGATAACACTGACAAAGAATCACTCATGGAAGTAACGATAGATAAAATAGGAGGATACTATGAGGGTGAAGGGGTAATAATATACTCCCAATTCACTATGGAGAAAAACAAAAGGGCATTCTAGATAGTGGAGTTGGGTTAGCCATAATGACAAGAAAAACTTGGTAAGAGTGAGGCAATCACTCAAACCTACTAGAATGAAGCTCCAACTTGCAAATGAACATATAGAAATACCTCAAAGAATTTGGGAAAAGGTAACCATAACAATCTATGGATTAAAGATTGAACACAATTTTGCAATGGTTGAATTTCCTCATCTTACCTCATATGATATCATCTTAGGAATACCTTTTATGAGACAATTACAAGTGGTTCAAGATTGGGGAAAAGATTGACTTTATCCGCAAAATCTAGGGAATGTTACCAAAGTCAATCTTAAAAGGGGAAATTAGCGAGATATATCTCTAAGAGAATAGAACAAGGTTCACAATGGACATGAAAGCTTAGATGAATTAAAAGAAATCTCAAATTCTAGAAGTGAGGATGAAGCACCACTTTGGACCTTTGGCATAAAAAATAAAAAATTATAAAAAAGGTTGCTTCTAAGAAAAGAAGATTGTACAAGTGATAGATAAATAGAGGATGAGAGATATGTACCAGAAAATTTTAATGATGAAGATCTTGAACCCTAGGGATGGAATCAAATTTTGCCTACCTCAGATGTAGCCAATTAAGAACATGTGGGGATAAATTTTCTAACTGAGGAAGGGTATGACATCTTTTACATAGCTCTGAAAATGATAAGGGTTGAAGAAGTGAAATTAGCATCCAAGATAGAACAATCAATGCAAGAAATAAACAACAAAATGTCATATTTAGAAAATGTGCAAGCAAGTGATGCCATCAAAGATAAAATCTTAGGAGAATACACAAAAATAAAAAATAAACAAGAATCACAAAAACAAAGTCCACAAAAGAAGTCAAAACACATAGAAAATGGAACTCATGATGAATAAGAAGGAAAATTTGATATCCCATCACATTTCAAAAAATATGAAGTTTAAGGCAGATGGTTGTTAAACTTAAAACCAAAGAGAGAGAAGAAAAAGAGAGAGCCATATGACAATCAAGAAGAAATAAAAAATATCGTAATAGCCCAAGAAGGGGAAAAAGATAGACATATTGTAATGTCAAATGACATAAAAAATGAAGAAGAAGAATCCTTAATCAAATTGTTAAAAAAAATTAGAGATGGATTTGCCTACAACTAAAAAGATGTGAAAGGAATAGATCTTAATATTTGTGTACATATACTTGTTGCACCTGATGTGAAACCAAGTAAGAAAAGACATTATACATACAATGATAAATACTCTACAAAGGTTAATGAAGAAATAGAAAACTTATTGATAGCCAATTTCATTTATGAAATTGGGTATATAGAATGGATATCACCAATAGTTGTGGTTCAAAAAAAGAATGGCAATCTTAGGGTTTGCATCAATCTCAAAAGGTTCAATGTAGCAACTATTAGACACAACTATCCATTGTCCATACCCTTGGGTGATTTCCTCCTCAACCCCTAATTGTCATTTTCATAGCTTTAGCTTCCTCCTCTAGTCACCAAGCCTCTTCCTTCTGGAACTTTGATGATGTCACTTACTCTCGAAACTTCCAAAGTATCTCCTCTTCAACCCATCATAGCTAAGTTTGGACCATCTCCACCTTCAACCACTTTTGTCCAACATCAGAGTCTCTTTCCACCACCACTTCCTGAGTCTTCCCTTGGCACTTAAACTCATGCAAGAACACCACCTCTGAGATCCCCTCTGGCTCTTCCACTACTGGCAATGGACCTCCCGAAATCAATAAATTTGGGAAAGTATATATCTTAGAGTCCAAAACTTACACTTTGTTTGACACTCATCAGAGTTGTCAGACTTCCTTCTTCGTCGCAAATGTCTAACTCCAACAGCTATTGAGGATAGATTGGATGATACTAATTACCCATTGTAGGCATATATGATGAGACATATATTGGTAGCAAAAGGACTATGGAATATTGTGTAGGTGGTTGGAAAGCGACCTACTACACCTGCATATAGTCATTGAAGGTGATGCATATGGCCTTGCCATGATGATGATCGTTGAATTCCTATTCGTGCTAAGATACCTGCTACACCTACTACATAGTGAATTCATTGGGATGCCAAAGATGCTCAAGCACATGCATTGTGTTAACGACAATTAGGAATTAACCAATTATAGGGTTCTTGGGATGGACAAGGGTATGTATTACAAAGGGCCTATGATTATTTTCCCAAAAAAAACATTCATTACACAAAGTTTACTTGTCATTTCACTATGAATCTCCACAACAGACTTCCAATTAAACAATTTCACCACCAGACGTCCTAAAGGCATATGTATTATGTCACCACGATAAAGTTTTGACGTTCATTAATCCAAAATAATACTGATTCTTCATCAGAAAATTACACGCAACCATAGTTGGATTCATGACTTCATCATTAAAGTATCATACAGACAAGATCACCGGAATGGCTAAACACATAGAACAATAGGAATGCAATACACTAGTTTAAGTAAAAGTTGCTCTGAAGCATTCCATAGGTGCACCACACAGACCCGTAGTCCGGCATCTCGCTCCCCACACATCTGCTTCTGCACTTTTTCCATTATCCAAAAAGGTACAAGCATTACGCTACATCCTTTCGATGTGCATCGTTTCTAGTTACATTTTTTGATAATTACTATTACATTCCGGTAGCCTAACACTGACATGCATGGTCGACTCAAACACAAGCTAATTTGAAAGTTCGCCAAATCTTCTGCTTCAGAGACTCTAACATTTCTCGGAGAACGTGTGGTTCTACCAAATGAGCATTCGTGTGTATTGAACTGGAAGCAATAATTTGAGATAACACAAGTTTACTTTGGCTTTGTAAGAAAGCTTCTCGAAGATAAAAGTCATTTACTATAGATGTATCACAGCGTAATTGAGCATTAGCAATCTCTGCATCAATACGCAAAAGACGTTCCTGTTGAATACCTAACGGCTTTTCTTGGTGGTCCAATTCTTGCTGTGAAACTACATTGTTTTAAAAAAATCATGGCGCTCCTTCTGAATAACATCAATCTCTTTCTTTAGCTGAATATTGTGACGGATTTCTTCACCAAGCACTTGTCCTTTTTGAAATAGTTGTTCTTTAACCTGCAAAAGTTCTATTTCACCTTGAAGCGCTTTGTTAGAGAGTACCTTAAGGCCTGCTCGATATCTTCCAATTTGGTGTGAGAGTTGGACAACTCAGAACCGAGAGCAGTCATAACATCACTTTTGTCAATTAGCACCTGTTGTAGAAGAGTGATTTCCGTGTCTTTAGCTTCAATGACATCATCCTTAGCCTTAATTTGTTCTTGTAATAAGCATTCATTTGCTTTAACCGCCAAAATTTCTTCCTGCAAGGGAGCGATTTCTGTGAAGAGATGGATAGGTATGTGTTGAAGATGAAGAGGTGTTGCAAAATCTTTGCTCTACACCAGCCAAATGAACTCCAGGAGTAGATGGTGGGCCCTTTTAGCTTGCCAATGGATGTATTAGACACCCTATGTACCTTGGAAGATCACTCTCAAAAAGATAGATCAAAACAGATAAGTTGGAGTTAGCTCAGAGGTGAAAAATTGCTATTCTTGGTTGATACACCTGTCCAGTGTTTTACATAATTCTCTGAGCACAGCAGCAATTAGATTAATTCCTCTTGGGAAAGGCTAGGTAGCTTAAAGAGCTAACTTTAGAGAGTAATCTCATCAAAAATAACAAACCACACACTGAGAATGACTTTTAACAAGTGATGACATCATCCCGATTTTCACGGGCTGCTACAGAAATAGACCAGTGAGTAGAAAAATTAACATAACTCAAGATGTAAGAATCCAATGATCATGAAAATTTGTATGCTTATACTAGACAGTAAGCTGAATCCAACAAGCTTAAAATCACTGAATTTGGAGGAGTAAACACTGAGAAATGACTCTGACAAGATGACTGAAAAAGTCGGGTACCTGACAGAGAAGAGGAAGATGAACATACCCTGTTGACTTCAAATGAACATAACTGAAGATTCCAACATCCAAATGACATGAAAATTTGTGAGCATATAGTAGACTTATAGAGCTAACTTTACCAAGTTAAATCACTGAAAATGATGAACCAAGTGCAGAGAAACAATCTCTGCAAGCTGACTGAGAAAAACTGAAGTAATGGCAGTGAGTAGTACACATCACAAGAACATGGAAAGATGAACTCAAATAATCATGAAAATGAAAGTATATTGCTTGTACAATACAATGACTTACTGATACATATGTGTGCCTTGTAATCACACCTTGATATGGCATAAAGCTCAGCTCTTGGAGGTCTTCACATAGGTCTCTCTAACCACGACTAAAACTGCCATCTATTTATAGTTGAGTTTGGGAGGCTAACTTCCCTCAATCACTCTCCAATCAATCAATGATTGATTTGATTCTCTACCTACCACACATCACGAATTCGTGGCTCCTCTTTTCATTCTTGATCATGTGGGCTCAACCACTTAAGATTCTCTTACTTTTACATTAAGTAAACTCTTCAAAAGTTACAAGAGGTAGTTCACAAGTGAACTTTACATAGTCTTCATTTTGAAGCTTCTTTAATGACTTTGTGAGACTCAAGCCAATACTTAGGCTTGTCATAGACTTGCTCCAACAACTCCCCCTCAAGCCAAGTATGCTTGAGGTCTTCAATCTTCCAAGATTACCTGCAAACCAATCATAGCCTTGAATTTGCAAAGCTTTGTACCATCCAATGCTTTGGTTAGAATATCTGCACATTGTTGATGAGTGGACACATATGATATTTGAATCTCTTTGCTTAGAACCTTCTCTCGTACATAGTGATAATGAACTTCAATATGTTTAGTCCTTGCATGAAAAATAGGATTAGCAGCCAAGTGAATAGAACTCATATTGTCACCAAAAATAGTTGGAGTTCCAAACTCCAATCCAAGATCTTTGAACAATGTCTTCATCCACATAGCTTCCTGTGTAGCTATGGCAAGACCTCTATATTCAGCTTCAGTAGAAGAGAGAGCAACTGTGGGTTGCTTCTTGGATGACCATGAAATAAGCTTTGAACCTGCAAAGGTAAGATAACCTGAAGTGCTCCTTCTATCTTCCTTGGAGCCAGCCCAATCTGCATCAGAAAATAGCTTCAAACCTAAATCAGATACATAAGGATAATAAAGTCCTTCATTTATGATTCCTTTGAGATACTTGAGAATCCTTTTGGCAGCATCCATATGTGGTTTCCTTGGTGTGTGCATAAATTGACTTAGCACACTCACACTGTAACATATATCTACTCTTGTCAATGTGGCATAGTTGAGACTACCCACTAGACTTTGATATGATGTGATGTCCTCTATGAGTTCACCTTCATGTGAGCTCAATTTGTGATTGAACTCCATTGGAGTACCTGCAATCTTACAATCTTGCATCTTGAATTTTGCCAACATGTCCTTAATGTACTTTCTTTGAGTGAGAAACAAACCATGATCTTTGTAGACAACTTCCAAACCTAGGAAGTAGGTAAGTGAACCCAAATCACTTATCTTGAACTCTTCTCTCATCTGATCTTTGATCTTCTTCATACCATCTGCATCATTTCCTGTCAATATAATATCATCTACATATACACATAGGTAGATGACCTCGGAATTACTCTTTTTAATAAAGAGTGAAGGATCTGCTTTGCTTGGTTGAAAGCCTTTGTCCTGCAAGAATGAAACAAGCCTGAAATTCCAAGCTCTTGGAGCTTGCTTGAGACCATACAATGCTTTGTTAAGTTTACACACATAATCAGGATAAGCTTGACTCTCAAAACTAGGTGGTTGTGCCATATATACCTCTTCTGTTATCCAACCATTCAAGAATGCATTCTTTACATCTAGTTGAAGTATCTTCCAATTCTTGGAAGAGGCAATACTAAGCAAAACCCTAATAGTAGGCATCTTTGCCACAGGAGAGAATGTCTCCTCATAATCAATTCCCTGAGTTTGTGCAAAGCCTTTTGCTACAAGCCTTGCCTTATACCTGTTAATTGAACCATCAGAATTCTTCTTGAGTTTATAGACCCATCTTGAGCCTATTACCTTCATGGATGAAGTCTTGGGCACCAAATCCCAAGTGTTGTTTTCCTCGAGTGCTTCAATCTCTTCCTTCATTGCATGCTTCCATTCTGTTTTTGCTTTGGCCTCTTCAAATGATGATGGCTCCTCTTGGTTTATGTCCTGTGCTATGTAGATAGAATGTTTAGTTACTAATGAGGTGTCAAACCCATACCTTTCTGGTTTTTTCTTTTCCCTCATAGATCTTCTTAGGCCATGATGTGATGATTCTGCCTCATGTCCAAGTTCCTGCAATTTTGCTTTACCTTTAGACTTCCATGCTTTGATCTTTTCCATCTGACATTCTTCATCATCCTCTGAGGTGTCTTGTTCTTCAATCTTTGATTGTTCTCTACCAAGCTTTGGAAAATCTTCTTCAAGATCATATGGTAAATTGACCTTCCTCCATGAATCTTCATACCATGAATTGTTCTCATCAAAAACTACATCTCTGCTTACCAAGAATCCTTTGTTGGTAGGGTTGTATAGCCTATAGCCCTTTTGATTGTTGTCATATCCAATAAATACACACCTTTCTGCTTTTGGATCCATCTTGCCTCTAACCTGTGAAGGAACATGAGCAAAAGCAATACATCCAAAAATTTTACAATGATCTAAACTTGGTCTTCTTCCATTCCAAGCCTCATATGGAGTCATCCCATCAAGGGATTTTGAAGGCAACCTGTTAATCAAGTAAGTGGCTGTAGATACAGCCTCAGCCCATAAGTAATTAGGTAAATGCTTTTCATTTAACATAGACCTTGCAGCTTCAACAATTGTCCTATTCCTCCTTTCTGCCACTCCATTTTGCTCAGGAGTGTACCTTGTAGTTACCTCTCTTTTGATTCCTCTTTCTTGAAGAAAAGAATCAAAATCATGGGAGAAGTATTCTCCCCCTCCATCTGACCTTAGCCTTTTTAGTGATTTACCTGTTTGATTCTCCACAAGAGCCAAATATCTTTTGAAACATGAAAAAACTTCATCTTTGTGTTTCATAAAGAATAGGATAGTCCATTTGCTGCAATCATCAATAAAGGAAACATAATACCTTGATCCTGATATTGAGGCTTCCTTGCTTGGTCCCCATACATCTGTATGAACCAACTCCAAGAGATCTCCATGCATATAACCTTTCTTCATGAATGGTAACCTGTGAGACTTTCCAAATTGAGATGCACTGCACTTATAAATCATATGTTGTTTTGACAAATTAGGAAGTCCAAGTACACTTTGGTCCCTGCAGATTTGCTTTAATGACCTTTCACCAATATGTGCTAACCTTTTGTGCCATACTTCCAATTCTGTGAGTGTCTGACTGCCATAATTAAATAGAGCAATGTTTCTAGTGTCCTGTAATTCAAATGTGAACAATCTACCTGTCTTTTCACCTTTTGCAATTCTTCTGAATCCTTGACTTGGATCTTCAACAAATGCTCCTGCCTTTGTGAACCTGACTTGCAACCCTTTGTCTACTATCTGCCCAACACTTATCAAATTCTTTGTAATGGTAGGGACATAGAGTACCTTACTGAGTAGGTTGATGTTTCCATCAGGTGCTTTGACATTGCCTATTTTCTCCACAGGATGTTTTGTATCATCTCCTGTTTGTACCTCATGCTTATTCCTTGGATCTTCTAAATCTGATAGGAGTGCCACATTTCCTGCCACATGATTTGAACAACCTGAATCTATGTAGAAAATATGCTCATCAGATTTACCTTGTGACATAGCCATGTTCATGATCAATAATGAATCCTCCTTGTTTGAGTCTTCTGTGTAGTTATTGTAGTCTCTCCTTCCTTTGTAGCCTCCTTGATAGTTTGAATGATTGTAGTTGTCGTAGTTGCCATGGTAGTTGTTGAACCTTCCTCTTGAGTAGCCATAACTTCCTCTATTGTATCCTCTGCCTCTTTGATTCCTGGAATTCCTAAAGCAATTTTCAGTTGTATGATTAGTTAATCCACAAATAGAACATGAGTTGGAGTCTTGGGATCTCCCCCTGCCTTGTCTACCTCCTCTTCCTCTACCTCTGCCATGTCTTCCTCTACCTGCATAGTTAGCTTGATATGTACCTGCTTCATCATCCACTTTCTTTGCCTTTCCTTTGTTATCTTTAGACTTGCTTTTATCCGTGTATAAAGCTGAAGATTGATTACCTTTAGAGCTTTCTCCATTTTTGATAAGCTTTGCCTCTTGAGTAAGTAATTGTCCAATGAGTGTGTTGAAATCAGGTACATGCATGTCCATGTACAAATCCATAGCTGTGGTGAATGCTTCCCACTTGTCATCTACCTTCAAGCCATTGATGACCTGCCTTACAATTTGCTCTTCATCTATTACCTCTCCAATGCTTCCCAATTGATCTGCTATGTCCTTGAGCTTTGTGACAAAATCAGTCACATTTTGTTTGGGAGCCTTCTTGAGAGTTGTGAAATCCAGCCATAGTTGATGCTTCCTAGCTTTAGTACTTGAAGCAAAGAAAGCTTCAAGTGCATCCCACACTTCCTGAGATGTCTTACAACTTCTAATGTGAGGCAACAAAAAATCTGAGATAGAGTTGAGGAGATAAGACCTTGCAAGTGCATCCTTGGAGCACCATGTGCTCAATCTTTCTTGCTCTTCTTGTGTTGGTTGACTTTTGTTCCTGAAACTTGGCATAACTTCATCTCCAGCCACATAACCATATAAACTTCTACCTTGGAGATAAGCTTCCATTCTTAATGACCAAGCTGAGTAGTTACCTCTGTCCAATTTGTCAATTGATGAAGCAAATCCATCTGCCATGTTGTCCAACCTTGCTCTGATACCACTGTGAAGAGATGGATAGGTATGTGTTGAAGATGAAGAGGTGTTGCAAAATCTTTGCTCTACACCAGCCAAATGAACTCCAGGAGTAGATGGTGGGCCCTTTTAGCTTGCCAATGGATGTATTAGACACCCTATGTACCTTGGAAGATCACTCTCAAAAAGATAGATCAAAACAGATAAGTTGGAGTTAGCTCAGAGGTGAAAATTTGCTATTCTTGGTTGATACACCTGTCCAGTGTTTTACATAATTCTCTGAGCACAGCAGCAATTAGATTAATTCCTCTTGGGAAAGGCTAGGTAGCTTAAAGAGCTAACTTTAGAGAGTAATCTCATCAAAAATAACAAACCACACACTGAGAATGACTTTTAACAAGTGATGACATCATCCCGATTTTCACGGGCTGCTACAGAAATAGACCAGTGGGTAGAAAAATTAATATAACTCAAGATGTAAGAATCCAATGATCATGAAAATTTGTATGCTTATACTAGACAGTAAGCTGAATCCAACAAGCTTAAAATCACTGAATTTGGATGAGTAAACACTGAGAAATGACTCTGACAAGATGACTAAAAAAGTCGGGTACCTGACAGAGAAGTGAAGATGAACATACCCTGTTGACTTCAAATGAACATAACTGAAGATTCCAACATCCAAATGACATGAAAATTTGTGAGCATATAGTAGACTTATAGAGCTAACTTTACCAAGTTAAATCACTGAAAATGATGAACCAAGTGCAGAGAAACAATCTCTGCAAGCTGACTGAGAAAAACTGAAGTAATGGCAGTGAGTAGTACACATCACAAGAACATGGAAAGATGAACTCAAATAATCATGAAAATGAAAGTATATTGCTTGTACAATACAATGACTTACTGATACATATGTGTGCCTTGTAATCACACCTTGATATGGCATAAAGCTCAGCTCTTGGAGGTCTTCACATAGGTCTCTCTAACCACGACTAAAACTGCCATCTATTTATAGTTGAGTTTGGGAGGCTAACTTCCCTCAATCACTCTCCAATCAATCAATGATTGATTTGATTCTCTACCTACCACAAATCACGAATTCGTGGCTCCTCTTTTCATTCTTGATCATGTGGGCTCAACCACTTAAGATTCTCTTACTTTTACGTTAAGTAAACTCTTCAAAAGTTACAAGAGGTAGTTCACAAGTGAACTTTACATAGTCTTCATTTTGAAGCTTCTTTAATGACTTTGTGAGACTCAAGCCAATACTTAGGCTTGTCATAGACTTGCTCCAACAATTTCTGCCTGTAATACATCAACCCTCGATTGAAACTCATTTCGCAATGACTGCTGAGAAGCATTCAACTGAGTGGGGAGTTGCTTGGATAAATGAATAAGAAAATCACCGATGTAGGCTAATTGTAGAAAAGAATCCGGTGCTAAAAATTTTGACAATGGGAGAGAAGGTTTCACTGATACCGTAGCAGAAGAGGAAGGGGGGGAATAAGTGGGTGAAGAAGGTATTGGGTGAGAGTGTGATACTGCAATCGAGTGAGTAGGGGAAGAAGGGCATACTGGGGGACTGGGGGATAAGGGTGCCTGAGAAGATGAAGGAGGAGGGGTTACCGGATTCTCCGTAGTGTTACCATCATGCATGGACTTAGGTGGAGATGGAGGCGTAGTTGAATCAACCATGTCCGACTGTGATTCATGGTATACGGTGGATTCAGCCATTACTTCCTTCGTAGTTTGATGGTTGGTCTCCGCAACATTATCATTTTGTGTTGTCTCATTGACGACTTCCTCTTGCTTATCTACGGTCACTGTGTGTTGAACATCTCCCATAATAGTATCTTCTACAGTTTTATCCTTAGGCAAGGGTGGGGAAGAAGAATCACGCATAGATGACGCTGTGTCATTCAAGATTTCCATATTGGTTGACGCATGCGTTGTGCTCTGAGAAGGGCTGACTTTCCTGCGTTTCTCCCAAATTTTTGGAGGAATGTCGGGAAAAAAGTTGTTTCATCGTAGCCAGTGGGAGAGGGGGAACTTCAGTACGACTTGCTTGTGGAAGATGAGACATCTCGGCCACAGTGTTAATGGAAACCACCGTACATGGATTAAGGCAAGTGAGAGGCCAACAAGATTCTATCGGGGCGACCTGAACAATTTCCGTAATCACTGCTGCGAAATAAGGATGACAAAATACTAAATGCCGGGGAAACTCAGTGAACGCCAACAAACTGCGAGGACCAAAAAACTCCACAAGGTTAGGGGAAAGGCCGTCACGGAAGGTGGTGATATTCGCAAGAGCTTCCATGGTGCAACAGATAATCAGAATGCACAAGAATACGAATTGCACAATGATACTGAGTGCAAGCAAAACGATGAAGAAAACGAGTACGAGGACACCGATTAAGTAGAAAACATAGGGTGAAATCATGGGTGTAGGACATAATCATTAGAAGTGGTGGGAAACATGCATGGATCATTACTACAAAAGTGCATTAAGGATTTCAAATCGTGGGGTACAGCGGAGGAACACGGTTAATCAATAAAAAATGGGAGGATTACGCTGGTGTGTTCAACCGAAAAACGCGTAGCATAGACAATGGGTCAAAGATACCGAAACAAATGCGATCCTAATGAAGATAAAGTGAAACATATGCAAGTGTAAGGGGTGATGGAGAGTGTTAATCTCCAAAAGAACAAGCTATCCTTGGTGTTAGACCACCTCTATATCAAGAATAACTTTAAACTCCAACCATATTTGGAAGACAAGCACCAAATTATCAAGAAATTAGCTAACTGTGAAGGATGTCATTTCTCAAAAAAGTCTGCTGCACCTTAATCACTGATGGACTAATAATTCGTCTAAAGTTTTTTATAAAACTTTGTAGAATGTTTTGTCAAGAGATTGTGCACCTCCTCCAAGTTAAAACACTTCAAAATCTTAAGTAGATTATGAGAAATGATTCAAACAATCTACCTATGTCTGAAACTGTCTCTCTGTATAGTCGACTTTGACACCTGCAACTTCTAAGACATGGTTCTCCAAAACTAGAACCCGTTTAAGCAAATGCTTTTAGCCATAGATGGCTTACCTCTCAACTTAGATTTTAAGTCTTCAGTCATGCAAAACTTTAATCTGTGCAGTGAGAAATGATCAAATCATTGACCATCGAAAATGCGCCTGTTTCAGAAAACTGTGAACACTCTTTTACATATGAATGTTCCTACTCATAATTCTCACAGCTTGTTTACAATTAGGCTCTCAAACTTTAACCATAGAGTCACTAACTATGAACTTAGACATCTACAAAAGGATTCTTGAAATGATGAAGCACAGAAGGAGAATGCACAGAAACAATGATAAACTACAGAATAATCAAAATTGAATTACTTTGTGTTCTCGGAACAATCAGTTCAAAGATGGAATGCTGTGCCGATACACTTCTGGTATAACGGTTATCGAATATCAAACAATTAATTTCTTAGAAATACAAAGGGTTCGAGAAATTTTCTACTATCCACAAGTTTAATAGAGATATATCCTACTATTAGCATCAAGAGGATAGAGCTAGATTCTTACTTCTAAAGACCTCCTCCACCAATTTTCCATGAATATTTAAGTATCTATCGTTACATAATTTCTCCATTTAAAAATATTAATTAGTATGTCTAAGTGACCCGCATCAATACCCAAGTATCCATTAAAATATATATATGTTGTAAAAATGCAAACAATGTCATATGATAAGGACGGAAGCCACAATCATTAATCAAATACTTGCAAAATATAGTTACCATAATATGTTTAGGATGGAAGCCACAACCGTTAATCAAATTGTTGCAAAATATAGCTACCAGATGTTTTTCTCCTACAGGTTTTTGAACCATTTTTGGTATTGGCCCCGTAAGTCATAAAACGCATGAATTATTAACATGAAAGGACTTCAAAAAAAATCCATAGACTCTTTCTCATAACAGGATTATGTTGTAATAAACCTCTCATTATTCATTTCTCAAACAATTAAACCTTTGTCAAAAGGTTAAGATATCTAATATTATATGTATCACAATCATATCCACCAAGGAATGCCTTCTTTGTAGCTACTTAACCTATATACCAAATAGGATACTTTCTGCCTTCAACTATTTTCCTCAATCCTAAGTAAATTAAAGGTCTTCCATTTACAATGGATGCAACATATCACTCTCACTGGAGACTTATCATCTATAAGACTTATGGACTAAGTGGGCTATATTATTTCCATCATTCCACATGCATTGGATTTAGTTAAAGAACTTGTGATCTCAAATGATTTTGAAGCCTCAAAAGATTATTCATATCTTAAGAGATAACATTACCAATAGCATATTTAGTAATAACATAATTGGCACTGGTAATAATAGGAGTCAATACCAATGTTTAAGTAGAAATGCAATTTGTGTCGCCTCTAGAGGATCTATGTGCAAGATTCTTATCACTTTTTGGAACAAAAGTAATTAAATGAGTAACTGGGAAAATAGCAAGTTAATATGTTAAAAACACCATTCAATTGCCACAAAGAACATAGTCCCCTATTAATCATGATTCAATAGAACGAATCTAGAAAAACCTCAAACTCACCCTCAAATGAAAGTGCAACTATAAGATCATGGTAGTCAACTAGAATACTATATACCATATCAGCTCCATTATGCATAGTATCACCTCAATACTATGAGATCTCGACTAACGTCATCAGTGACCAATAGTGGGTATAGAACTAAGAATGAAAACATGCTCATACATGCACCCCACATGCACACACACCATGAGCATGAACTCACAAGAAGCTACTTGAAAATTGAGTTTCTATCACTTCCAGAGGTGTTTGGAAAACTCAACCATAATCAAGCCTAACACAATATTCAAACAAGAGATAGGAAAAATTATAGAAAATTCATAGTTGATAAGGTATACACATCTATCAACTCATCACAACCTAGATGAAGAATCCACAAGTGAAAATTGCATATCTGTTAATACAACAAGTGTATATACTATAATGAATACACACAAATTGTTCCAAACATATATACAACTTTTGGTTTGCCCATACAAGCATCTCAAAGTCTCGTACAAGTTTAGGAGAGCTTGATGGGGTAGCTCTGTTCAACATTTTGAGATATAGTCATTTTTTTTGCATCAGAGTATTCTAGGTAGTGGCAATGGATGAAAGCAATTATGTATTTTGTATGTTGGCTATTGTTGATATATTTAGGTAGTGATGTGTGTGAACACTCTAGGACTGTCGGGGCACTTTTTTCCCTCTTTAGGAGGTTTTTTCCCCCCGTCTTGTATATATACCTATTGCCCTAATGGGCTACTTATCTTTGTACATTCTCTAGTAATACATTTAATATTGTGTGTTGTGCTCCAAGCTTCTTGTTCTTCCCTGTGTTGTTCATGTGCTTCCGCAGACGTCTAACTCCAACAATTGGTATCAGGGCAGGTCGTCGCTTCATCTAGGGTGCCGTCGACACTCCTCCGGTTGTAGTCTCAGAATCGCACGAATTTTGGTGAGCATACTCAGCGTGCTTTTGAGATCAAAACCGCTTCGCTCTGTCTTGCCAAAATCGCTATTTGAGCTCGTTTTGGCCTCTGAACGCACTATCATAGTGCTTGTGCAGGCTATTTCATCTTTTTGTGCCAAAGGTATATACCAGTTTCTGTTCGCCAGTATAAGCATCTTGAAGTCTGCTACAGGTCTAGCAGAATTCGTCTAGGTAGTTTTGTTCAAATTTTTGAGATACAGTCAATTATCTGCATCAAGGTATTTTAATCACTGGCCATGGCTAAAAGTAGTGATGTATTCCGTATGTTGGCTGTTGAGGATAAGTTGGCTGGTACCAACTACCTGTTATGGGCTTATATGATGCGACATGTGTTGGTTGCAAAAGGACTGTGGAACATTGTGCAGGGTGTCGAAAAACGTCCTATCACACCTGCAACTGTTACAACTACAGGTACTGAAGCTGATGCAGAAGGTATCGAAGATGATGATATTCTGCATATTCCTGTTCGTGCTGCAATTTCTACTGCACCTATTGTAAAGCAAATTTGCTGGGATGGCAGAGATGCCCATGCACATGCATTGATAGCTTTGTCTGTCAAACATGCCATTATTCCTCACATTCGCTCTTGCAGAACAGCTAAGGATGCTTGGAATGCAGTTACCACATTGTACCAAGCTAGGAATGAGGCTCGTGTTGCTTACCTCCGAAAATAGTTGGAGAGTGAGCACATGAAAGAAGGTGATTCTATGGATAGTTTCCTAACGAAGATCAAAGACTTGAAGGAACAGTTGATTTCTGTTGATGAGGTTATACCAGATAGCTCACTTGTGCAGACCGTTCTGAATGGTCTTCCTGATTCATATCAGAGTTTTGCTTCTACTCTTCGGTTAATAATGAAAGGCAATCCAAATGCCTTATCATTTGAGGATTTAGTCTCTGTTCTATTGCCGAAAGATCAGTCAAGGCAGAACATGTCCATTATGCGAGTTGCAGATCAAGCTTTCTTGGCTAGTCAGAAGGGCAAAGGAAAATGGAGCTCCTCAACTAGTAAGCAGAAATCTGCTAATTCTGCATATTCGAAGAAGGAAGATAAAGATGAAAAGAAATCAGAAAAGCAGAAATTGTTTTGTAAGTACTCTAAAGGGAATGATCATCATAAAGAACTATCCAAAACTGGCTGCTAAAGAGGCAAAGAAGAAAGAGGCTCGAATGGTTGTTGCAGAGGCCTCTACACCAAAAACAGAGTTTGCTAATCTTGTGCAGGAAGAAGAATGGGCGTTTACTACTGTCTGCAGGTTTGACCCATCTTCTCATGAGCAGTGCATGTGTGCAGTAGACTCAGATGTTTGGTATTTTGACAATGGGGCAAGCAAACATATTACCTCGCAGCGCAGTTTCTTCTCTTCACTTGAGCCTGCCCCTACAGGGAATACTGTTACATGCTCCAACAACTCCTCTTATCCTGTTATGGGAGTTGATAAGATCATTTTGACTACTACTGATGGTAGTTCTTTCACTTTGTCAGATGCTTTATTTGTGCCAAGGATCAAGAAGAACCTGTTATCAGTTTCTGCATTAGCCAAAATTGGCTTGGTTCTGAAATTTGTTGATGACAGGTGTACAACTCATGATCTGTCAAATGGCAATGTCATTATTGCTTCTGGCATTTTATGTCGTGGGCTGTATAAGATCATAGACTATGAAAGATCTGTAAATCATTTGGCATGTGTAGTAAATGATTCTCAGGCTATGTCAGATGCAAAGCTTTGGCATGCACGCTTTGGTCATCTGAAATTTTCTAGTTTGCTATGCCTGCAGAAATCTGAAATGGTGTCCTGTTTGCCAAAACTTGAGGCACCTGGAAAACATGTTTGTGAAGGCTGTATTTTGGGTAAAATGCAGTGTTCGTCCTTTCCAAAAGATGGTTCCGTTTGGGCTATTCAGAAATTGCAGCTTGTACATAGTGATGTCTGTGGTCCTATGCAGACACCTTCTTTTGGGAATTATCTTTACTTCGTGACTTTCATCGATGATTTTTATAGGCATGCATGGGTATATCCATTGAAGGCAAAGTCCGAAGTGTCCATGTGCTTCAAACAGTTTTTGGTTTTGGCTAAAAATCTGTCAGCATGTAAAATGGGCACCCTCCGTTCTGATCGAGGGGGGAGATATATGTCTTTTGATTTTAATACATTTCTCGATGAACATGGGATAAAACACCAGTGTACAGTGCCATATACACCTCAACAGAATGGAGTTGGTGAACGAAAGAACAGGTCACTCATGGAGATGGCGAGGTGTATGGTCAATAGTCAGGCTTTACCACATAGTGTTTGGCTTGAGGCTGTCTTGTGTGCAACATATGTACTGAACAGGTGTCCCACTAAAGCACTGCAGTCTATCACTCCATATGAGGCTTGGCATGACTGCAAGCCATTTGCTGCTCATCTGCGTGTTTTTGGTTGTTTGGCATATGCATTAGTACCCGAACAATATCGTAGAAAATTGGATGAAAAAGCAATAAAATGTATTTTTTTTTGGTATAGTTCTGAAAGTAAAGGCTATCGTCTATATCATCCACAGACTAAACACATTCTGGTTAGCCGTCATGTTGTTTTTGTGGAAGATGCTATTCAGCCATTGCTTTCATGTACTAAGGAGACATCTGTTAGCTCAAAAGACATGTATGATACTTTGCTGCCTCTTTTTACAGGTGGATAGTCTAGTGCTGGCCCTAATGAGGCAACTTCTCAGCCTTTGCAGGTTTCATGTGATGATGTAGATAATTCCACTTCTGATGGAGATGTTCATGATGCACTTATTGATGAGAGAGTTGATATTGAGCAGGCAAGAACTATGCCAAAATGTCTCATGCAGACCTTGCGTGACATCAAATTAGATGCACCTTTGTCATATTGTACTCGATCAGGCTCTCATAGTGCCGCTTTTGCATCAGATTGCTATGCTATGGCTGCATCCAGTCTCTGTGATGCGAATGAGCCTGTTTTGTTTGATGAAGCACAAAATTCAAAAAATTGGATGGCTGCTATGCAATTTGAATATGATTCAATAATGAAGAATGGTACTTGGTCTTTATGTGACTTGCCTCTTGGCAAGAAGGCCATTGGGACTAAGTGGGTAAACAAGCTGAAGCGTAAACCTGATGGTATAGTTGATAGGTATAATGCTAGGCTTGTTGCAAAGGGTTATGCACAGGAAAGAGGCATTGATTTTGATGAGACCTTTGCACCTACATGTCGTATGAATATTTTTCAAAGCATTTGTGCACGTCCAGCCCATCATGGTTGGAATGTACATCAGTTGGACATTAAAACTGCATTTCTGGATGGTGGCTTGCATGAAGAAGTGTCTGTTTTTCAGCCTCGTGGCTTTGTGCAAAAAGGGCATGAAAACCAGGTGTGCAAGTTAAAGAAGGCATTATATGGTTTAAAGCAAGCACCACGTGCTTGGTATGAGAAGATACATGCCTATTTGATTGCACATGGTTTTGAGAACAGTCGAACTGAAAGCACCTTATATGTTAAGCGTGCTAATGATGTGCTTCTGATCATTGTTGTCTATGTTGACGACATGCTGCTCACTGGTCCTATTGAGAAGCATATTGCTGATTTTAAGGCTGATTTGCATGCCTCATTTGAGATGTCTGATTTGGGGCATTTGCATCACTATTTAGGCATTCAGTTTATGCAAGGTGATGGTGGAATGGCTTTGTGTCAAACGAAATATATTGACACATTATTGCAGTGTTTTGGCCTTGAAGACTGTAAGCCTATTGCCACTCCTATGGAGACAGGTTTACGATTGAGTCTTCATGATGCTGGAGAAGCATTTGATGCTTTCCTCTATCAGCAGGCTGTTGGATGCCTTATTTACTTATGCATTACTAGGCCAGATATTCAGTTTGCTGTCTCATAGATGAGTAGGTTTATGCATTGCCTAGGTGTCAAGCATTGGCAGGTAGTTAAGCGCATCTTTCGCTACTTAAGTGATACCCGACTACTTGGGTTGTTTTATCCCAAGGGGGGATCACTACCACTAGATTTGCATGCTTTTTCTCACTCAGACTAGGTTGGTTGCTATGACACTCGTGTGTCCACTAGTGGCTTTTGCTTCATGCTTGGTAGCTCATGTATATCTTAGTTGAGCAAGAAGCAGCCTACTGTGGCCGCTTCGAGTTGTGAGGCTGAGTATAGGGTAGCTTTCATAGCTACTATTGAGTGTGTGTGGCTCAGACGCCTTATGGCTGATTTGGGTGTTGGTCAGTCTTCTGCCACCACCATCTTCACTGACAGTCCGAGCACATTGGCAGTTGCGAGGAACCCTGTGTTCCATGCTCGCATTAAGCACCACGATAAAGTTTCGACGTTCATTAATCCAAAATAATACTGATTCTTCATCAGCAAATTACACGCAACCATAGTTGGATTCATATCTTCATCAACAAAGTATCATACAGACAAGATCACCGGAATGGCTAAACACATAGAACAATAGGAATTCAATACACTAGTTTAAATAAAAGTTGCTCTAAAGCATTCCATAGGTGCACCACACAGACCCGCAATCCAGCATCTCGCTCCCCACACATCTGCTTCTGCACTTTTTCCATTATCCAAAAAGGTACAAGCATTACACTACATCCTTTCGATGTGCATCGTTTCTAGTTACATTTTTTGATAATTACCATTACATTCCGGTAGCCTAACACTGACATGCATGGTCGACTCAAACGCAAGCTAATTTGAAAGTTCGCCAAATCTTCTGCTTCAGAGACTCTAACATTTCTCGGAGAACGTGCGGTTCTACCAAATGAGCATTCGTGTGTATTGAACTGGAAGCAATAATTTGAGATAACACAAGTTTACTTTGGCTTTGTAAGAAAGCTTCTCGGAGATAAAAGTCATTTACTATAGATGTATCACGGTGTAATTGAGCATTAGCAATCTCTGCATCAATACGCAAAAGACGTTCCTGTTGAATACCTAACGGCTTTTCTTGGTGGTCCAATTCTTGCTGTGAAACTACATTGTTTTAAAAAAATCATGGCGCTCCTTCTGAATAACGTCAATCTCTTTCTTTAGCTGAATATTGTGACGGATTTCTTCACCAAGCACTTGTCCTTTTTGAAATAGTTGTTCTTTAACCTGCAAAAGTTCTATTTCACCTTGAAGCGCTTTGTTAGAGAGTACCTTAAGGCCTGCTCGATATCTTCCAATTTGGTGTGAGAGTTGGACAACTCAGAACCGAGAGCAGTCATAACATCACTTTTGTCAATTAGCACCTGTTGTAGAAGAGCGATTTCCGTGTCTTTAGCTTCAATGACATCATCCTTAGCCTTAATTTGTTGTTGTAATAAGCATTCATTTGCTTTAACCGCCAAAATTTCTTCCTGCAAGGGAGTGATGTCTGCCTGTAATACATCAACCTTCGATTGAAACTCATTTCGCAATGACTACTGAGAAGCATTCAACTGAGTGGGGAGTTGCTTGGATAAATGAATAAGAAAATCACTGATGTAGGCTAATTATAGAAAAGAATTTGGTGCTAAAAATTTTGACAATGGGAAAGAAGGTTTCACTGATACCGTAGCAGAAGAGGAAGGGGGGGGGAATAAGTGGGTGAAGAAGGTATTGGGTGAGAGTGTGATACTGCAACCAAGTGAGTAGGGGAAGAAGGGCATACTGGGGGACTGGGGGATAAGGGTGCCAGAGAAGGTGAAGGAGGAGGGGTTAGCGGATTCTCCGTAGTGTTACCATCATGCATGGACTTAGGTGGAGATGGAGGCGTAGTTGAATCAACCATGTCCGACTGTGATTCATGGTATACGGTGCATTCAGCCATTACTTCCTACGTAGTTTGATGGTTGGTCTCAACAAAATTATCATTTTGTGTTGTCTCATTGACGACTTCCTCTTGCTTATCTACAGTCACTGTGTGTTGAACATCTCCCATAATAGTATCTTCTGCAGTTTTATCCTTAGGCAAGGGTGGGGAAGAAGAATCACGCATAGATGACGCTATGTCATTCAAGATTTCCATACTGGTTGACACATGAGTTGTGCTCTGAGAAGGGCTGACTTTCCTGCGTTTCTCCCAAATTTTTGGAGGAATGTCGGGCAAAAAGTTGTTTCATCGTAGCCAGTGGGAGAGGGGGAACTTCAGTACAACTTGCTTGTGGAAGATGAAACATCTCGGCCACAGTGTTAATGGAAACCACCGTACATGGATTAAGGCAAGTGAGAGGCCAACAAGATTCTATCGGGGCAATCTGAACAATTTCCGTAATCACTGCTACGAAATAAGGATGACAACATACTAAATGCTAGGGAAACTCAGTGAACGCCAACAAATTGCGAGGACCAAAAAACTCCACAAGGTTAGGGGAAAGGCCGTCACAGAAGGTGGTGATATTCGCAAGAGCTTCCATGGTGCAACAAATAATCAGAATGCACAAGAATACGAATTGCACAATGATACTGAGTGCAAGCAAAACGATGAAGAAAACGAGTACGAGGACACCGATTAAGTAGAAAACATAGGGTGAAATCATGGGTGTAGGACATAATCATCAGAAGTGGTGGGAAACATGCATGGATCATTACTACAAAAGTGCATTCAGGATTTCAAATCGTGGGGTACAGCGGAGGAACACGGTTAATCAATAAAAAATGGGAGGATTACGCTGGTGTGTTCAACCAAAAAACGCGTAGCATAGACAGTGGGTCAAAGATACCGAAACAAATGCGATCCTAATGAAGATAAAGTGAAACATATGCAAGTGTAAGGGGTGACGGAGAGTTTTAATTTCCAAAAGAACAAGCTATCCTTGATGTTAGACCACCTCTATATCAAGAATAACTTTAAACTCCAACCAATTTTGGAAGACAAGCACCAAATTATCAAGAAATTAGCTAACTGTGAAGGATGTCATTTCTCAGAAAAGTCTGCTGCACCTTAATCACTCATTGACTAATCATTCATGTAAAGTTTTTTATAAAACTTTGTAAAATTTTTTGTCTAGAGATTGCGCACCTCCTCCAAGTTAAAACACTTCAAAAGCTTAAGTAGATTATGAGAAATGATTCAAACAATCTACCTATGTCTGAAACTGTCTCTCTGTATAGTCGACTTTGACACCTGCAACTTCTAAGACATGGTTCTCCAAAACTAGAACCCGTTTAAGCAAATGCTTTTAGCCATAGATGGCTTACCTCTCAACTTAGATTTTAAGTCTTCACTCATGCAAAACTTTAACTTGTGCAGTGAGAAATGATCAAATCATTGACCATCGAAAATGCACCTGTTTCAGAAAACTGTGGACACTCTTTTACATATGAATGTTCCTACTCATAATTCTCACAGCTTGTTTACAATTAGGCTCTCAAACTTTAAACATAGAGTCATTAACTATGAACTAAGACATCTACAAAAGGATTCTTGAAATGATGAAGCACAGAAGGAGAATGCACAGAAACATTGGGCGCAACCTCTCTTCATTTCTGACAAAAATTACATCTGGATGAGAGAGCTATTCTAGCCTCTTCATAAGTGTCTAATGACATCTAATTCTACTCAATTCTCATGCTCTACATTCTCTCTCATACTTTTCCTGACATTTTCCAAGTATATATAGACAAAAAATTTACAAGCTTATGACTACTCAAAGATATAAGTGAACTATCTCTTACATAATGTACATATGTGTACACATCTTCCAAATTCTGAATGTGTCCTTCTTTCATTCTTCACAACTTGTTCTCTTCTCAAATCCTTGACTTCATTTCCATGTCAAAACATCAATTGGTGATTGTCTTGCACCAACAGCTCCACCCTCAATCATAAATTGAGGTTTTCTCTATCTTCTTTATGCCTGTCATGTCTTTGAATTTCTGTAGCTTTGGTCCATCCAAGCTTTTGGTAAGCATATCAGCTATCTGATCTTTTGTTGAAGTATGTATGACTTCAATCTCTTTATCCATCACCTTCTCTCTCAAAAAGTGATACTGAATCTCAATGTGTTTAGTCCTTGCATGAAACACATGATTAGCAGCTAAATACAATGAACTCATGTTATCTCCATAAATGATAGGTGTACTCTGTATGGTGTCAAAACTCTTCATGAGAGTCTTAAGCCATATCACTTCCTTTGTAGCTTCAACCATACCTTTGTACTCAGCTTCTTTAGATGATAAAGCAACTGTGTGTTGCTTCTTTGAACACCAAGAGATTAACTTATCTCCCACATAACACAAGTATCGATATGTTGATCTTCTATCATCAGGATTACCTGCCCAATCTGCATCACTATATATTTTGATGTTTGTATCTGATGTAAAACCATAATACAAACCCTCTTTGAGTGTACCCTTAATGTACCTCAACACTCTTTGACCTGCAATCCAATGTTCTTTCCTAGGACAATGCATGAATTGAGACAAAACTCCAACTGCATATGATAAATCAGGCCTAGTTAATGTAGCATAGATAAGACTACCAACCAAACTCTGATATAGCTTCATATCCTTGAATTCTTCTCCACCATATCTGCTCAATTTGTGATTCACCTCCATTGGAGTAGGTGCTACCCTGCAATCATTCATTTTAAACTTGATTAACAAGTTTCTCAAATACCTTTCTTGAGTCACATACACTCCATGTTGAGCGTATGAAATCTCCATGCCCAAGAAATATGACAAGTCTCCCAAATCACTGATTTTGAACTCTTTCTCCATTTGCTTCTTTAGGCTTTGAATGCCTTTCTCATCTGTACCTGTAAGAATTATATCATCAACATATATGCACATGTAAATGAAACCATCATCACTTGCTTTAACAAGCAAGCTACTAGCTGCTTTAGATACTTGAAATCCAAGTTCTTTCAAGAACTTCACAAGTCTATAACTCCATGCCCTTGGGGCCTACTTCAAACCATACAAAGCTCTCTTGAGCTTACATACATGATCTGGATACCTTCTATCTCTGAATCCTTGAGGTAGCTCCATGAAAACATCATCTGAAATGTAACCATTTAAAAAAGCATTCTTCACATCTAATTGACATAATTTCCAACCTTTGCATGCAGCAATAGCTATGAGTGTCCTGATGGTTGTCATCTTTGCCACAGGACTATAGGTCTCATCATAATCAATACCATATGTTTGAGCAAACCCTTTCATAACAAGTCTAGCTTTATACCTAGACACACTTCCATCTGCATATCTCTTTGTCTTGTAGACCCATTTGCATCCAATGATCTTCTAACTATTTGGTTTAGGAACCAAATCCCATGTCTGATTCTCCACTAATGCATCATATTCTTCCTGCATAGCTTTCTCCCAATTTTCCTTACCTTTTGCCTCTTCATATGTGGAAGGGTCTTCATCTGCCTTTATCATGTAAGCATAATCTCTGGTAGCCAAAAAAGAAGTATCATAGCTATACCTTGTAGGTTGCCACTTGTGTCTTGATGACCTTCTAAGTTCTCCACTCCTTGAGGTTTCTGGTTCTTCATACTCAGGATCAAATCTTGGCATTTTTTCAACTTCAACCTACACTTCATTATTCTCCTCTTCATCAAATATCTGAACCTTTGATTTGCCCTTCTTTTGACTCACATCTTCTTCATCACCTGTATTAATATTGATTGTACCTGCATACCAAGTACCTTGCTCATCAAATGTAACATCCTTGGACACAATGAATTGCTTTGTGGATGGACTCCACAATCTATAACCCATCTGCTTGTCATCATAACCAGTGAATACATACTTTTAAGCTTTAGGTTCTAACTTGTGTCTTAATTGTGATGGCACATATGCATATGCCAAACATCCAAATATTTTGCAATGATCCAAGGTAGGTCTCTTGCCCCACCATGCCTCATATGGTGTCATACCCTGCAAAGCTTTACATGGTAGCCTATTGACCAAATAAGTAGCTGTATTTACAGCCTCAGCCCACAAATAATTTAGGAAATTTTTCTCCTTCATCATTGACCTTGCAAACTCAACAAGAGTTCTATTTCTTCTCTCTGCTACACCATTTTGTTGAGGAGAGTACCTGCAAGTGATTTCCCTTTTTATACCTGCATTCCACAAGTAATCACTGAACTCATTAGAGAAATACTCTCCCCCTCCATCTGACCTTAGTCTCTTCAATTTTTGACCTGTAATTCTTTCTACATATGCATGATAGTGTTTAAATGTATTAAACACTTCTGACTTATCTTTGATCACATAGATAGTGATCCATCTGGTAGCATCATCAACATAAATCACATAGTACCTTGAACCATTGATACTGAAATCCTTTGATGGTCCCCACACATCTGTGTGTACCAACTCAAGCTTCTCTGAATACATAAAACCATGCTTGGAGTAAGATTGCTTATGAGCCTTACCTAATTGACATGCCTCACATCTGTATGTCATATGTTGACCTGCAACATTAGGAAATCCAAGCATTGAACCATTGTTAATCATACCTTTGATACCTCTTTCATTGAAGTGTCCAAGCCTCTTGTGCCAAAGATCTAACTCAGAGATCTTATATCCTCCATAAGTGAACAAGGCATGACCAACATTACCTTGAATCTTCAATGTGAACAACCTTCCTTCTTTCTTCCTTGAAACAATTTGTTTATACCCATTGCTAGGGTCTTCCACAAACACTCCTTCATTAGTGAATCTAACTTCATAACCTTTTTCAACAATTTTTCCTACACTTATCAGATTCTTAGGAATTGTAGGAACATACAAGACCTTACTCAAGAGAGTACTTCCATCCTTGGCCTTCACTGATCCAATTGACTTCACATTATGCTTTGTATTGTCACCTATTTGAACAACATGATTAGATACCTTATTTTCCAAATCAGCCATCAATGCTATGTTACCACTCAGGTGATTGCTACACCCTGAGTCAATGTAGAAGACTCTTTGGTCTTCACTTTGCCTTTCACAAGTTGCATTCATTATCAATGTTGAATCCTCCTTCTGATTTGTAACCCCTACTACGTCTTTCTCTGAAGTTACCTCTTTGATTTCTGCCACTTCTTCCTCTTGAATTAAAGTTCTGATTATATCCACCATTACTCTGAGTATTATGCGAACAATCATTAGCTAAGTGATTTGTCTTACCACAAATCCAGTAAGCTTTGACTCCATCTTTATTATTCCTGCCTCTTCCTCTACCTTTGCCACCTCCTCTTCCTCTTAGGAAGTTGGCTTGACTAGTTGTGCCCTCATCTTCATTTGCTTGTTGTTTTGCTTTGCTATTTTTCTTCTTATCCTTTGAGTACATTGCATGACCTGTACTCTTGTCACCTTCACCTTTGAAATCCTGCTCAAAGGTTAACATATGTCCTAGCAACTGATTTAAGTCAGGAGTAAAATGATCAAGTGATAATTCAGTAGATAGAATGAATGGCTTCCATTTGTCATCACATCTCAAACCTGTGAGGATTTGCCTTACCAATTTATCCTCCTCAATGTCTTCATCAACAGCTCCTAATGCATCTGCAATGTCCTTCATTCTAGTTACATAATCTGAGATGGATTGAGAGGCCTTCTTCTTGAATGTAGTAAATTCTGCCCACAAGGATGCCTTCCTAGACTTTGTGGTATTTTGGAAATGCTCTGTTGGAGTTAGACGTCTGCGGAAGCACGCGAACAGCACAAGGAAGAAGAAGAAGCTTGGAGCACAAACACACAATACTGAATGTATTACTAGAGAATGTACAAAGATAAGTAGCCCATTAGGGTAATAGGCGTATATACAAGCCAGGGGAAAAAAACCTCCTAAAGAGGGAAAAAAGTGCCCCGACGGTTCTAGTGTGTTCACACACATCACTACCTAAATATATCAACAAATCCCCCCTAGGAGTGATGCGGTGAACAAGTAGCTGGCACTCATGCATAAGGAAGTGCCAAGCTATGTGGAAATCACTCCACAAAAAGAAGTAAGCCCAAAGCTTTGCGGAAAGCTTCAAACTTCTCCTTAGGCCGAGCCTTCGTGAAAAGGTCTGCAATGTTCTCCTGCGTGGGCACATATGCCAAGCTGATCTCCCCAGTAGAGAACCTCTCCCTGACATAGTGATAATGCACCTCAATGTGCTTAGTGCGAGCATGGAACACAGGGTTCCTCGCAACTGCCAATGCGCTCTGACTGTCAGTGAAGATGGTGGTGGCAGAAGATTGGCCAACACCCAAATCAGCCATAAGGCGTCTAAGCCACACACACTCAACAGTCGCTGAGAAAGCTGCCCTATACTCAGCCTCACAACTGGAAGTGGCCACAGTAGGCTGCTTCTTGCTCAACCAAGATATACATGAGCTACCAAGCATGAAGCAAAAACCACTGGTGGACACACGAGTGTCATAGTAACCAGCCCAATCTGAGTCAAAAAAGCATGCAAATCTGGCGGTAGTGATCCCCCCTTGGGATAAAACAACCCAAGTAGTCGAGTACCACTCAAGTAGCGAAAGATGCACTTAACCGCCTTCCAATGCATGACTCCTGGGCAATGCATAAACCTGCTCATCTGTGAGACAACAAACTGAATATCTGGACGAGTAATGCATAAGTAAATCAAGCATCCAACTGCCTGCTGATAGAGAACAGCATCAAATGCATCTCCAGCATCATGAAGACTCAATCGTAAATCTGTCTCCATAGGAGTGGCAATAGGCTTACAGTCCTCAAGGCGAAAACAGTGCAATAATGTGTAAATATATTTCATTTGACACAAAGCCATTCCACCATCAACTTGCATAAACTGAATGCCCAAATAGTGATGCAAATGCCCCAAATCAGACATCTCAAATGAGGCATGCAAATCAGCCTTAAAATCAGCAATATGCTTCTCAATAGGACCGGTGAGCAGCATGTCGTCAACATAGACAACAATGATCAGAAGCACATCATTAGCACGCTTAACATATAAGGTGCTCTCAGTTGGACTATTCTTAAAACCATGTGCAATCAGATAGGCATGTATCTTCTCATAGCAAGCACGTGGTGCTTGCTTTAAACCATATAATGTCTTCTTTAACCTGCACACCTGGTTTTCATGCCCTTTCTGCACAAAGCCACGGGGCTGAAAAACATACACTTCTTCATGCAAGTCACCATTCAGAAATACTGTTTTAATGTCCAACTAATGTACATTCCAACCATGATGGGCTGCAAGTGCACCAATGCTCCGATCAGTAGTCATACGGCATGTAGGTGCAAAGGTCTCATCAAAATCAATGCCTCTTTCCTGCGCATAACCCTTTGCAACAAGCCTAGCCTTATACCTGTCAACTGTACCATCAGGTTTATGCTTCAGCTTGTATACCCACTTAGTGCCAATGGCCTTCTTGCCAGGAGGCAAGTCACATAAAGACCATGTACCATTCTTCATTATAGCATCATATTCAAATTGCATGGCAGCCATCCAATTTTCTGAATTTTGTGCTTCATCAAAAGAAACAGGCTCATTCTCATCACAGAGACTAGACGCAGCAATAGCATAGCAATATGATGCAAAGGAGGCACTATGAGAGCCTGAACGAGTACGATATGACAAAGGTGCATCTAATTTGCTATCACGCAAAGTCTGCACCAGCCATTTTGGCATAGTTTTTGCCTGCTCAATATCAGCTCTCTCATCAACAAGTGCATCATGTAAATCTGCATCAGAAATAGAATGATCTGCATCATCATATGAAACCTGCAAAGGTTGAGAAGTTGCCTCATTAGGACCAGCACTAGAATGTCCACCTGTAAAAAGAGGCATCAACGTATCATACATGTCTTTGGAGCTAACATATGTCTGCTTAGTACATGAAAGCAATGGCTGAATAGCATCTTCCACAAAGACAACATCACGGCTAACGAGAATGCATTTAGTCTGTGGATGATACAGACGATAGCCTTTACTTTCAGAACTGTACCCAACAAAAATACATTTTACTGCCTTATCATCCAATTTTCTGCGATGTTGTTCAGGCACTAGTGCATATGCCAAACAACCAAAAACACGTAGATGAGCAACAGATGGCTTGCGGTCATGCCAAGCCTCATATGGAGTGATAGACTTCAGCGCTTTAGTGGGACACCTGTTCAATACATATGCTGCACACATGACAGCCTCAAGGTAGCAACTATGTGGTAAAGCCTGACTCTTGACCATGCACCTCGCCATCTCCATGAGTGATTTGTTCTTTCGTTCAGCAACTCCATTCTGTTGAGGTGTATACGGCACTGCACACTGGTGTTTTATCCCACGTTCAGCCAGAAATGCATTAAAATTAGAAGACATATATTCCCCCCCCGATCAGAATGGAGGGTGCCCATTTTACATGCTGACAGATTTTCAGCGAGAACCAAAAACTGTTTAAAGCACATGAACACTTCGGACTTTGCTTTAAGTGGATATACCCATGCATGCCTGGAAAAATCATCAATGAAAGTCACGAAGTAAAGGTAATTCCCAAAAGAGGGTGTCTGCATAGGACCACATACATCACTATGTACAAGCTGCAATTTCTGCGTAGCCCGAACTGAACCATCTTTTGGAAAGGAGGAATGCTGCATTTTGCCCAAAATACAGCCTTCACATACATGTTTTCCAGGTGCCTCAAGCTTGGCCAAAGAAGACACCATATCAGATTTCTGCAAGCGTAGCAAACTAGCAAAATTCAGATGACCAAAGCGTGCATGCCAAAGCTTTGCATCTGACATAGCCTGAGAATCATGAACTGCACATGCCGAATCATTCACAGATCTTTCATAGTCTATGAGCTTATATAGCCCACGACACAAAATGCCAGAAGCAATAATCACATCGTCATTTGATAGATCATGAACTGTACACCTGTCATCAACGAATTTCACAATCAAGCCAATCTTGGCTAATGCAGAAACTGATAACAGATTCTTCTTGATCCCTGGCACAAATAAAGCATCTGACAAGGTGAAAGAACTACCATCAGTAGTAGTCAGAATGATCTTACCAACTCCCATAACAGGATAAGAGGAGTTGTTGGCGCATGTGACAGTATTCCCTATAGGAGCAGGCTCGAGTGAAGAGAAGAAACTACACTGCGAGGTAATATGTTTGGTCGCCCCACTGTCAAAGTACCAAACATCTGAGTCCACTACAGACATGCACTGCTCATGACAAGATGGGTCAAAACTGCAAACAGTAGTAAACGCCCATTCTTCTTCCTGCACAAGATTAGCAAACTCTGTTTTTGGTGTAGAGGCTTCTGCAACAACCATTCCAGCCTCCTTTTTCTTTGCCTCTTTTGCAGCCAGTTTTGGACAGTTCTTTATGATATGATCATTCCCTTTACAGTACTTGCAAAACAATTTCTACTTTTCTGATTTCTTCTCATCTTTATCCTGGTTCTTTAAATGTGCAGCACTTGCAGATTTCTGCTTATTAGTAGAAGAGCTCCATTTTCCTTTACCCTTCTAACTAGCCAGGAAAGCTTGATCTGCAACACGCATAATGGACCTGTTCTGCCTGGACTGATCTTCCTGCAACAGAACAGAGACTAACTCCTCAAATGATAAGGCATTCGGATTGCCTTTCATCATCAATGGAAGAGTAGAAGCAAAACTCTGATATGAATCAGGAAGACCATTCAGAACGGTCTGCACAAGTGAGCTATCTGGTATAACCTCATCAGTAGAAATCAACTGTTCCTTCAAATCTTTGATCTTCGTTAGGAAACTGTCCATAGAATCACCTTCATTCATGTGCTCACTCTCCAACTGTTTTCGGAGGTAAGCAACACGAGCCTCATTCCTATCTTGGTACAATGTGGTAAGTGTATCCCAAGCATCCCTAGCTGTTCTGCAAGAGCGAATATGAGGAATAATGGCACGTTTGACAGACAAAGCTATCAATGCATGTGCCTGGGCATCTCTACCATCCCAACGAATCTGCTCTGCAATAGGTGCAGTAGAAACAGCAGCACGAACAGGAATCTGTACAACATCATCTTTGACACCATCTTCATCAACTCCAGCACCTGTATTTGTAGTACCTGTTGTTACAGGTGTAACAGGACGTCTTTCAACACCTTGCACAATGTTCCACAATCCTTTTGCAACCAATACATGTCGCATCATATAAGCCCACAATGGGTAGTTGGTACCATCCAACTTATCCTCAACAGCCAACATACGAAATACATCACTGCTTTCAGCCATGGCCGGTGACTAAAATACCTTGATGCAAAAAATTGACTGTATCTCAAAAAGTTGAACAGAACTGCCCAGACGAGTTCTGCTAGACCTGTAGCAGACTTTGAGACGCTTAAACTGGCGAACAGAAAGTGGTATATACCTTTGGCACAAAAAGATGAAATAGCCTGCACAGGCGCTACAATAGTGCGTTCGGAGGTCGAAACGAGCTCAGATCGCGATTTCGGCACCACAGAGCAAAGACGTTTTGAGTTTGGAAACACGCTCAGTATGCTCACCAAAATTCGTGCGATTCTGAGATTGCAAACGGAGGAGTGTCGATGGTGCCCTAGATGAAGCGACGACCTGCTCTGATACCAATTGTTGGAGTTAGACGTCTGCGGAAGCACGGGAACAGCACAAGCAAGAAGAAGAAGTTTGGAGCACAAACACACAATACTGAATGTATTACTAGAGAATGTACAAAGATAAGTAGCCCATTAGGGCAATAGGCGTATATACAAGCCGGGGGAAAAAAAACCTCCTAAAGAGGGAAAAAAGTGCCCTGGCGGTCCTAGTGTGTTCACACACATCACTACCTAACAACATGCTCCTCCAAAGCATTCCATATATCACTTGCACTTTCAAGACCTCTAATATGAGGTAGCAAGTAATCATTGACTACCATATAGATAATGCTCCTAGCTTGAGCATCTCTCTTCATCCAATTCTTCAAATGTGATTATTCCTCCCTAGTTGGAACACTACGATCTCTGAATTGAGGCTTTTCTTCTTCACGTGTAATATAACCTATCAAGTCTTTGCTCATTAGATGAGCTTCCATTCTCATTGACCATGCTGGATAGTTCTCTCTATCCAATTTCTCTATCTGAAGAGAATCTCCCATCTTTCCTTCACCTGTATATTGAATTCTTCAATCTTTATAAAGTATAAGGCTACCTTTACTTCAAATGGCACTCTTTTTGTCTTCCTTGGTGTCGCATGACCTCCTTCTCAAGCTTTTCCCTCTAGCTTTCACCTTTTGAACTTTCAGATGTTGAATTTTGTATGTCTGTAGTAGTCGGAGTTTTCCTTTCCTTAATTTTGATACTTCCTACTCTGATACCATTGATGGAGAGTGTTAATCTCCAAAAGAACAAGCTATCCTTGATTTTAGACCACCTCTATATCAAGAATAACTTTAAACTCCAACCAATTTTGGAAGACAAGCACCAAATTATCAAGAAATTAGCTAACTGTGAAGAAAGTCATTTCTCAGAAAAGTCTGTTGCACCTTAATCACTCATTGACTAATAATTCGTGTAAAGTTTTTGATAAAACTTTGTAGAATGTTTCACCTAGAGATTGCACACCTCCTCCAAGTTAAAACACTTCAAAAGCTTAAGGTAGATTATGAGAAATGATTCAAACAATCTACCTATGTCTGAAACTATCTCTCTGTATAGTCGACTTTGACACCTGCAACTTCTAAGACATGGTTCTCCAAAACTAGAACCCGTTTAAGAAAATGCTTTTAGCCATAGATGGCTGACCTCTCAACTTAGATTTTAAGTCTCCACTCATGCAAAACTTTAATCTGTGCAGTGAGAAATGATCAAATCATTGACCATAAAAAATGTGCCTGTTTCAAAAAACTGTGAACACTCTTTTACATATGAATGTTCCTACTCATAATTCTCACAGCTTGTTTACAATTAGGCTCTCAAACTTTAACCATAGACTCATTAACTATTAACTTAGACATCTACAAAAGTATTCTTGAAATGATCAAGCACAGAAGGAGAATGCACAGAAACATCGGGCGCAACTTCTCTTCATTTCTGACAAAAATTACATTTGGATGAGAGAGCTATTCTAACCTCTTCATAAGTGTCTAATGACATCTAATTCTACTCAGTTCTCATGCTCTACATTCTCTCTCATACTTGTCCCGACATTTTCCAAGTATATATAGACAAAAATTTACAAGCTTATGACTACTCAAAGATATAAGTGAACTATCTCTGACATAATGTACATATGTGTACACATCTTCTAAATTCTGAATGTGTCCTTCTTTCATGCTTCACAACTTGTTCTCTTCTCAAATCCTTAACTTCATTTCCATGTCAAAACATCAATTGGTGATTGTCCTACACCAACAAGGGGAAGTGGGTGGCATGCAATACAGACGGAGTTTAGATCCATTACTGAGTTTAGGGAGTAGATTTCCAGTCAATGTAGATAATTGAAAAGTAGCTAGACCAATCTGTTTTACAATGCGGTAGGTACCAAACCAACGAAGCTTGAACTTTCGTATCGAGCGATTAGACTTAGCATTGTAAAAAAGAACCAATTGCCCTACTATGAGGATAGGGGTCCTGAGGAACCGATCATGTGTTTTAGCTTGCCACAATTGGACTTCCTGAAGAACAAAAAAGCTTTCTAGACTTATCATGTTGTTGCATCAACACACCACTGATTGCAATATCAGAAGCATCCACAAAAACATGGAAAGGAAGTTGCCAATTAGGAGCTTGTAAAATAGGAGCTTGTGTAAGGAGATTTTTCGATCGATCAAAAGCCAATTGACATTCCTGTGTCCACACAAACTGTTGAGGGTTATTAGTAATCAAACGATTAAAGTGAGCCACCAAAGATGGTGACCATGCCAGTGGATTTAGCCAAGGAATCACATAACTTCCTTTGGTGTAGCAAAAGGGGGTGCATTCAACACCGCACAAACTTTATCAGGGTCAACTTGAATTCCCTGTTGCGAAATAACATGACTAAGTAGCTTGCCTCAAGAGACTGAAAAGACGGATTTGTTGGGATTTAGATAGAGATGGAACTCCCAACACTTGGGAAAGCAACATCTAAGGTGGTAAAGGTGAGCCGATGTATCACCAGATAATGAGAAATCATCCAGATACACCCTCATAAACGTAGTTAAGTAGGGAGAAAAAATTTCTTGCATACATCACTAAAAAGTGCTTAGAGCATTGCGTAAACCAAACCACATCACCATACAAGCATATACTCCCCAATTTGTAATAAACACGGTCTTAGGAATATCCATTTCAGCCATTCGCACCTGATTATAGCCACTATAACCATCCAAAAAAGAGTACATTTCTCATCTTGCAACATCATCTAGCATAGTATCCAAGAAAGGAAGTGAAAATGGATCAGGTACCATCACCGCATTCAGCTTCCAGTAATCAACACAGATTCATAATTGTTTGTTTTTCTTGGGGACAATGACAATAGGAGAGATCCATTCGGCTGTTGAAACCCACTTTCAACAGCCAATCCAATTCAACTTTCACTTGTGTAGCATAATTAGGATTCATTCGATAACTCTATTGTTTAATTGGTCGAGCATCCGGTTTCAACATCACGTGGTGTTGGTAGATGCGAGGGTCCAATCCCTTCATATCGTGATAGTCCCAAGAAAATACATTAGTAAATTTCTTTAGCAACTCTAGTAAATCGTCTTGAAAACATTCAGGTAATCCGGCCTTAATCTTGACTGGGTGCGGACTAACCTCATCACCCAAATTGCGAGTGATTAATTAATCTTCCAGTACATAAAACTATCGGGGCATGGAGATATCCTCAAGTGGGGGAGTAAGTGTTGAAGATCATTGGCATCCAAAACCTGATTTGTAACTGGTTCCACTTCTTCGGTGAGAGGGACTACCGTATAAGCAATCGGAGACCAATTATCCATTATGGCTTGTAAATCAATTGTACCCAGTGCTAACAAATCCTGTTTAGCATTTAGAAAAGCTTCTTCTTCATCATCTGAAAGACCATCCAACATATGCACAGATTTTGCCACGTAAGTTCGTGCATGAAAGTCGCAAGGCCTCATATCATCCAGGGGGTACAACATATTTCCGGTGATTACTTTTAAAAATAAGCCCATGTGCAGACCAATCCTGTAACACTTTTACCTGCTTCAACTAGGGCCTTCCGAATAATAAGTTGTAATCTAAGCTAGATTTGGGTAATTCTAAAACAACAAAAGTCATTTTGAACACCGCTCCCTATAGGGTAATGGGCATATCACACACCAAGCCCATTGGATGTACCCGAGATTGATCAACCATTCTTACAAAGAACTAGACAGGTTCAATCTGAGTCCATCCTAGCTTCTTACAAAGTGCAGCTGTAGCAATATTAACCCCTGAGCCTCCATCGATTAATACTTGTGTTTTGTGGTTTTTATACCATACCATAATTAAATGGAACAACATTATCCACCATAGAGTCAGTTTTCGAGCTGATGGTTGCTGTAGAAGGTATGCACGAAGATCCTGGACTAATTTTTTGCTGAAATAATTGTCGAATACCAAGGACCAATGATAGAAGTTGCCCCAATGGGATAGTAATAGACTCTTTTGATAAAATATTCCACATAGAATCAAAATTCTACGTATCAGATATCAAGTCTGGTGTGTCCTCCGACCATATTTGGACCGGGTCTGTCACTCTAGCACAATGGCAAGTACCAAGGTGAGGAGCTTCACCTCATAAATGTCAATCCGTGGAGATGAGAGGACCGGTATGAAGACCATGAGCAAGTGATGGCACAAGTGCGTGAGTGAAAGCACACAAGCATGCACACACATACATACACACGTGCACAAAGTAAGAGCAAAGAGTGGAACAATGGAAGGACTTCGATTACACAAGAGCTCTCTTAGAAAGCTGAAATCTACAACAAGCTAACCTCAAAAATGAGCTCTCCAGACTTTTTTATAGTTTTTTGAGTGGTTTTGGCCTTGTCCAGACCTAGTGTGTGGCCTAGTTAAAAAATAGGCTCCATGGCTTATTTGGGGGCTCAAACGGAGTCTAAAAATTATGAAAATTGGTAAGATGATAGTTCTAGTACTCCTCAAGCTCGAGGACTCCTCGGATTGAACAAAATGGAGTTGCATAAATGGAAAATGGTATTTACAATGGTTTTTAGTGATAAAAATCACTATTTTTATAGGGATTTCTTCTGAAAATTTGATAGGTGCTTCTTGGAGCTCCCTACTTGCTCCTTCTTCTTGCGTGTCCTCTTCCTTGATGCTCTTCCATGCTTTGTCCTTGAATCTGGCAGTTCATCCACTATTCCTTGAGGAGCTTCTCCTATGGTTAATCTTGAGAGGTGGTGAGCTCTGAGATGTGTCTTTCCCTTTCTAACTACTACTTCAAAGTCATATTCCATGAGCAATAGAAACCAACGTATCAATCATCTTGTGTTACATGGCTTATTGACTAAGTACAATAATGCTTGATGATCTGTAAAGAACTTGAACTTGTTCGCCAACATATAATGTCTGAATTTCTTTGCGGCGTAGATCATTCCTAATCCCTCTCGTTCCGTAGTGGTGTAATTTCTTTCTGCTGCATTCAATTGTCTGCTCGCATAAGCTATGGGAAGATCTATATTACCTTCATTGGTGGGTTGTGCTAACACGCATCCTATGGCATAGTTGGATGCATCCAAGTGTACATGGAATGGGTTGCTCCAGTCTGGGGTTGTCAATATAGGTGCTGAGCACAAGCATCATTTCAGTTCATTGAATGAGTTCTCACACTCATCTGTCCATTCAAACTTGGTCAAAAGAGAGTACAAAGGCTTGGCTATGTTTGCATACATGTGTATGAATCGTCTATAATAACCACAATGACCCATAAATGTCTGTACCTCTTTTACGTCATTTGGTCTAGGTAGATTTGCAATTACTTTCACTTTTTCCTCATCTGTAGAGATTCCATTCTTTGACACAATGTGTCCTAGAATTTTGCCTTGTATGACCATGAAAACACACTTTTCTGAGTTCAAACAAACCTGATATTCTAGACATTTGTCAAATACTTGCCTTAATTCTCGGATATGCTTCTGCCTCATATTCGAATGTGCACATATATCATCGACATAAACTTCCAAATTCTTGCGTAAGAATTCCTTAAAAACATGACACATGAGTCGCTGGAAAGTGGCGGGTGCATTCGTTAAGCCAAATGGCATCACACGAAATGCAAATATGCCCCATTCTATGGCAAATGCCATCTTGTGTTGATCTTCAGGAGCAATGGCTACTTGATTATAGCCTGAGAATCCATCAAGAAAGCTGTAAACTTCCTTGCCCACAACTCTTTCCAATAAATGTTCTGTGATAGGAAGAGGATAACTATCTCTAATTGTGCGCATTAATGTTTTTAAGGTTAACACACACACACACACATGCAATTTTCCATTCTTCTTGGGCACTACCACAATGGGGGATACCCATTCAGTATGCTCAATTTCGTAAATGAATCCTGCTTCTATCAAATGATCTATTTCTTCTTTAATCTTCGCAGCCTAGTTATCATTGTACGTGTATGGTTTCTGTTTCGTAGGTTTTGCATCTGGAGTCATAGGGATTCTATGGGAGCATATATCCGGGTCTACTCCTTTCAAGTCTTTGTAACTCCAGGCGAACACATCTCGATATTCTCGTAGTAGGGCAACTAACTCTTCTTCTTCTGCATTCGTCAAATCATGCCCTATGTATGTACATTTTTCTTCTTCTCCTTCCATGGTGACTATGATTTTTTTGGTTTTCTTTGGGTTATCATATACTTCTCCAATGTCAGCTTTTCTGTTAGGCATTCATACCATGATTTGTCTATCTTCTATTTCATACTTCTTGAAGTTCTGAGGGACCTCAAACAAACATTCTTCTTCCTCTGACGTGGTTTCTTTCTTCTTTCTTTTCTGACCTTCACTTTTGGCAGTCACTTGTGTGGCTAACCTCACATCATTCATAAGTTCTTCGTGTCTTTGAGGGTGAGCTTCTACTTTGTAGCAATGTCAGCTTTTCTGTTAGGCATTCATACCATGATTTGTCTATCTTCTATTTCATACTTCTTGAAGTTCTGAGGGACCTCAAACAAACATTCTTCTTCCTCTGACGTGGTTTCTTTCTTCTTTCTTTTCTTACCTTCACTTTTGGTAGTCACTTGTGTGGCTAACCTCACATCATTCATAAGTTCTTCGTGTCTTTGAGGGTGAGCTTCTACTTTGTAGAAATATTCTTCATCTGATGCAAAGGGTGGGTCCATAATGATTGACTCTAGATCAAAGTCACTTGCATCCTCGGATGCATCAGTGTTAGGTTCACATTCTTCTATAATTGAATCACATATGATGGCCTCCATTGTGAAGACTGAAATGTCATAGCCATCCTCGTCACAGTGGGGTGTCTATTGTTCTTCATTGATGGCTACATCCATTGTTGCTAATATTTCTACCCAGCTGTGAGGCTCAAATTCCTCCTCTAGAAATACTACAGGTGCATAAGCTGGGTCTTGAAGGGTTCGTGGATGTTGTTTTGAACCTAAAGTTCTGGCTTCTAATCGTTCTTCCTCTTGTTTGGCTACTTTACACATCCATAGATGAGTATCCTCGTGCAACCATGAGGGGTCTGATTCTAATGAGTGTACTGATTCTGTTTCTTCTTGTGTCTTATGGATTGTATTCCATTGTATTGGGGGTACATCTCGATGGGAATAGTCTTTAAGATAGACCTTGGTCCTCAATCCTAAATGTTGCAAGTACAAAGAATTAGTTCCCCAATCTTGTACGATTTGCAATTGACGCATGAAGGGTCGTCCTAAAATCATCTCGTAAGCATGCGTTTTCGCAAAATCACAAATGGCAAAAGTATGCTCAAACTCCACACCACAAGTAGAGAGAGATATGCCTTCTAGTAAGCCTAATGGTTTCTCTATATGTCCGTCAGCCATTTGTAGCTTCATCCTGGTTGGTCTTAATGCTGGCTTACCCCAACGTTTCCATAAGGTGGTGGTAGCGATGGCTACTCCAGCTCCTGAATCTAAGATGGCTTTCGTGGTGTAGCCCTGGTGGGTTATTGGAAGATAAGTATTACCTTCCTCACCTTCGCTTACCTCTCCAATCCTTTCTACTGGTATCTCTGGTACCTTCTTGTGTGATCCTATCTGTGAGGGAGTAGTAGCAAGCTTAGGGAATTGATTTGCTACATGCTTCCACAATTCTGGTTTAACCTTCAACAATTCCTCTAGAGTGAGGTGACATTGTACTTTGGTGTTCTTTATCACTTTTGTATTTCTAGGGATTACTGATTCTTCATTCCTCACTATTATTGTGGGTGCTCTCCACTTCTCTTCTTGGATTTCTCTTAGAAATTCATGTGAAAATTCATGTGAATATTTACGTATGGAAGACAGGTTGTCCTCATCTTCTGTATTGGGTACTTGAGATATGGATGGCGCTTTCTTTTCTTGTGTCTCCGAGGTAATAGGGTTCCTATGCTGATTCTTTTTCTCCTTGCTATCGATAAAGTATTCTAGCCTCTCCATCAGTCCTTGAAAATGTAATTCGGGTTTTGCCATGTTATTCCAATTAAGATATCGAGAGGCTTCAAACATAGTTTGTGCTAATTCTACCATCTTCATGCAGAGTTTAGTTCTCTCAATTTCTAGATCAGCCCTCGGATAGTTCTTGCTCATTTTAGCTATCTGGGGTCCTTCTTTTAATCTGGCCAGATATGCATGAAACATCATGTCTAGGTTTTCTGGTATGGGTTCCGCTAAAACTGATCCTGATCTCTGAGCTAGGTTCTCTTGATTTCATTCTTGAGAAGTCAATTCTAGGATTTTGGCTCTCGATTCCTTCAAAGTTCCTTCCAACTCAGTTATCCTTTTACTCCACTTTCTCTTAATCATTTCTCTAGAATCTTTCCATGATTTTGTCTTTTTATTACTAGACTCTCCAACTTCATTGGGTTCAGCTCTTTTCTCAGGATTAAGCTATTGATTCTATAAGAGCGCCTGTGCTCTGGTTATATCTTGGATAGGTACGTATGTAGGGTTGGATCCATCTGCGTTGTGCACAATACCTATCATGTTGATGGGTGTCACTTTTGAAGCATTCGTAGGGTTCTTAGGACAATCTTTGATGACATGCTCTTTACCGCACTCGGCACAAAAGACTTGTATGTTATAGTATTGTGACTGTCCTGCTATCGGAGGATGTGGGCAATCCTTTATGAAATGATCTTTGTGGCACCTAAACATGGTCCTCTAGGGCCCTGTGGTCTTTGCTGTCTCAATTGTGGTCGTGGATTAGGGTTGGCATACATCACATTAGCATAGTCGGGCTCCCAATTGGGTTCCAATGGTGGACTATCGTACGGATATGTTTCCACGTGTTCTGGTGACTCTGTGTAATATGCGGGTGGACTATCTACATGACTAGAGTCAAAACTGTTTGAGTTCGGGTCACTTTCTGTGATCAGGGGTGAAGAAGGCACTAAAGCCCTATTGAGGTTCTCTTCTGCAGTAATGTATTTACTGAGTTGACATTAGCTGGTGGGGGTGGCTGCTGAGCTAGAACAGGTTGAGGTCTCTATTGAGCCTGATAAGGATAGTTTTGAGGAGGCCTATAGTAATGAGGCTGAGTATTGTACTGACCTTGATACCTACCTGGTTGCGGGTATGCTTGTGGGTAGTTCTGTCTCACTGCTTGTTTGTTGTATGGGCAGTCTTGAGCCGTGTGATTTGTGTATTGTCTCTCAATTGTACAGTACTGGCCACTAGGGTTGGCTTGCGGTTGTGTTGCATTGGGGCACACATTTGCCATATGATCACCACCATAGGTGTAACAACGCTTGTTTGTTGTTAACCTAGGCATCTGCTTACTCAAAACTCCTAGTTTCTAGGCCACTTTTTCTACTAGGTCTTCTATCGAGCTAGAAAGTTTTGAAGATGCTAGAGATGAACAATCTGAGTCCTTATAGACCTTCGAGAGTTCCAACTCGTCTCTTAAGTTGTCCTCAATGTCTATACAAATTCTTACACATTGCTCTAGCGTTCTGGGTTCCTTCAAGTATACATAGGAGCGTAGTTTAGAGCTCAAAAGGCCATCTAAAAATAGAGATACTTGCTTGGCATATGAGGGTAACTCTTGCATGGGACATCTCTCCACATATTGTCTAAATCTACATCATGCCAGTCTGACTGTTTCTTGAGGGGTCTGTTTGAAACTATGTATTAACGAAGACGTATCATGTCTGATTCCACTTTTAGAGAATTCTGTGATGAATGACTCTAAACAGTGATGGATATCTCTAAATTTCCTTTGTTGCAATGGTTGGAACCAAGTTAAAGCGGTATTCTTTAACGTTGGTCCAAATGCATTGTATTGTGTGAACATGTCTTCTACTTGCTTTGCTCGTAACACTTTCTTAAATTCCGCAACATGGTCATAGGGATCTCATGTCCCATCAAAGTAGTTTTTCATTGACTTTACTAGTTGAGTGGGTCTTAGTAATCTTGGGTGTTCACGTGGTAGAGGAAAATCATCTCTACCACCTGGTATTCTAGGTTCCCTTTGTCTTTCTACTTATCAGCGTCCATGGCTGTTCTATCTCTCCCTAAGAGATGTGTGAAACTTACTTCTGGTCTCTCTTTATTCTTCTCGCTTTGAGCACCGTAGGCTGAGGATGTTCCAGCACCTTGATGGCTCATGTTTACATTTGCTCGAGATGGAGGGAAGACTAAATCACCTCTCCATGTGTAGGTATTTCTCACATGATCTGGTACCACAAATACACGTTCTGAAGTCTCATCCAAGTATACAACCTTTCCAGGTGTATCTGGGTCCTTGAACTCATAAATCATGATGGAGCCTACCTCACTAGGTTGTTCCATTCGGTACCTCCAAAATGCTTCATCTGTCTCTTTGTTTACGAATAATTCTATGTGTCTGTTATCTTGAGGGATCCACTCGGGGATTATTACTCTTGTTAGTACAGATTTCCCTCTAGGTGTCCTAGGTTCTTCTCCTACTGGTTCTTTTCCTTGGGCTTTAGCTTCCATCTCTAACTGAATTACACCAAACTCATTCGTATTATTTGGCTGAGTACTTATGATGTACATTGTTCCTTCTTTGTCTATGTATGCGTCTCTCTCGAATTTCACCATTGGACATCCCAATCCAATGGGTTGATCAGGATTGTGCATTTACACCACTCGTCTTCGCAAACCATCCTCATAGATGCGAGCACCTAAGCGGTTGGTTCGGAGAAATTCTAATTGAGTCCTATGGGGTCCTTTGGGTCGCTCCAAGTAAGCTATGTTTAATCCTTCTTCTCGTCTTTCCGTGCTAAAAGCCATTTCTGATTCACTCGTACCTGAGCTCAACTCGTAAGGATAACTATTCAATTGTTGTGCCCACAAACGTGTAGTACCTAAGGCTTCGTCGATCTGACTTACCTATATGCTTGCCCGATCTAAGGTTCATGAATTTACTTCTTGGCACTTCTGATCGTCAATGGTTCTTTGTTCTTACTTACTTGATTCTTTTTAAATTCCTTTAGATTCTTGTCTTATCTTACTGTAAGCGTCAGCAATTGACTTTCCGTGGTACTTTTGAGTTCTCGTTCCGTCATAATTTAATTCTTTCCTTTCGGTTTTCGTATCACACACTTTTATTTTATTCTTGGACTTGAAAAACTTAAGTCTCTTGAACTTGATGCGTTCCTATCGTCCTTAATCCACAATGCTACCATTTAGCCTAAGATAATAATTGACTAAGGGGGTTGAGTATTCTTCCAACCTCAAGTCAGCTGCTTTGATTGCTCTGATGCCCAAGAAGTCGCACTTCCCAAGCCCTGCGTTCTTCACTACCTTGCTTTGATTGCCGTTGATTGCCCTTGCTAGACCTGTAAAAATCCAATGTTTAGACCAATTCACAATGGATGATCAAGCACTTTGATATATACACTTTTGTAAGTCCCTTCTCCTTGGCCCAAAATTTCTTTTAATGATCCCTGGATTTTCTAGTTCCTTAAATGGTCAACCTCAAATTATCCTTGTAAAGAGCTTTCTAACGAGCTATAAAGCTCAAAAAACAGACTTCGAATGAAAAAGATATGAGCGCTTAGGCCCTCGGGGGTGAAAATTGACAATTAGGTTTTTCCTCGAATATGAGTTAAGGGTTCTCCTATGAGCTTAATGATCCAAAAATTTTCTTAAAATGGACTCAAATTTCTCCAAAAAATCAAACCCTAAAATTGGTGTTTGGGGTGGACAATCGCGATGGTCTGGGACAATCGTATGGCACCGTCGCGATGGCTCAGGTGAACCGTCGCAATGGTGTGGGACAATCGCGATGGTCTGATGGAGCGAGGCATCACGATGGTCTAAAATGAAGCATCGTGATGGTCTGGGTGAAGCGTCGCGATGGTCATATTGGCGAGCAATCGTGATGGTGTTGGTCAACGGTCAATGTAACAATCGCGATGGCGTGAGCCCATCGTGATGGTCATGAGGCACGATGGCTTGAGCCAATCGTGATGGTTCAACTTTCGGGACGTCGCGATGGCGTACCTGGGACAATCATGATGGTTTGGTTTGACACATGGTAGGATCGGCGCGATGGCATGAGCCAATCGCGATGGCGTGGGGTCAACGGGATCATCGCGATGGTCAGTGACCGTCGCGATGGCTCAAGTGAACCGTCGCGATGGTGTGAGACCGTCGCGATGGTCCGACCGAGCCGTCGCGATGGCGTGAGCCAATCGCGATGGTGTGACACAATCGCGATGGTGTGAGCCAATTACGATGGTCCACCAGATCAATGATTTTCAAAATGTTTTTGTGGATTCGTGTGTGCGCTAGTGTCGCCTATACGGTGCTGAACTAGCTTACCAAAAATGCAGAACTTGGCAGACCATTGTGATGGTATGACAGACACGGCAGATTTTTGATAGAAAGTGATTTTTTACCTATTGGAAGCTTTTCTGATGCTCTGGAGCACTGTACCTACAAGAAAACTCAAAAACACAAAAGCACATACAAGCACAAAAGCTCTCTCTTTCTCTCTGTCACAGGCACAAATGAGGGGAAATGAGGAGAATGGGTGGATATGGTGAATTTTGTGATTTTTTTGGAGTGGAAGAAGATGATGCGGTGGTGAAGAAGGAGTGTAGGAGAGGTGCAAAACACAAAAACCTAATTAAAAACAACAAAAAAAACTGAAATTTTTACCTTTCAATGCCTCTTCTTGCTATACTCTTACCATCACACATTCGTCCTAGACTGATCGATCCTCGGCAACAACGCCAAATTTGGTGTTGCTCTAGCACAATGGTGAGAACCACGTTAAGAAGCTTCACCTCCTTAATGTCAATCCATAGAAGAGATAGGAGTGATATGAAGATCGTGAATGTGAGATGAAGTGAGATTGAAGGTGAGAAGCATAGAGATGCACACACACATACACACACAATCAAGAGACAAGCAAGACACGATGGAAGGTAGGAAAGTAGTCTCTATTACTCTAGATCTCAATTACAAGCTCAAGCTCATTCTAGATCATACAAATCTACACTAGCTAACACTAAGTCACCTCAAAAATGAGCTCTCTAGCTCTTTTTTATAGATTCTAGACTAGTTTTGACCGGTTTCACATCTCGTGACCGGCATAGTTAAAAAATAGGTTCTAGGTGCTATTTGAAGGGGTAAACGAGGTCTAAAAATAACCAAAATTGGTAGGCTCGTTCTACCTTATCTCCTCAAGCTTGGGGACTCCTCGGCTTGCACAAAATGGAGCATATAATTACAAAGGGGTTTTTTCTATGTTACATATGGTACAAAAGTGATGAAAATCACTGCTGGAGATTTTTGAAAAGTATTTATAAAACATAATCCTTTGAAAAAATGATTCGACTGGCTCCCCACTACTTTGTTGTGCCTTGTCTTTACATGCTTCCGTGTCGTCTGTTCCTCTGGCTACTGCCAACACCTCCTAAAGAGGGAAAAAAGTGCCCCAACGATCCTAGAGTGTTCAGACACATCACTACCTAAATATATCAACAAATCCTCCCTTGGAGTGATGGAGTGAACAAGGAGCTGGCACTCATGTATAAGAAAGTGCCAAGCTATGTGGAACCAATCCAAAAAAAGAAGTAAGCCCAAAGCTTTGCGAAAAGCTTCAAAGTTCTCCCTAGGCAGAGCATGGAACATAGGGCTCCTTGCAACTCCCAATGCATTTTGATTATGAGTGAAGATGGTGGTGGCAGAAGACTGACCAACACCCAAATCAGCCATAAGGTGTCTGAGCCACACACACTCGACAGTCATTGTGAGACCTGCCCTATACTCAGCCTCACAACTGGAAGTGGCCACAGTAGGCTGCTTCTTGCTCAACCAAGATATACATGAGCTAGCAAGCATGAAGCAAAAGCCACTAGTGGACACACGAGTGTCATAGAAACTAGCCCAATCACTCTTAGAAAAAGCATGCAAATCTGGCGGTAGTGATCCCCCTTGGGATAAAACAATTCAAGTAGCCGAGTACCACTCAAGTAGCGAAAGATGCGCTTAACCGCCTCCCAATGCTTGACACCTAGGCAATGCATAAACCTGCTCATCTATGAGACATTAAAATGAATATCTGGACGAGTAGTGCATAAGTAAATCAAGCATCCAACAACCTACTGATAGAAAACAGCATCAAATGCATCTCCATCATCATGAAGACTTAATCGTAAACATGTCTCCATAGGAGTGGCAATAGGCTTACAGTCATCAATGCCAAAACACTACAATAATGTGTCAATATATTTCGTTTGACACAAAGCCATTCCACCATCAACTTGCATAAAGTGAATGAACAAATAGTTATGCAAATGCCCGAAATCAGACATCTCAAATGAGGCATTGAAATCACCTTAAAATCAGCAATATGCATGTCATGAGGACCAGTGAGCAGCATGTCATTGAAATATACCACAATGATTAGAAGCACATCATTAACATGCTTAACATGTAAGGTGCTTTCAGTTGGATTTTTTTCAAAACCATGTGCAATTAGATAGGCATGTATCTTTTCATACCAAGCACATGGTGCTTGCTTTAAACCATATAATGCCTTCTTTAACCTGCACACCTAGTTTTCATGCCCTTTATGCACAAAGCCACGGGGCTGAAAAACATACACTTCTTCATGCAAGTCACCATTTAGAAATGTTGTTTAAATGTCCAACTAATGTACATTCCAACCATGATGAGCTGCAAGTGCACAAATGCTACGAACAGTAGTCATTTGGCAAGTAGGAGCAAATGCTTCATCAAAATCAATGCCTCTTTCCTACGCATAACCCTTTGCAACAAGCCAAGCTTTATACATGTCAACTGTTTCATTAGGTTTATGCTTCAGCTTGTATACGTACTTAGTGCCAATGGCCTTCTTGCCAGGCGACAAGTCACATAAAGAAGAAGTACCATTTTTCATGATAGCATCATATTCAGATTGCATTGCAGCCATTCAATGTTTAGAATTTTGTGTTTCATCAAATGAAACAGGTTAACTCTCATCATAGAGACTAGAGGCAGCCATAGCATAGCAATCTGATGCAAAAGAGGCACTTTGAGAGCCTCATCGAGTATGATATGACAGAGGTGCATCTAATTTGGTGTCATGCAAGGTCTGCACCAGCCATTTCGGCATAGTTTTTGCCTACTCAATATCAGCTCTCTCATCAACAAGTGCATCATGTAAATCTGAATCACAAATAGAATGATATGCATCATCACATGAAACCTACAAAGGCTAAGAAGTTGCCTCATTAGGACCAGCACTAAACTATCCACATGTAAAAAGAGGTAGCAAAGTATCATACATGTCTTTGGAGCTAATAAATGTCTCCTTAGTACATGAAAGCAATGGCTAAATAGCATCTTCCACAAAAACAAAATCATGACTAACCAGAATGTGTTTAATGTGTGGATGATATAGATGATAGCCTTTACTTTTAGAACTATACCCAACAAAAATACATTTTATTGCTTTATCATCCAATTTTTTGCGATAATGTTCAGGCATTAATGCATATGTTAGACAACCAAAAACACGCAGATGAGCAACAGATGACTTGCGACCATGCCAAGCCTCATATGGAGTGATAGACTGCAGTGCTTTGGTGGGACACCTGTTTAGTACATATGTTGCACACATAACAACATCAAGCTAGAAACTATGTGGTAAAACCTTATGCTTGACCATACACCTTGCCATCTGTAGGAGTGACCTGTTCTTTCATTCAGCAACTCCAATCTATTCAGGTGTATACGGCACTATATACTGATGTTTTATCCCACATTCAGCCAGAAATGCATTAAAATTAGAAGACATATATTCCCCCCCTCGATGAGAATGGAGGGTGCCCATTTTACATGCTGACAGATTTTCAGCCAAAACCAGAAACTGTTTGAAGCACATAACCACTTCAGACTTTTCCTTCAATGGACATACCCATGCATGCCTAGAAAAATCATCTATGAAAGTCACGAAGTAAAGATAGTTCCCAAAAGAAGGTGTGTGCATAGGACCACAGACATCACTATGTACAAGTTGCAATTTTTGAGTAGCCTGAATTGAACCATTTTTTGGAAAGGAAGAACGCTGCATTTTTCCCAAAATACAGGCTTCAAATACATGTTTACTCGGTACCTCAAGTTTGGGCAAAGAGGACACCATTTCAGATTTCTGTAGGCATAGCAAACTAGCAAAATTCAGATGATCAAAGCGTGCATGCCAAATCTTTGCATCTGACATAGCCTGAGAATTATATACTGCACATGCCAAATTGATGGAGAATGTAAATCTCCAAAAGAACAAGCTATCCTTGATGTTAGACCACCTCTATATCAAGAATAACTTCAGACTCCACTTAATTTTGAAAAACAATTATCAAACTATCAAGAAATTGATCAACTGTGAAAAATTACTTCTCAGAAAAAGTCTGTTGCAGATTAATCACTCATTGACTAATCATTTGTGTAAAGTTTTTGATAAAACTTTGTAGAATGTGTCGCCTAGAGGTTGCGCACCTTCTCCAAGTTAAATCACTTCAAAAGCTTGAGTAGAATGTGAGAAATGACTCAAACACTTTACCTATGTCTGAAACTGCCTCTCTGTAATGACGACTTTAACACCTGTAACTTCTAAGCTATGGTTCTCCCAAACTATAGCCCATTTAATCAAATGCTTTTAGCCATAGATGGCTTACCTCTCAACTTAAATTTTGAATCCTCATTTGTGTAAAACGTTACATTGTGTGCTGAGTACTGACCATTTCTTTAATCACAAAATATGTGCATGTTTCAGAAGACACTCAGAACTTTTCACATATGAATGTTCCTATTCAAAATTCTCTCAGCTTGTTTGTGATTGGACTCTCAAACTTTAGCCATAGATGGATTAACTATGGACTTAGATGTGTACAAAAGGAGTTCTCATAAGATTAAGCACAGAAGGAGAATTAGAGAAAAGATCGATGCGCCATTCTCTGAAAACTTTCTCTTATCTTAACTCTTCATACATCTGATGGATGATTCATACAATGTTCATCATCTACTCATCTATTTTTCATCTCATGCTCTCTTATGCTTATAATACGACTATAAGCATGTACTTATATATACATACAAGTCCTAATTCGTCATTACTTCAAGTACATTGAAGTATATACAGAACTAATGTACATATGATTTAAAGAACTTTGTTATCTGAATCTTCCCTTCATTCCATGAAGTTGATCTTTTCTTCATCTCTTTACTTCTAACCTTTATGTAATCACTAATTGTTGATTGTTCTGCTCCAACAGCTCCCCCTCAATCATCAATTGTGATTACCTGCATCTTCTTTATTCTTGCCATATCTTTAAACCTCTGCAACTTTGGTCCATCCAAACTTTTTTTTGTCATCATATCTGCAATTTGATCTTTTGTAGGAGTATGCATGAATTCAATTTCTTTATCAATGACCTTCTCTCTCAAAAAATGATACTGAATTTCAATATGTTTAGTTCTAGCATGAAACACAAGATTTGCTGCCAAGTATAAAGAACTCATATTGTCTCCACAAATGATAGGAGTACTCTGAACAACATCAAAACTCTTCATAAGTGTCTTTAGCCATATTACTTCCTTTGCAGCTTCCACCATGCCTTTGTATTCTGCTTCTGTAGATGATAAAGCTACTGTATGTTGCTTCTTAGAACACCATGAGATTAGCTTGTCTCCCACATAACACAAATATCCATGTGTTGATCTTCTATCATCCATATTACCTGCCCAATCTCCATCACTATATATTTTGACTCTTGTATCTGAAGTAAACCCATAGTACAACCCTTCTTTGAGTGTACCCTTGATGTACCTAAGTACTCTTTGTCCTGCAATCCAATGTTCCTTTCTAGGACAATGCATGAATTGAGATAGAACTCCAACTGCATATGACAAATCAGGCCTTGTTAATGTAGCATAAATCAAGCTACCCACCAAACTCTGATATAGCTTCATATCTTTGAATTCTTCTCCTCCATATTTAGTCAATCTATGATTCACTTCCATTGGAGTTGGTGCTATCTTGCAATCTTCCATTTTAAATTTGGTTAGCAAATTTTTCTGAAAACCATCTGGTTGTTCCATGTAGACTTCATCTGAAATGTAACCATTCAAAAAAGCATTTTTAACATCTAATTGAGATAATTTCCAACCTTTGCAAGCAGCAATTGCTATGAGTGTCCTGATGGTTGTCATCTTTGCCACAGGACTATAAGTCTCATCATAATCCACTCCAGATGTCTGTGCATATCCCTTCACAACAAGTCTGGCTTTGTACCTAGACACACTTCCATCTGCAAACCTTTTTGTTTTATAAACCCACTTACAACCAATGATTTTCTGGCTATTAGGTTTAGGAACCAGATCCCATGTCTGATTTTCCATCAATGCATCATACTCCTCTTGCATAGCTTCTTCCCAATTCTTCTTCCCTTTGGCTTCATCATATGTAGATGGATCTTCATCTACTTTTATCATGTAAGCATAATCCTTAGTAGTCAAGAATGAAGTATCATAGCTATACCTTGTAGATTTCCATTTGTGCCTTTTAGACCTCCTGAGTTCTCCACTCCTTGAGGTTTCTGGTTCATCACACTCTGGATCAAACCTTGGCACTTCTTCACCTCCAACCTGTATTTCATTTTTCTCTTCTTCATCAAATATCTGAACCTTTGTTTTGCCTTTCTTCTGATTCATAATTTCTTCAACTTCTGCATACACATTAGATGTACCTGCATACCAAGTACTTTGCTCATCAAATGTAACATCCTTGGACACAAGGAATTGTTTTGTAGATGGACTCCACAACCTATAACCCATCTGCTTGTCATCATAACCAATGAATACATACTTCTCTACTTTAGGTTCCAATTTATGCCTCAATTGAGATGGCACATATGCATATGCCAAACATCCAAATATTTTACAATGATCCAAGGTAGGTCTCTTACCCCACCAAGCTTCATATGGTGTCATACCCTGCAAAGCTTTACAAGGCAATCTATTAACCAAATATGTGGCTGTGTTTACAGCCTCAGCCCACAAATAATTTGGGCAATTCTTCTCTTTCATCATGGATCTTGCAAATTCAACAAGTGTCCTGTTTCTTCTTTCTGCTACCCCATTTTGTTGAGGAGAGTACTGCAAGTAACTTCTCTCTTTATACCTGCATTCCAGAAGTAATCACTGAACTCATTAGAGAAATACTTCTGATTTATCTTTAATCACATAGATTGTGATCCACCTGGTAGCATCATCAACATATATGACATAATATCCTTTGAAGGACCCCACATAGTACAGTCATTGGAAAGCGAAAACGGCCTACAACTCAACTATAAAGTAAAATGGGGTTGGTACAAATCAGGGATTAGCATTACCAACTCATTTCTTCACGTGTCCATCCGTCTTTCCCAATAGTGGTATCAGAGCAACTTGAGGTAAAATCGGAGATGTTTTTCCTTCCTTTATTGATAAATTGGACAGAACCAAGCATGGTCCTTGAGGATGAAGACATAGTTGCAAGGAATGAGTCTCTATGGATACATATCAGGAGATGAGGAGATGCCCATTTTCACAAACAAAGGACAACCTACAAGACAGGAGCTTGAAAGACTCAACTCATGGTGTGCCAAACATGCATTAGCAAGGTCATACTTACTTAACTCTATCTTTGATTTCCTTCTTCCACACATTAGGAATTGTAAGACATCCCAAGAGACTTGGGATACATTGTCTTCATATTTTTCTTCCAACACAGGGGCTAGGAAGAACCAATTGTGGATTGAGTTTACCACTCAAAGGAAGAAACCCAAGCAAAGTGTTTTAGAATATGTGACCAAAGTCAAGGATGTGGCTGACCAATTGGCAAACATAGGACATGAGATTGAAGAGGAGCAAATTGTGAGACAAGTAATCAATGGTATCAAGGCAGATGACAAATGGGAAAGCTTCACAACTACTATGGACTTATACATGGACATGCAGATTCTAGATCTTGCCACTCATGGGGTAAGTTTTTACCCATGAAGCCAAACTCAACAAAAATGGAGATTCATCAAGAGGTAACAACTATTCTGCCCTATACACAGATAAAGGCAAGTCTAAAGAGAAAGGGAAAAATAAAAAGAGTGACGATGAAGGTACTTCTCAAGCCAATTATTCATGTAGAGGTAGGAACTCAAGAGGTAGGGGCACATGAGGTAAGCAAGGTAGGGGGAGATCCTTCAACTCTTCCCCATGTAATATTTGTGGTTTATCACATCACACCACAGATGAGTGTTTCAAGAACTTTAAGAATCAGAGAGGTAGAGGTTTCCAAAGAGGTGGCTACACACAATCAAGAGGAAGGTTAAACCATCATGAAGGCTACAATAACAACAACAAAAAAAATTACAATAACAACTACCAAGGAGGCTAAAAATCAAGGAAAGACTACAACAATTACACAAAGGATCAAGAGGATTCTCTTCTGATTATGAACATGACTTCAAAGCAAGGTATGAATGATGACCATCTCTTCTACATTGACTCGAGATGTTCAAACCATGTGGCAGGCAATGTGGCTCTTCTCTCTGACCTAGAGGAACCTAAGGGAAAGCATCAAGTGGTGATGACACCAAGCATTCATTGGTCAAGGTAGGAAAATTATATAACCTCTAATGGGAATAGAAATGTGTTGAGCAGGGTTGTATATGTACCTACACTTACTAAGAACTTGATGGGTGTTGGACAGATTGTGGAAAAGGGTTTGCAGGTTAGGTTCAACAAATATGGAGCATTTGTGGAGGATCCCCAACATGGATTCAAGAGTATTACCAAAGACAAAAAGACAAGTAGATTATTTACATTTGGACTTGAAGATACAAGGAATATTGCACTTTATAATTACAAAGATCAAACACTGTCAGAGCTTGAGATTTGGCATAAAAGGTTAGGGCATATTGGTGAGAGAACCTTAAAGAAAATATGTAGAGATAAATGTCTGCTTGGGATACCTAATGTATCCAAGCAACACATGATCTATAAATGTGGTGCTTGTCAGTTTGGAAAATCTCACAGGTTATCCTTCTCAAAGAAAGGCTACATGCATGAAGATTACCTGGAACTTGTCCACACAGATGTGTGGGGACCAAGCAAGGATCCCTCAATTTTCGAATCAAGGTATTATGTATCTTTCATTGATGATTTCAATAGGTGGACTATCTTATATTTTATGAAGCACAAAGATGAAGTGTTCAATTGCTTTAAGAAGTATCTTGCACTTGTGGAAAACCAAACAAGAAGAAGCCTAAAGACACTAAGGTAATCTGGAGGAGGTGAGTATTTCTCAAATGAATTTGATGCATTCTTGCAAGATAGAGGAATCAAAAGGGAAATTACAACAAGGTATAGCCCCTTAGCGAAATGGGGTGGCAGAGAGGAGAAATAGGTTGCTTGTTGAGATATCTAGGTCAATGCTAAATGAGAAAAAGTTACCAAATCACTTGTGGGTAGAAAGTTTATCTACTGCCAGTTATCTTGTTAACAGGTTGCCATCCAAATCACTTGATGGGATGACCCCATATGAAGCATGGCATGTGTAGCTCAGTGATGAGTAGCACCTCCTTTAATGTCAATCCGGGAAGACGTGAGGATGGTATGAAGACCTCGAGCAAGTGGCGGCACAAGTGCGTGAGTGAGAAGCACACAAGCATGCACACACATACACACACACGTGCACACACGGCAAGACAAAGAGAGAGAATCAATGGAGTTCTTTAGATTACTTTCAAAAGCTCTTACAAGTTCGTTTCAATTACAATCTACCCTCAAAAATGAGCTCTCTAGCTCTTTTTATAGTTTTTGACTAGCTTTTGGCCCTGTCTAGACCTAGTGTCCGGCCTAGTTAAAAATTAGGTTCCAGGGCTTATTTGAGGGCTCAAACGAAGTCTAAAAATTATGAAATTTGGTACGATGGTACTTCTAATACTCCTCAAGCTCGAGGACTCCTCGGCTTGCACAAAATGGAGTCTAATCTACCAAAAATGGGATTTACAATGTTTGTGTAGTGATTAAAATCACTTGGGTTGTACATAATTCTATGGGAAAAAATGATCTGGCCTTGTTGCCGTATTGTGCATGACTCCTTTATTGCTTTGGATGCCAACACTCCCCCCTTCCTAGCGTCTGTCGCCCCTGACAGACCTTTGTTCCCTCGGGTGGTCGATGTAATATTGGATGACATTGGTGGCCAGTTCATGTTCTCCTATCCTTAAGCCTCTTGCTAGATCGGCTTCCAATGCCTCCCAATTTATTGCACCGGGGGTCTCTGGTTGCGGGGTGGTGTAGTACTCTGAATACATTGCTTGTTCACAAGCAAACAGTTGAAGCAGATGTGTCGGCTTTGGCGCGAAAATCTCCGAGTGGTACTCCCAGAACCCTGATCTGAACATTTCTTCGAAGGTCTGTTTGTAGCAGGCGGGGAGGTATTTGATGCGTGCATGCCAAGCGTAAGCCACACGGATACTGGGGGTGGTGCTCATGTCATACACCAAGTCGTAATTTCCATTGCTAAACCCCGGAAGGCGTACCTGAGGTGCGGCTGCATTTCTAAAGGTCTTCAGCACCACTTGCATCATATCTAAGATTTTAAGCATCATTTGCGCTGCTACATCTTGCATGGGCTTCAAGCGCGGCATCCAGTGGCGAATGGTCCCCATCATATATGCTACCGATGGTGGTCCTTGTGGTGGCGCGATGTACGGGTAGTTCAGCCATTCCTTGCATTGCGCATTGTTCTGTACCTTGATATTAAATGCCTTCCACGACCTGCGGCGGGGGACTGGACCGTAGCATGGGTTGTATAGGAGGTGCAACGGCGCGTTGTTCCATGTGCGTAGCATTTCTGGATAGGTCTCTAAAAGTTTCTGACGCCATGTTGGTTGACGAATCTTGCCTTTTCGCACCTCTGGAGGAAGGTCTTCGGGTTGAAATTGGGTCGCAAAAGTAGGAATCTGACCCGTGACTCTTTGTATTTCTGCATTATAATCAGCCAAGATAATATAATATGGCCTGTACTGGAGTTCCGATGAGAGAATCAGGCGTCTCGATGACAAGTTCTTGAAGTAATCTGATTGTAAAACAGTCTCCTCTATGACCCTCATAGCCTGATTTTGCACTACGGTGCGCTCTTCATGCGAGGTCCCTATTTCCTCCACTTGTCGTAACCATGGCGGCCGTGGTGCCTCGAACGTGTCCTGCGCTTCTTCTGTTTGTTGGCCTCCTGGGAATGGTTGCGGATCATATTCTTCATCAAACGTTTGTTCCACAGGAATTTGCACAACTTCTTCGTCCGTGGGAGCCTCCGGAGGGGAAGATGGCCTCTCATATTGTAGTAGGCGTGTCTGCAATTCAGTTACCTGTTGCTGGAGATCTTTTATGGCCTCTGCATCGGAGGGAAGCGAAGCTGCAGAGGGGGTGGTTGGAGGGGCAGCTGTTGGGCCTTGTTGGTGTTCCTGCTTCAGTTGTCCTAGCTCCTCCGATAGCTTATCATGTGCTTCGAGTAGCATGGCATAATCTTCCAATATAATCTTGATATTATCGGGGGTCACTGCTTGAAACTTGGATGGGCTGATGGGTGCCCCCGGTGTGCTCTCAATAGCTGCCTCCAGGTTCTCTTGATTTTGTATTTGCAGACGTCTGTTCTCTTCCTGAGCAGCCGCAAGATGGCGTTTAAGTAGCGCCATATTTCGCTGAAGTTTTGAGTTGCGTTCCAGTTGTGTCCGTAGGTGACTTTCTACCACCTGCACTGCTTCCTGATCTACGTTCTGTAGCTGTACTTCCAATATATTATGGGCGTCTTGGAGGGTTTGGAACTGTGTGTGGAGGCGAGCATTCTCCTCTTCTAGTACCGCAAGGCGGAGCTGTAGTGTCGCTGAGTGCTCTTGCAGGCGTGCGTTTTGTTGCTGGAGCTGAATGTAATCTGTTCTTAAATTTGATATACAAGCCAACATGGTGTCCAATGCATTACCTATAGATGAGTGGGGGGTGTTTACTGTGGAAGATGCATGGGAAGGGAATTGGGGAAGGGAGACAGTGAATGATGTGTCTACGAAAGTTGTGTGTGTGGGTGAAATTGGTGGAGGGGGAATGGGAGGAGGTGAAACCGTGGGTGGAGGTGCCGTGGGTGGTGAAATGTCCATACCTTCAGGAGTGGGTGTTAGTGTGGGGCCTGCCATATATATTGGTATGGTAGGTGGTGTGTGTGTGGAAGTGGTGAATAGATGTGACGTGGGGTGGGGAGCTGAAAAGACAGGGAATGGTTGAGGGCCTGGTTGAAAAGCCCTAGCAAAGATGTCCTGGAGGGATTGTAGAAATGGAGAGAGGGATATCGGGGGTTGGGGTCGTAAATTTGAGGAGGGCTGAAAGGGTTGCGTGGTAGCAGGGAAGCCCATGAATGTGGATCTGGGGTCAGGATGACCGGTGGCTGAAGGCATTGGGGATGGTTGTCCTAGGGCAGGCTCGGGAATGGTTTCGGTGGGTGGTGTAGTGATGGGGTTTGCTTCAAAGGTCGGGTTATCAGTGGTAGAGAATAGGGTGGCACTAGAGATGGGAGTACGAAAGATGAAAGTTGGGTCAGTGGGTTGAGTGGTCGATGGGATTTCCACTGTCTCTGTTCTCGGAGGTGATGGTGGGGGAGTAGGTGGTAGTGGTTCGGTGGACTCCTCATGGGTGGCGGGGTGCTGTTGACTAGCTGTTTGGGAGGTTGGTGTAGTAGTTGGCTCCTCTGCAACTGTAACGGGAATTTGGATATTTTTACCTGAGCGAGGCCGTGTCTGGAACCTTCGTGGGTCATATTGAACTGAAGGCCTCTGAATGGCAGTGCGCACAGCTTCTACAACTCCATATGTTTCTGCCATCAATAAGAGACCTTCCCTGTACTCTGAGTCAACCCCCGCTTCTTCCAACAACTGAGTCATAAGTACTCTGCTGCTCTGTTCAGTGAGTAATTGCTGCGATCGTACTCTTTCCATAATCTGATACAGCCTTCGGAGTTCTGCTGTATATGCTGGGGCTTCAGTGGTCTCTTCTTCATACGCTTCTTCTTCTTCCGTTTGTCCGTGTTGTTGACTTTGCTGAGCGTCACTCCAATGGACATGTCTACCGTCTGTAGACTTTCTTCTTCTCCGTGAGGATGTGCCCTGCTCCTCTGCCTCTGAATAAAACTCCACATCAGAGAATTGTGTGCTTTGTAGGAATGCTTCGAAATCCTGGGGGTCCAGTCCTTCAGCCTCTCCAGTGGCAGCAAACTCGAATTCAGGTGTAACCGGAGGAGCCGATGGGGTGGGTTGTGTCGTAGTGTCAGATTCCGACCTGGGTATCCTAATGGTAAAAGGAGGTACAGTGCCCTCTCTTAATGGTGATGCCTCAGGAGTAGTCAGGACTTCCCTTGTCTGGACACACGGAATCGCGCCCCTCATGCGCTTGGACTGATGTGTGGATGTCTTGAGCCTTTTAAACATTTGTAATTGTGCCCAAGTTAAGGCACGCTCAATGGGGACATCATATGCCAAGCATCGGTAAATGATGCGTGTGAGTGCACAGCATCCGTTCACCACTAATTTCCTAGAAGCCCGTTTGTTCGCTTCATACAACTGATCTATAATCCACACTGGTAGCTTAATAGGTAGCGCACCTGCTTCCGCCAAGTAGAGAGCAAACCAGATCTTCTTGTGTGGTTGCGTGAATCGGTCTTGACCGGGGAAGGCGAAATGTTGCATGCACATGCGGAGAGGGATGGACACATTTGGGGTGAGGGCTGCCATGTCTTTCAGCTTCACTACTTTCCTGTCCTTCATGTTGTTGGGAACGAGAGCATCCTTTTCTGAGGGTACATGCGTGCCATGCATCTTTAAAGCATCACTCACTAGCTCCACAGTAAGTTCAAACCTCTTCAACTCGTTGTTGCCCAGCAATGAGGGGAGAACAAATGATCCGGGTTGGTCCTTATCTTCATGAGCTTGTAATGTAGAGACCAGATAGTAACATCGGAGGAGGTCGGGTTTAGGTAGTGGGGCTTCAAAATATTCCGCCAACCCTGCTCGTTGCCATATGATCTGGAGGTCTTCGGTGTTCTGTAAAGTCTCGAACTCCTTGGAGAAAAATTGGAAACGCACCCATGATCTGTCATACTCGCATTTAGACTCCCAGATATACTTAGCCTCTCCTAATGGACCGGGCATGCCATTGAACCAATGAGAGTTGGCATGGACTCTTTCCGTGATTCCTGTAGGTGGGTCTGGCACCGGGAGTTGCTGAAGGTGTTGCATCTCCACTGGTCGTTCAGTCGGGGGCACGTCCACAGGTAGGCTATCCACATCAATTCCTGCAGTAAGTATCCCTACTTGTGAGCCCGAACCTGTCGCTTCTGCCATTTTACTGCTTGCCTTCTGATTCTGTGAGAATATAGAAGCATGTGTTAACATCGTAATGGACAGACTAAATCCGTTGCTGTCCCCGTTACAACATTAACATGAGGTATATGGTGAGTTAGTGGTTAGTAAGTGCACGAAGACAGTGAGTGTAGTTAACGTTTGTGTATTCCTAGGAGACTAATGCCGTTAGTAAGTGGGGTGAATTTACAAATCGGGGTCGGGGGGTTTATCACAGATCTTAGACTGCCAAATGCAGTGGATGGGCTTTGCTTTCGGTTTCGTAGAGACTCCAGAGAGCTGTGTCGGTGTCGCTGTTTGGGAATGGGGCCTTTTAGGGACCCACTTATAAGTGATTACATGCATGCTCATGGGTCTTGGTGTGTTCCTAAGTGTTGAGCACGAGGGAATACTGGTTGTACTCGTAGATGGGTTATGCTGCATAGGTTGTGGCCTTGGCGTAACTACTTGTGCCCTCAAGCAAGCCTTAGGCACCCAAATTTGTCTAGATTGTGGGCTTGCCTTCATCGACTTCTTGGGCACCCAAATAGATTTTACTTTAGCAGAAGAATTTCTGACAGACTTCTTATTAGCGTCGTGTTGTTGGTTACTAATAAGAGGCTTTGCCCGTGTAGTTGACGGTGGTGCACCCGGTCGTTCGCCTTTCCGCACCCACACCTGGTTTATTTTCTGGGACATTCTGCTGCGCAGGTACTTTTGATCTCGGACATAGGTAGTACTCGGCTTCTTCTGCTTGTGATCCGCCTTTGGTTGCTGCCTCCTTCTGGCCTTTGGAAAAGAAGGGAGTTCCGTTGCATCCCTGACTCCTTTTTTGCAAATATCATTCCTCTGCAACACAGGGTTTTGAACAAGAACAGCATGGTCATCTTCATGTGTACCCCTGGAAGGACCAGGAGTCTGTGCCTTTCCTAGTTCCTTGAGTGCTCCATTGTCTAATTCTACTGTAACTCGACTATGATTGACCCAAACCTGGAGAAGTCCACTTCTTAGGTTTAAGTTAATTGCTTGGTCATAGATCCAATCTTGACCCAAGACTAGAGGTTCAGTGAGATCCTCATCTTGACACACCAGTACTTTAACTGTCATTGCCTCATCATGAATGTAAAGGGGAAGTTCCGCCTCGCCCATGCAAGGGGTTTCCACTCCTCCCAATCCTATAAGATATGCTTCCACAGGATTGACAGTCAATTGTAATTCTTGGCAGTAAGACAATTTAACAGCACTAGTGGCTGCACCTGAGTCAATCAAGGCTCTTACGGTCCTTGCACTCTTTCCTTGTCCTATATCTAAGGTTACGAAAGGACGTCTATCAATTATCCTATGCGAGCTTGTTCCTGCGACTTCACACATGGCCATAGGAAATCCTTGGTCTGCATAGTCATTCGCTCCAGGCTGATCTCTACCTTGCCTTCGTAATTTCATCCTTCTGATGCGTTCTAAAGCTTCAGCTTGAGCTTCTTCTCGAACTCGCTTTTCTTCCTCTTTGCGTTTCTTAGCAGTGTTGAGTCGACTGAGCATTTCCTCCGTGAGGGGTTCCTGATACAACTTGACTCTGCAACCGCTAATATAATTTGAGAGAACATCACCCTCTAATGTGGCCAATTGTACTGCTCCGCTCGTGGAGATCCTATTGATGATCATAGGTCCGTAGCCTCTCTTTTCTAGCTTCCTCGCGTGTTGTTTTAGTGTATAGACTAAGACTAGATCTCCTGCTTTCAAGCCTTTATCCTTCACGTGGGCATCAAAGTATGCCTTCTGTCTCTTCTTGGCTGCATATATCCCTGCAGCGGCTCTCAGTCTTGTTTCTCCTAATCGTTCAAGGTCAAAGATCCTAGAGGAGAGCTCATGACCTGTCCATTCGTGCTCTCGTGCTACTCTCAATGTAGGGATCAAGAAGTCCAAGGGTAACACAGCGTTTTGACCGAATACCATCTGAAAGGGAGTGGCTTGGAGTACCGTTTTGTAGGCCACTCGGTATGCCCAAACAGCATGGTGTAGCTGTTTGTCCCAATCAGAGCGTTTAGTGTTCACTAATTTCGTCAGTACATTGCATAAAATCTTATTAGTGCTCTCAGCTTGTCCATTAGCTTGAGGATGATAGGGGGCAGACTTCTTGTGTATTACCAAGAATTCTTGGAGTAGATTTTCAATCACTTCATTCAAGAAATGAGTGCCTCTATCACTTACAAGCTCTATAGGTAGCCCATATCTCGTGAATACATTCTCAAACAAGAATTTGGCAGTTGTTTGAGCATCGTTCTTGGTTGTAGCCTTTACCTCTACCCATTTGGTAAGATAATCTGTTGCCACAATGATGTATTCCGCATGAGAACCCTTAGCTGGGGGATTAATAGGACCTACGAAGTCTATTCCCCACTTAGAGAATGCACGTCCACCCATCATAGGTTTCAGTGGCATCTCATCTTTGCGTATAGGATACTGAGTCCTTTGACAGACGTCACACCGTTTCACATAGGTATGTGCATCCATGTGAAGGGTAGGCCACCAGAAGCCCGCAAATAGTATCGCCTTGATTACCCGATCTGGTCCAAAGTGTCCTCCTGCTACACCTTGGTGAGCAGTTTCCAAGATCTTCAGATATTCACTTTCGTGGACACATAGTCTCAGGTAACCATCTTTACCGCGCTTATATAGATTATTACCTATGAGTGAGTAATCCTGGGCTTCTTGTTCTAAACTCCTTTTCCTAGCTAGAGTCATGTCTGGAGGGAATGTGTTTGTCCTCAAGAATGATACTAGAGGTTCACTCCAATCTGGCACAATGGATACTTGATAGAGAGTGGCATGTTCCACAGGTGGTTTAGTGCAACAGATTGGGCATTCCTTGCACAACTTTTGGACATCAGCTTCCATAGTTGGCCAATGCACTCTGAATCTCTTTAGAGTCTGCAAAGTTCTTTGCTTTGAATGGTGTTGCTCTAACGCACCTACATGTGCTAATTGCAACCATTTAGCGTACTCATCCTCTTCTACGCAACAAGCCAAGATCCCTTGATCTGTGTGCTTGTACATGCTTCTTGCCATGATATGGTACTTTTGGGCTTTTACGATCTCTCTATTCCGTGTGTTCACCACTGGATGATTAGGCCCGTATGTCAATACTGGTACTATTGGCTTGGCCCACTGCGGTATAACTTCCAAATTAAACAAGTAAGCATCAGGAAGGTCATCTGACACTCCTTGTGGGGCTTCTCCCGATGTGAGCCTAGAGAGATGATCGGCTCTCAAATGAGTCCTACCTTTCCTTACCACAACCTCAAATTCGTATTCCATTAGCAAGAGAAACCATCTTACTAATCTACCTGTATTGCATGGCTTGTTTACTAGGTACAACAATGCCTGATGATCAGTAAAAAATTTAAACTTATTTGCAAGCAAATAGTGTCTAAATTTTTTGACTGCATAAACCATGCCTAATCCTTCGCGCTCTGTAGTGGTGTAATTCCGTTCAGCCGCATTCAATTGTCTACTGGCATAGGCAATTGGAAGATCCATATTACCTTCACCAGTAGGTTGTGCGAGCACACATCCAATGGCATAATTGGATGCATCCACATGAACATGGAATGGCTTACTCCAATCTGGTGTGGTCAAGATTGGTGCTGAACATAATCTTCGTTTAAGCTCTTGGAAGGAATTTTCGCATTCATCCGTCCATTCAAAGTTTGTCAGAAGTCCGTACATGGGCTTTGCAATGACAGCATACATGTGTATAAATCGTCGATAATAACCGCAATGCCCCATGAAAGCTTGTACTTCCTTGACATTCTTTGGCCTAGGTAACTCCGCTATGGCTCTCACTTTTTCTTCATCAGTAGATATGCCATTCTTTGACACTATATGTCCTAGGATCTTGCCTTGCCTGACCATAAAAACACACTTTTCGGGGTTCAGGCAGACTTGATATTCTCTACATTTGTCAAAGATTCGTTTGAGTTCAGGAATATGGGTTTGTCTAACATTGGAATGAGCACAGAGATCGTCAACGTAGACTTCTAAACTCTTCCTCAGGAACTCCTTAAACACATGGCACATCAGCCTCTGAAAGGTGGCTGGTGCATTGGTAAGCGCAAATGGCATTACTCTAAAAGCAAAAATGCCCCATTCTGTGGCAAAGGCTGTCTTATGCTGATCCTCTGGAGCTATGGCTACTTGATTGTAGCCCGAAAATCCATCAAGGAAGCTGTACACTTCCTTGCCTGCCACTCGTTCTAGGAGATGTTCTGTTATGGGAAGCGGATAATTATCTCGAATTGTGGCTGCATTAACCTTTTTCAAGTTAATGCACACACGCAGTTTGCCATTCTTCTTGGGCACCACTACGATGGGGGATACCCATTCAGTGTGCTCAATTTCATAGATAAATCCGGCTTCGACCAGTCTGTCTATCTCTTCTTTGATCTTAGCAGCGTAATTATCGTTATATGTATAAGGCTTTTGCTTAGAGGGTTTGGCATATGAGGTCATGGGGATGGTGTGCGAGCATATGTCCGGGTCAACACCTTTCAAATCCTTGTAACTCCAAGCGAATACATCTCTGTATTCTCTTAGCAAGGCAATCAACTCTTGCTCTTCTTCTTCTGTCAAGTCATGGCCTATATACGTGCATCTCTCCTCTCCTTCTTCTATGGCCACTACTATTTTCTTAGTGGTTTCTTTGTTATCATAGGCCTCTCCTGATTGTGCCTCTCATTTAGGCATTCTTATCATGACTCTCCTGTCATCTATCTCATACTTCTTAAAATTTTCTGGGACCTCAAACAAAGATTCTTCCTCTTCTGGTAAGGCTTCTCTCTTCTTTCGTTTCTTTCCTTCTTCCTTAGGGGTCATATGCGTTGCTAATCTTACATCATTTGTAACCTCTCCATGCCTCTAGGGTTGAAATTCTATTTCATGGAAGTATTCTTCATCTGATGCAAATGGTGGGTCCATAATGATTGACTCTAGATCGGAGTCACTTGCATTCTCAAATGCATCAGGGCTAGGTTCGCATTCTTCTAAAACTGCCTCTCCCATGATTGGCTCTATGGAGAAGACTGAAATGTCATAGCCATCCTCATCACAGTGAGGTGTCCATTGTTCTTCATTGATGGCTACATCCATTGTTGCTAAAATTTCCGCCCAGCCATGGGGTTCAAATTCCTCGTCTGGAAAAACTATAGGTGCATAGGCTGGGTCTTGGATTGATCTATGGGTTTCTTTCGCACCTACCTCTCTGGCTTTCTCTCTCTTCTCTTCTTCTACTGCTACCTTGCACATCCATAAGTGAGTATCTTCATGCATCCATGAGGATCCAGACCCTATGGAATGCACCGATTCTGTATCATCTTTGGCTCTATGGATGGGATTCCATTGGATAGGAGGGACATCTCTGTGAGAATAATCTTTGAGATTGACTTTGGTCGTAACACCCAAGTGTTGCAAATACAAGGAGTTGGTTCCCCAATCCTGTACCACTTGCAATTGTCGCATAAATGGCCTTCCCAAAATCATCTCATAGGCATGATTTTTACTGAAGTCACAGATAGCAAAACTATGTTCAAACTCGACACCACAAGTGGTGAGAGTTATTCCTTCTAGCAATCCTAGGGGTCTCTCTATGTGACCATCGGCCATTTGTAACTTCATCCTCGTTGGCCTGAGTGCTGGCTTGCCCCAACGCTTCCATAAGGAGGTGGTGGCAATTGCAACTCCTGCACCTGAATCCAAAATCGCCTTGGTGGTGTATTCCTGGTAGGTGATGGGAAGATAGGTGTTCCCTTCTTCACCTTCACACATATCTCCTATCTTATCCAAGGGAATTTCTGGCACTGTCCTATGGGATCCTACCTGGGAACGAGGTTTTGCTATCTCTGGTACTTGTTTGGCTACATGTTTCCATAATTCAGGTCTAACCTTGAGTAGCTCTTCTAACTTGAGATTACACTGCACATTAGTGTTCTTCACTACCTCTGTGTTCCTAGGAATGACTGAGTCGTCGTTCCTTACCATGACTGTGGGTGCTCTCATACATGTGGACTTTGCTTCCCATGGGCCTGTGAAGTGGGGTAGCTCTTGTATGGAATTAGACTCAAAGTCTAATCTCTCGTGAGACTGAACACTCTCATGCTCCCCGTAAATAGATGGGATGTCTTATGGGAATTGGTCGTGTGTATCGTCCACAAGTTCAAAAGGAGGAGCGACCTCACTTTCGTTACCCCATTTGTCTTCTTGAATCTCTCGTAGGAAGTCTGGTGCAAACCGATTCATAGAAGAGGAAGTGTCTGGCTCCGTAGAATTGGGCGCATAAGCAACCTGGGAAGGAGGGCTTATTCTATTGTTGACTCTCTCCTTGTTCTCGCAAATGGCTGGAGCACAAGCTTCTTGGGGAGGATTACTTATTCTATTACTTTCCCGAACAGGCTCACACATTCCCTGAGAAGGAATGTAGGCAACCTGTGGAGGTACTTGAGCTTTCGAGGGAGGCTCATCTGCCTTTTGGGGGGCAAGATAAGCTTCTTGAGGAGGCACATGGGCTTCCTGAAGAGGCTGGCTCATCCGTTCTCTTGCCCTTTCCTTTCTTTGAGGGGTAGGTTCCTTTTCTGGTTGTGCTATTGGCCTCTCTATTCTTTCTAAGGAGGGGAAGTTGTCCGGTTTAGGGGCATTGGCCACATACACTTCTGATTGGGAATGATTCCTGTTTTTGCTTGCTTTTTCTTGGTCTTGATTTTTTTCTTCCTTGTCAGATCTTGCAATTATCCTCTCTAACTTCTCTAGGAATCCATCCAAGTGTAATTGCGTTTTGGCTGAGCCTGAGTAATTGAAAAGGCGATTGGCTTCAAACATAGTCTGAGCCAATGCGACCATTTTCGCGCATAGTTTGGTTCTTTCTATCTCTAGGTCAGCTCTAGGATAGCACTTGTAATGATCCGTGACGTTTGGCCCTTCTTGGATTCTGGCCTGATATGCCTTAAGCATCATGTCTATGTCTTCGGGAGTGGGATCAGCTAATACTGATCCTGTTTGGGGTGGTGGGTGGGTTGCGTGGGCTGTCTTAGAGGGTGAAGGGATGGAGGGTGATGGGGATGGTAGCGGTGGGAATGTGTGAGAGTGCGGTTGAGACGTGATCTCTATGATTTTAGCCTTGGTTTCTCGTAGACTTTCCTCAAGTTCACTCATCTTCTTTGCCCATTGCCTTTTCATGCGTTCGCGGCTATCTTTCCAAGCTCTTGTTCTCTTTTTATTTTGGCTCTCAGTATCGCTATCATCTAGGCTCTTTTCCTGGCCTACCCCTTGGTTTTGCTGCAATGCCTGAGCCCTAGTGACTACCTGTACTGGTGCAGTGGAAGTGACGCTTCCTGAGGAGTCTACCACTAACCCAACAACGTTGATAGGGGTGATTTTTGGCATGCTATTGGGGTTCTTTGGGCAATCTCGTAAGAGATGCTCTTTTCCGCAATCTTGGCAGAAGCCTTGGATCGTCACCGACTGGGTTTGCGTAGGTGGAGGCAAGGGACAATCACGAATGAGGTGATCTCCTTGGCATCTGTAGCACGGTCCTCTAGGAAATGGTGGTCGTACTTGCCTAGGTTGAGGTCTAGGGTTGGGGTTTGTATACATGATGTTCGTGTGATCTGACTCCCAACTAGGTTCGTTCGACTCTTCACCATAGTAGGACTCTCCATGTTCTGGGGACTGCATGTAGTAAGCCTGGGGGCTATCCACATGGGTAGAATCAAAGCTATGGTCACTTGGGTCATTTTCAGAGATCAAGGATGTTACAGGGACTATAGCTCTATTCAGGTTCTCTTCTGCAGAATCACATTAGCTGGGGCAGGGGGTTGTTGTGCTAGCACAGGCTGAGGCCTTTGTTGGGCCTGATACTGTGGTTGGTAGGTTTGTTGGGGTCTAGCATATTGTGGTGGTGGATTTTGGTTCTGGTATCTGCCTTGTTGGTAGGGTTGCGGATAGGGTTGCCTAACTGCCTGCTTGTTGTATGGGCAGTCTTGTGCGGTGTGATTGGTGTATCTCCGTTCTATGGTGCAGTACTGGCTACTAGGGTTTACTTGGGGTTGAGCCATAATGGGACAGACGTTCGCCATATGGTCACCACCGCATGTATAGCACCTTTTCACAGGGGCAAACCTTGGGATTTGTTTGCTAGTTACACCTAGTTTCTGAGCTACTTTTTCGGCAAGTTCTTCAATTGATGTGGCTTGTGTGGAAGATTGACTAGATGCACTATCTGAATCTTTGTAAATTTTGGACAACTCTAGCTCTTCTCCTAGGTTATCTTCAATGTCAATGCACATACGTACACATTCTTCTATAGTCCTAGGGTCCTTCAGATACACATAGGATCTCAATTTCGTACTCAGCAATCCATCAAGGAATAAGGCTACTTGTTTAGCAGATGTGGGTAACTCCGAATTAGGGCACCTTTCCAGATATTGTCTAAATCTTCTTCCGGCCAATCTGACAGTCTCTTGAGGGGTTTGCTTGAAGCTATGAATCAGTGAGGAGGTGTTGTGTCTTATGCCGCTCTTAGAGAACTCTATAATGAATGCCTCTAGGAGTTGATCTATGCTCCTGAACTGGCGTTCATCTAATGGCTGAAACCACGTAAGTGCTGTGTTCCTAAGGGTTAGACCGAAGGCATTGTACTGCGTGAACAGATCCTCCACTTGTTCAGCTCTCAAGGCTTGCTTGAACTCTGCCACATGATCATAGGGATCTCCTGTGCCGTCAAAGTAATTCTTCATGGATTTAACTAGCTGGGTGGGTCTCAAAGTTCTTGTGTGCTCTCTAGGCCTCAGCAGAGGGAATCCATCTACATTTCTTTGGTTCCTGTGGGCTCTATGCATCTCAGGTTCTACCCTATTCGTCTCCGTTCTCGTTCTTTCTCTGCCCACTGGATTGGCAAAACTTACCTCTGGTCTATCTTTACTTCTGTCTCTTTGCATACCATGAGCCTGGGATGTTCCAGCTCCAGGGTGACCATAGGCTACATTTGATCTTGGTTGGGGGAAAATGAATTCGCCCTTCCAAGTGTAAGCATGCCTATCATTTTCTGTCACCACAAAAATCCTCTCTGACGTGTGGTCTAAGTAGGTCACTCTACCTGGGCTATCTGGATCCTTAAACTCATAGATCATGATTGTTCCTATGTCAGTTGGGTGATCCGGTTTATACCTCCAGAAGGCTTCGTCCGTTTCTCGATTGAGAAGCAAATCTATGCACTTGTTATCTTGGGGGATCCACTCAGGCGTGATAATCCTAGTGAGAACTGATTTACCTCGAGGGGTTCTAGGTTCCACTCCCATGTTTCCTTGTTCCAAGTCACCTAAGTCCGTTTCTGAAATTACATTTCCAAATTCATCTGTCCTATCTGGATGACTGGTGACTACGTATATGGTTCCTTCCTTGTCCAGGTATGCACCGTTTTCAAACTTGACAGCTGGGTGCTCTAGTCCTATGGATTGGTCAGGGTTTTTAATCTGGACCACTGATCTTCCTAGGCCGTCCTCATAGATGCTCGCACCTAATCGGTTGGTCCTAAGGTATTCCAACTGCGTTTTGTAAGGGCCTTCTACCCTGTATAAGTAAGGCACTCCTGAACTTCCCGTAGGTCTGTCCATGCCTTGAGACATCTCTGACTCACTGGTCTCAGAGCTAGGGTAGTTCGATTGGTGGCTCAACTGCTGGGCCCAGGACCTAGCAGTGTGGTTGACACTAGCCTCTGAAGATCTAAGGCTTTGTCTCTCTCTTACTAGGTGTCGTCCTGATCTAAGGTTCATATGCCTATCTAAGTAGCCCAATTCTTTGCCCAGAGTACAACCTCGTTGTCGATCAATTGGTACCAGTCACTTGATTCTTTTTATGTTGATTATCGTGTTTATGGTCTTGTCTGAAATCACGTCGTCAGGAATATTTGAATGTTGTTTCGCACTTATAGTTGATCGTTCCACGTTAGGTTCTTTCCTTTATGTTGTCGACAGTACAGAGATTAAGTTTTTAGCTTGAACTTGAGTTTTTAGGTAGTCTTCAACTTGATAGTGGCCTATCGTCGCCCTGACTTACTCCTACTTCTAATCGTTCTTAGCCTAAGCTAGGAATTGACGAAGAGGAGTTGAGAATATTCCGACCTTTCTTGCCGAACCTTGCTCTTTAGAGCTCGAGAAGTTGATTCTCAAGCGTGCGAATCACCCTTGCTTGGATACTCTCAGTTGCTTCTCAATAGGCCTGCATAAATCCCAAGATTAGCTCCAAATAGACCTTTCAATTGACAGACAATTTATTCCAGACACTTTTTTAATGACCCTTGTTCCCCCTTTTGTATTGCTAGAAATTTACTCTAGAGCTCCCTTGGTGTTCCTACCCCTCAGTGTGTCAACTTCCAAATATCCTATCTGAAAATCAACGCGTTATTCTTATAAAAAACAGTTGAGGGCGTGTAGTATATGCCACGAGCTTTCCGACAAGCCCTAGAGCTCAGAAAATGGATTCCGTATGAAAAAGTTATGACCGTTCAGGGTTTAGGGGTTACTAGACAGACAGATCCTTTCGGGGGTTTTAATGCATTTTCTAAGGCCCTTGTAAGTATATGAGTACATGAAAGTGCAAATATGCCCAAAATTTAGCCTAAATTTCCAAAAATTCACTCCTTAATTTTTTTTTTTTTGCCGAAAATGCCTGTCTATCGCGATAGACGGTGTCTGTCGCGATAGACTCAATCTATCGTGGGGGCTGTCTGTCGCGATAGACGGTGTCTGTCGCGATAGACAGTGTCTATCGTGGATTTCTGTCTGTCGCGATAGACGGTATCTGTCGCGGATTTCTGTCTGTCGCGATAGACGGTGTCTGTCGCGATAGACGATATCTGTCGCGGATTTCTGTCTGTCGCGATAGACGGTATCTGTCGTGAAATTCTATCTGTCGCGATAGACGGTGTCTGTCGCGATAGACGCTATCTGTCGCGGATTTCTGTCTGTCGCGATAGACGGTGTCTGTCGCGATAGACGGTATCTGTCGTGAAATTCTGTCTGTCGCGATAGACGGTGTCTGTCGCGATAGACGCTATCTGTCGCGGATTTCTGTCTGTCGCGATAGACGGTGTCTGTCGCGATAGACGCTATCTGTCGCGGATTTCTGTCTGTCGCGATAGACGGTGTCTGTCGCGATAGACGCTATCTGTCGCGGATTTCTGTCTGTCGCGATAGACGGTGTCTGTCGCGATAGACGCTATCTGTCGCGGATTTCTGTCTGTCGCGATAGACGGTGTCTGTCGCGATAGACGGTATCTGTCGTGAAATTCTGTCTGTCGCGATAGACAGTGTCTGTCGCGATAGACTGAAAAAATGCAAATTTTTGGAAAACTTCTAGTGTTCTAGAGTGCCCTCAAGGTGTAGGTTACAGTGATAAACATGCATTCACAAAATGTTAAGATTTTCTGTCTGTCGCGATAGACAGAGGCTGTTGTCCCGGGACCTGTGCAGAGCCTGTCGTACCTGCGCACACTGCTGGGGATGATGGTACAGCAAAAAACCTGCAAAATAGCTCAGAAAACATGCAAAAACAGCACATGCAAGTTCGCTCTCTCGCTCTCTCTCACAAGTGAAATGAGGGAAATGAGGTGGAGGTGGGGATATAGTCAAAAAACTGAAATTTTCGCGATGATGGAGATGGACGTGGGAGATGGTGATGATGATGATGGTGAAGAAAGTAAAAGAAAATCGATGAGAGTGAAGAAATTACCTACAACTCCAACGCGTCAACTCTACGTCTTACCATCACACGCTCGTCCTCACAGCTCGATCCCCGGCAACGGCGCCAAAATTTGGTGTAGCTCAGTGATGAGTAGCACCTCCTTTAATGTCAATCCGGGAAGACGTGAGGATGGTATGAAGACCTCGAGCAAGTGGCGGCACAAGTGCGTGAGTGAGAAGCACACAAGCATGCACACACATACACACACACGCGCACACACGGCAAGACAAAGAGAGAGAATCAATGGAGTTCTTTAGATTACTTTCAAAAGCTCTTACAAGTTCGTTTCAATTACAATCTACCCTCAAAAATGAGCTCTCTAGCTCTTTTTATAGTTTTTGACTAGCTTTTGGCCCTGTCCAGACCTAGTGTCCGGCCTAGTTAAAAATTAGGTTCCAGGGCTTATTTGAGGGCTCAAACGAAGTCTAAAAATTATGAAATTTGGTACGATGGTACTTCTAATACTCCTCAAGCTCGAGGACTCCTCGGCTTGCACAAAATGGAGTCTAATCTACCAAAAACGGGATTTACAATGTTTGTGTAGTGATTAAAATCACTTGGGTTGTACATAATTCTATGGGAAAAAATGATCTGGCCTTGTTGCCGTATTGTGCATGACTCCTTTATTGCTTTGGATGCCAACAGCATGGTAGAAGGCCATCACTTGATCATTGCAGGACCTTTGGATGTGCTGCTTATGTGCATATCTCATCTCAAATCAGAGGTAAGCTAGACCCTAATGCAAAGAAGTGCATCTTCATAGGGTATGATTTAAATAAGAAAGAATATACGTTCTATAATCCATCCAAAAAAAGTTTTATGGTCAGTAGATATGTTGTGTTTGATGAGAATGACTCTTGGTTTGAAAGTGAATGCAGGAGCATAAAGTTGCCTTATGACTTGGAAGAGGAGTTTCCAAGCCTCACCAAGGAGGAGCCAAACCAGATTGAAGACATCAAATAAGTGATGAGGACACCATCAACCTAGAAGAATTCAAAGCATGGAAATCAAAGGGCATGGTTAAGATGAAGAAATTGGAGGAGATACCTGAATCTTCCAATCAAGCAATTAGAAGATCACAAAGGGATATCAAGAAGCCAATCAGATATGGGTATGACACTTCTTTAGTTACCAAGCATTCCATTTATCTTGCTAAAGATTTACCACTTGAAGAGCCTTCATCATATAAAGAGGCAAAGACCAAGGCAGAATGGATGGAAGCTATGGATGAAGAAATTGAAGCAATCAAGGAGAATGACACTTGGGAGCTAGTGCCAAAGAAGGAGTCTATGAAGGTAATTGGTTCTATATGGATTTACAAAATCAAGAGAAATTTAGATGGATCAATAAACGAGTATAAAGCTAGACTTGTGGCTAAGGATTTTGCACAAACCCAAGGAGTTGATTATGAAGAGACTTTCTCACTTGTGGCCAAAATGCCAACCATCAATGTGGGTGCGTCAAAGAATTGGAATATGTACCAATTGGATGTAAGAAATGCTTTTCGTAATGGCTTGATTTCAGAGGAGTTCTACATGGCTCAACCTCTCGGTTATGAAGACTCAAGCAAGGTAACATATGTGTGCAAACTAAACGAAGCTCTTTATGGATTGAAGCAGGCACCTAGGGCATGGAGTCATAGATTGACTACCTATCTCCAAGATCAAGGATTCATCATAAGCAAAGTAGATACTTCTCTATTTGTCAAGAGAAGTAATTCAGAGGTGATATACCTATGTGTGTATGTTGATGATATCATACTTACAGGTAGTAATGCCAATGGCATTAAGCATATCAAGAACCAAATGATGAAGGAGCTCAAAATCAATGATCTAGGGGTCACTAAAGTATTTTCTTGGACTTGATTTAGTCTATACAAATTCTAGAATTTATATTACTCAAAGAAAGTATGTGCAATACATGTTTAAGAAGTTTCACTTGGAGAATGCCAAGATAGCCAACACTCCTATGGAGGTAAACTAAAAGTTAAGTGCTCATGAAGGTGATGTGCTTGACAATATTGCAGGATACCAAAGCATAGTTGGAAGCCTAAACTATGCTACATTGACAAGGATTGATATTGCTTATGGAGTAAGTGTCTTAAGTCAATTTATGCACAAACCTAGAGCACTTCACTTCAAGCCGCCAAGAGAATTTTGAAGTATCTTAAGGGTACTCAAAATGAAGGTTTATAATCTCCTTATACTTTAGATTTGGAAATCAAGATATACTCAGATGTAGATTGGGCAGGTTGTAAGGATGACAGGAGGAGTACCTCAGGTTATCTCTCTTTTGCAAGTAATAAGCCCATTTCATGGTCTTCCAAGAAGCAACCTACTATTGCTTTATCTTCAATAGAGGATGAATATAGAGGATTAGCCAATGATACTCAAGAAGCCATATGGATTAGATTTCTATATGAAAATTTGGGATTATGTTCTAACTCACCAATGCTTTTTGGTGACAATACTAGCTCTTTACATCTTGCAGCAAATCCTATCTATCATGCTAGGACCAAGCATATAGAGGTTCACTATCATTATGTGAGAGAGAAGCTATTGAGCAAGGAAATTCAGTTGGCATATGTATCCACTAATATGCAATGTGTAGATTTATTGACAAAGGCGCTTGATGGTACTAAACTTTGCAGGTTTAAAGCTATGATTGGATTGACAAAGGCACGTGATGGCACTAAACTTTGTAGGTTTAAAGCTATGATTGGATTGTAGGTTTAAAGCTATAACTGCATTTATTCAAGAGGATTGATGAAGAAGACCAAGCCAAGATGTTTGGCTTAAGGGGGAGCTTTTGGTGCAAATTCCAAGCCTCCACACTTGGCTAGGCATTCGAAGAAGCTATGTGCAATTGGTTGAAGAACCACATGAACCATTGCTTATGGTTTTCACCATTAACTTTTGTAAAAGTTATTTGACTTAGAAGAATCTTGTAAACCTCTAAAATCATGGAGTTAGGAGAACTTTATGGTACGAGTTTCCTTGAGGGGATATCTGCTTGTTTAGAGGAATACCTTTTAGGTGGAAGTTCATTTGAATTTCAAAATTCAAATTTGAAGAGAGTCACTATAAAAGTAGCTTGAAATCGCACGGCCTTATGTGCCCCATTACTGACCTTAGTGTTGATTATTTAATGTAATTGAGAGGCTCACACTATAGCCTACTCCTATCACCATCATTGGGCATCATATTCATGCCAATGATTATGTACAACATTGTTACATAATACATGACATTGATGAATACATCTACATTCATCTCTATCATTGTCACTCCAAATTGTGAACTTGTCTTGCTCATATCTCAGTGATAATATCTTTATAAGTAGACACATAAGTGTAAGTCCCACATATTTAAGGTTTAATTGTTTCTATTATTTTAAGAAAATGTTTCAAAAACAAGATATATATTAAAATATTTTAGAAAGAAAAATATTTTGGAAACGAGATATATTCCATATATATTGGACCAATTATTGAGATGGATAATGATAACATGAAAAATGATGGCTAGTTAAACATTCATCAACTTAAGGAATGGAGTTTTATGTTGATATATTCTGGTAGTGACGTGTGTGAACACATTTAGGACTCCAGAGGCATTTTTATTTCCCTCTTTAGGAGGTTTTTTCTTTTTGCCTTGTATATATGCCTATAACCTTAATGACTCACTCATCTTTGTATATCCAATATTGTGTTCTGCTCCAAGCTTTTTCTTCTTCCTTGTGCTATTCATGTTCTTCCACAGACCTCAATCTCCAACAATTGGTATTAGAGAAGGTGGCCACTTCATATATGGTGTTGTCAATACCCATCGGGCACGATCTCAAAATCCCACAAAAATTGGTGAGCATACTCGCGGCAATTAGGAGTTCAAAACAACTTTGTTGCATGGCATCAAAATTTTGATCTAAGCTCATGTTGGCCTTCGAATGCACTATCATAATGAGTGTTAAAGAAATTTTGTCTTTTTGTGCCAAAATATATACAGGTTTTGGTTTGCTAGTACAAGCACCTTAGATTCTTGTACAAGTTTACTAGAGCTTGATAGGGTGTTTTTCTTCTACATTTTCAGATACAATCAATTTTCCTAATGAGGGTATTTAATCACTAGCCATAGTTGAAAGCAATGATATATTCTATATGTTTTTTGTTTAGGATATGTTGGATCATACTAATTACCCATTCTGCACATATATGATGTGTCATATATTGGTAGCAAAAGGGCTATGAAATATTGTGCACAATTTTGAAAAACGTCCTAGTACACCTACAAATAGAGTTATTGAAGGTGATGTAGATGACATTGAAGATGATCATCTTCAATTTACAGGTCATGTTGCAATTCCTATTGCATCTGCTATAGAGAAACTTTGGTGGTGGGGTGGTAGAGATGCACAGACACATGCATTGATAGCCTTGTCTATCAAACATGCCATTATTCCTCATATTCAATTTTTCACAATGGAAAAAGATGCTTGGGATACTCTTACAACATTATACCAAGCAAGACATGAATCTCATGTTGTTTACCTCTAAAAAAAAGTTGGAGCGTAAGCATATGAATGAAGAAGGTTCTATGGACGATTGTTTGACAAATATTAAAGGATTGAAGGATCAATCAATTTTTGAAGATGTGATCTTGCAAGATAGTTCACTTGTGCAAACTGTTTTCAATGGTCTTCCAAATTCATGTAAGAGTTTTGCTAGTACTTTTTGATTGATGATGAAAGGAAATCCAAATACCTTGACATTTGAGGATTTAGTATCTCTTTTGTTGTGAGAGATCAATCTAGGTAGAACAAGTTAATTACGTGTGTTGTAGATCACGATTTCTTAGCTAGTTAGAAGGGCAAAGGTAAATGAAGCTCATCTACTAGTAAGAAAAAATATGCTAATGCTACAAATTGAAGAAGGAAAACAAAGATGACACAAAAAGAAAAATGTAGAAACAATTTTGCAAAGGAGAATGATTATTTCATAAAGAGTTGTCCTAAATTGTCTATAGAAGAATCAAAGAAGAAAGAGGCTTGAATAGTTGTTCTAAAGGACTCTACACCTAAAATAGAGTCTGGTAATCTTGTTCAAAATGAAGAATGGGCATTTATTATTGTTTACAATTATGACCCATCTTCTCAAGAGTAGTGTATGACTGCAATAGACTCACATGTTTGGTACTTTGAGACAAGAGAAACCAAACATATTAATTTGTAGCATAGCTTCTTCAGTTCACTTGAACCCACCCCTACAAGGAATACTATGACATGTGCTAACAACTTCTCTTATCTTGTAATGCGAGTTGGTAAGATCCTTCTTACCATTGTCGATGGAAGTTCTTTCACATTGTTAAATGCTTAATATTTGTCTAGGATCAAGGAAAATCTCTTATCAGTTTCAACATGAGCCAAGCTTGGCTTGTTTATCAAATCTATTGATGATCGATGTTCAATTCCAGTGATCTCTCAAATGGTTATATTATTATTGCTTCTTGCATTTTATGTCATGCATTTTATAAGCTCATAGACTATGCGAAAGCCATGAATGATTCAGAATGTGTGGCTCAAGATTCTCAGGCTATCTAAGATGAAAAGCTTTGGCATGCACGCTTTAGTAATCTGACGTTTGCTAGTTTGCTTTGCCTACATAGATCTTAAATGGAATCCTCTCTGCCCAAATGTAAGGAGATTTGTAAAAATTTCTTTGAAGGCTCTATTATAGGAAAAATGTAGCATTCATCCTTCCCAAAATATGTTCTATTCAGAGCTTCTCATTAGTTGTAGCTTGTTCATGGTGATGTCTTTGGTCCTATGTACATAGCATTTAGGAAATACTTGTTCTTCATGACTTTTATTGTTAAAATCTTAGGAATGCATGCGTGTATCCATCAAAAGAATATTCCAACGTGTTTGTGTGCTTTAACTAGTTCCTCATTATTGCTTGAATTTTTTTAGCACCTTAATTGGAAACCCTCCATTCTGATCGAGGAGGGGACTATCTATTCTAATTTTAATGTTGCACAAAAAATAGGGATAACTACCTCTCACATTATTTGTCTCACTAGAAGTATGTATGGTGATACTTGTTAGAGCAGTAAGCACAAATTAAGTGAGATCTCATAGCTTCGATACCTAAATATAGTCAATACTGGGTTGACTTTGAAGCTCTTGATCAAACGCATCCAATAATGGTATTTCTAGCTTAATCTAACAAGTGGCCTTCAAGTTATGAGCAAAATAAGGAGTGGTAGAAAACACCCACTCTTGCTTCACAACTTCACAAGCTTCACACACACTACAATGGAGAAAAGTGTAGGGGAAGGGGTAGATAACACCTTTAGGCAAACATTTCATGCATCAAACGCACACACAAGCTCATGGAAAAGAAGATACATAGTTAAGAAGAAGAAATTTAGAAATTGTGCTTGTTAGCTCTTCACAATGGCAAAAAGGTTTTTACAAAGAGTCACAAAGTGACTTATATACATGTGCCCTTAAAAAGGTCCTTTTCACATAAGAGAGCAAAACTTTTGCTATAAATCACTAAGTTCCTACTATTGTAAAAGGCTAATGTTATAACCTTCACGGATCATACATCAAGAGGAATCCTCTAGAGCATTTACATGACTTCTTGAAGATTTTAAAATGGAGCTTTGAAAAATAAAAATGGTCAAAAATTGAAAATTCTAGGCCCCCTTGTCTTTCCTTCTCTCTCTTTCCTTCTTCCTTCTCCGTTTGTCTTTAGTAAGCTGCAACACTCTCCCCCTCTTAGTCTCTTTCATCCCTTGACAGGCTTTGTGGGTTTCCTTGACATGCAACCAGTGGCTGGACATAGACCAATTCTTTTAACATGTTCCCACTTGTTTATCTCCCACCTAATGCTATAATTTCCTTGTGTATGTTCCTTTTAACCGCACACTACCAATGGTCAAGGAAGCCTTCGAGACTGAGAGAAAATTTGTTATCTTGTTGGAGCTTTAGTCCAATGCTTTTGTCTTTCCCTTGATATTCCTTATATTCATATTCTAGGGTTGCTGCATTAGTTCTCGTTTCCATGCATGCACCTGTTAGTAAACACTCATTGGATTTTTGTATTAGATATTTTCCATACTCGAGCGAGTGTACCTGAAGTGCTCTAAGTGTTTGGAGCACTCTAGTAGCACTTCTTAATGTCTTTAGCATATATATTCCTTTTTCTGCACACAACTAGTAGCTGTACGTGGTTTTCATCTTGTTTTGTCTTCTTGTGCTTCATCCCCAAGACCTGCTGCATTTCTTCGACTTGTGTCTTTTCTATTCCTTGCGTCTTATTTTAGCTTGATTCGTGCCCCTACAAGGCTTTGGGTAGAGAGTGAATTTTTTATTGAACTACTTTCTTTTTGGATTTTCCTCTTTTCCTTCTTTTACTCATTTCTCCCTCCACATAACCCTCCTCCTGAACTCTATCATCCTTAACAGGCTTCTGTTGGCGACGTGAGTAGGTTTTGTAGATTTGTTTCTTTGTGTCGTTAATCTGATTTGCTTCATGTATCATGAATTGCTAACATTGATATGACTTTATTCCATCATGTGGGGCTTGACAATGATCAACAAAAAAGCTAATCTCATAGGCTACTAATCTAACATGAAGGTTTGATGACATCTTTAGGAAAAATTTCGAGTCAATTTCAAAGAAACCTATAAAGAACGCTTCTTCGAATCTCTGCATGTAGGCGCTCGTAGAAAACATTAATCTGGGGTAATAAGACATTATTGTAAGTTGGTTTTACATTATCGAAAGATAAAAAATTAAGGAATCAGTGACTTGATTAATGTCGATGAGGTTCAAAAATGTGTATTCAGCATGTTTGAAGACTTTCAACACCATTAGAAGCATATTGACCACCTTATTCATTATCTTTATTGCTAAATCTAGTAGAGATGCATATCTTGATGCCTGAAACGTAATGGTTATGACCATATAATCTTTTGGTGATAGATACTTATGAGGCAAACTAGATAGCAGGGGAAAATTGAGCCACTATTTATATAGTTTATGTTGATATATTTAGGTAGTGATGTGTATGAACACTCTAGGACCGCTGAGGTATTTGTTTCCCTCTTTAGGAGGTTTTTTCCCCTATCTTGTATATACACCTATTTCCCTAACAAGCTACTTATCTTTGTACATTCTAGTGGTAAAATGTCAAAACCTCTGATGGGAATAGAAATCTATTGAGCAGGGTTCTATATGTACCTACTATCACTGAGAATCGGATGCGTGTTGGACAGATTGTGGAAAAGGGTTTGCAGGTTAGGTTCAACAAATATGGAGATTTTGTGGAGGACCCCCAACTTGGATTCAAGAGAATTTCCAAGGGAGAGAAAACAGGTAGATTATTTACATTTGAGCTTGAGGATACTAGAAACATTGCACTTTATAATTACAAAAATCAAACATTGTCACAACTTGAGATTTGGCATAAAAGATTAGGGCACATTGGTGAGAGAACCTTGAAGCAAAATTGTAGAGATCAATGTGTGCTTGGGATACCTAAGGATCCAAGCAACACATGATCTATAAATGTGGTGCATGTCACTTTTGTAAATCGCACAGGTTACCCTTCTCAAAGAAAGGCTATATGCATGAGGATTTCTTGGAACTTGTCCACACAGATGTGTGGCGACCAAGAAAGGACCCTTCAATTTCAAGCTCAAGGTACTATGTGTCATTCATTGATGATTTTAGTAGGTGGACTATCTTGTACTTTATGAAGCATAAAGATGAAGTGTTCAGTTGCCTTAAGAAGTATCTTGCACTTGTGGAAAATCAAACAGGAAGAAGTCTAAAGAGATTAAGGCCAGATGGAGGAGGTGAATACTTCTCTAATGAAAATTTGATGCATTCTTGCAGGAGAGAGGTATCAAAAGGCAGATTACTACAAGGTATACCCCTAGGAAAAATGGGGTAGTAAAGAGGAGAAACGGGTTGATTGTGGAAACAACTAGATCAATGCTTAATGAAAAAAGGTTACCTAATTATTTGTGGGCAGAGAGTGTTGCTACTACCACTTATCTTATTAAGAGTTTTCCATCCAAATCACTTGATGGGATGACCCCATATGAAGCATGGCATGATAGAAGGCCATCACTTGATCATTGTAGAATCTTTGGATGTGTTGCTTATGTGCATGTTCCATCTCAAATCAGAGGTAAGCTAGAACCTAAGGCAGGGAAGTGCATCTTCATAGGGTATGATTTAAATCAGAAAGGATAAAGGTTTTATAATCCATCCAACAAAGGCTTTATGGTCAGTAGAGATGTTGTGTTTGATGAGAATGACTCTTGGGTTGAAAGTGAATGCAGGAAGGTTAAGTTGCCATATGACTTGGAAGAGGAATTTCCAAGTCTTACCAAGGAGGAGCCAAGTACAAATCAAATCAGATGATGATGACACCATCAACTTGGAGGAGTTTAGAAGTCAAAAGGAAAGGCCAAAATGAAGATTTTGGAAGACTTAACTAAATCATCAAACCAAGCTCTAAGGAGATCACAAAGGGAGAGTAAGAAACCAATCAGATATGGGTATGATACTTCATTAGTTACTAAGCACTCTATTTATCTTACTAAGGACTCATCACTTGAAGAATCTTCTTCATATGAAGAAGCAAGTACCAAGGCAGAATGGAAGAAAGCTATGGATGAAGAAATAGAAGCACTCCAAGAGAATGATACTTGGGAAGTAGTTCCAAAGAAGGCATCAATAAAGGTAATTGGCTCTAGATGGATTTACAAAATCAAGAGAAAATCAGATGGATCCATACACAGGTATAAAGATAGACTTGTGGCTTAGGGTTTTGCACAAACCCAAGGAGTTGATTATGAACAAACTTTCTCACCTGTGGCTAAAATGCTAACCATCAGAGTATTGGTAAGTGTGGCTGCATCTAGGAATTGGAATATGTATCAACTGGAAGTGAAAAATGCCTTTGTCAATGGCTGGACTTCAGAGGAGGTTTACATGGCTCAACCTCTTGGCTATGAAGACCAAAACAAGGTAAATTATGTGTGCAAATTGAACAAAGATCTTTATGGTTTGAAGCAGGAACCTAGGGCATGGAACCATAGCTTAACTACATACCTTCAAGATCAAGGATTCATGATGAGCAAAGCAAATTTTTCTTTGTTTTTCAAGAGAAGTAACTCAGAAATGATATATTTATGTGTTTATGTTGACGACATCATCTTGATAGGTAGTGATGCCAATGGCATCAAACAAATCAAGAACCAAAAGATGCAGGAGTTCAAAATCAGTGACCTAGGGTTTCTAAAGTATTTTCTTGGACTTGAATTGGTATACAAAAATTCTTGAATTTACATTACGCAAAGGAAATATGTGTTGGATATGTTGGAGAAGTTCCACTTGGAAAATGCAAAGGTAGCTAGTGTTGGAGACCTCTTAATCTCCAAATGCTTGATCTATACTGATCTAAGAACACATCTATATCAATTATAGACCAAATTTTACACAAATGTTACTTTGATTTACCAAATCATTCATGAACAATTCTCTGAGTGAGAATTTTCCTTCTTCAAGAAGTCTGCTTCAGAAATTGACTTCAATACCTGCACATATCTTCAGATATCTTCAAACTAATGATGCGCAAGTCTTCACATTACCTTTGTGCAATCATATCAGCTATTGATTCTCCAAAAGAATCATTAAACCTTTGATTTGATTCTTAAGATCAAAGGTATGTCAAAAACTGTCTTCCAGGAATGGCGACTTTGACATGGTCAACTTCTTAAGTTGATTTCTCACAGCACAAATCCCGTTTTGCTAAATGCTTTTAGCCATAGCTTCCTTACCTTCTAACTTAGATTTTGAATGCTCACTCATTCAAAACTTTACACTATGCACTGAGATCTAAGCAAAACATTGACACGTAAAAGTGCACGACTTTTAGAAGTCTCTCTGTAGATTCTACATACAAATGTTCCTATTGATCATTCTCGCAGTAGGAAAGAAATTAGATCATAAAATTCTAAACATAGCTTCATTAGCTTTCAGATTAGATGTGTACAAAAGGATTTCTGATCCACATGATCAGATTGAGAGAATGTAGAGAAAAACCCGTCGCTAATTTCGTGAGTAAAACTCTCTACACATCTCTCTAAGACACTTGTCTTCAAAATGACTCTCACTCACATTTCTTTACATCATTGACTTATATACATATAGTTTTAGACTTATCCCGTGTCTATTACATTACTCCTTATCATCCTAAGGATCATCTATACTCAGATTACAAGAATTTCCACCTATAATGTACATATGTATACATACTTCACTTTGACATCTCTTCACTTTCTCAAGTGTCTTCTTCCACTTAAATCTGATCATAAGCTTGATTCAAAATCTTTATAATCATCAATTTGTGATTGGTTTGTTCCAACAGCTCCCCCTCAATCACTAATTGTGATTATTCCATTCTTCTTCACTCTTGCCATCTCTTTGAATCTCTGTAGCTTAGGTCCATCCAAGCTTTTTGTCATCATATCTGCAACTTGTTCTTTTGTTGAAGTATACATCACTTCAATCTCTTTATCAAGTACCTTTTCTCTCAAGAAATGATATTGAATTTCTATATGCTTAGTCCTGGCAAGAAAAACAGGATTAGCTGCCAAATACAAAGAACTCATATTGTCTCCAAAAATAATTGGAGTACTCTGATCAGTTCCAAAATTCTTCAACAAGGTCTTTAACCATATTACTTCTTTTGCAGCCTCTACCATTCCTTTATACTCAGCTTCTGTGGATGACAAAGCAATTGTATGTTGCTTCTTTGAACACCAAGAAACTAGTTTATCTCCAATATAACAGAGATACCCATGAGTGGACCTTCTATCATCTGAATCACCTACCCAATCTACATCACTAAACACTTTGATTCTTGTGTCAAAAGTAAATCCATAATACAGACCTTCACTTAGGGTTCCTTTGATATATCTGAGTACCCTTTGAGCTGCAATCCAATGAGTCTTCTTTGGGCAATGCATGAATTGTGATAACACACCTACTGCATATGATAGATCTGGCCTTGTCAAGGTAGCATAAATTAAACTACCTACCAAACTCTGATATTTCTTCATGTCATTAAATTCTTCACCTCCATACCTGCTCAACTTATGATTTACCTCCAATGGTGTGCTTGAAGGCTTGCAATCCTCCATGTTAAACTTGACTAGAAGATTCTTCAAGTACCTCTCTTGTGTAACATATACTCCATGTTGAGTATACACAATCTACATTCCTAAGAAATAAGATAAGTTTCCCAAATCACTTATCTTAAACTCCTTCTCTATTTGTTTCTTAAGTTCATTGATTCCTTGAGCATCTGTACCTGTGACAATAATATCTCAACATAAATACACATGTATATGTATCCATTTTCACTTGCCTTTACTAGCAAGCTACTATCTGCCTTTGATGCTTGAAATCCACAATCATTCAAGAACTTGACAAGCCTGTAATTCCATGCTCTTGGAGCCTGCTTCAACCCATACAAAGCTCTCTTGAGCTTACACACATAATCTGATCCAATTGAATCCATGAAACCTTCTGGTTGCTCCATGTATACTTCATCTACAATGTATCCATTCAGAAATGCATTCTTCACATCTAATTGTGATAACTTCCATCCTTTATAAGCAGCAATAGCAATCAATGATCTAATTGTAGACATCTTAGCAACAGGACTAAAGGTTTCATCATAATCTAACCCATGAGTTTGGGCATAACCTTTGACCATAAGTCTAGCCTTGTATCTAAACACCTTTCCATCTGCAAACCTTTTTGTTTTATACACCCACTTACATCCAATGACTTTCTGATTCTTTGTTCTTGGCACCAATTCCCAAGTTTCATTTTCAAGTAGAGCACCATACTCTTCTTGCATTGCCTTCTCCCAATTCTGTTTACCTTTAGCTTCTTCATAAGTGATTGGATCCTCTTCTGTCTTCACAATGTAAGCATAATCTTTTGTTGTTAGAAAGGATGTATCATAACTATACCTTATAGGCTCTTTTCTTTCTCTTGAGGATCTTCTGACCTCTGCACTTCTTGAAGTCTCAACCACATTTGATTCTGGATCAAATCTTGGCCCATCTTCTACATTATCCTGCAATTTACTTTTATAGTCAACATCATCAATATTTTCTTCATACACATTTACTTTTGCCTTCCCTTTCCTTTGTATTTCTTTGTCATCTGCATAATTATTTGTTGACCATGTATACCATGTGCTTTGCTCATCAAATGTAACATCTTTGGTAACAAGAAATTGCTTTGTGGATGGACTTCACAACCTATAACCCATCTTTCAATCATCATACCCAATAAACACATATTTCTCTGCTTTGGGTTCTAGCTTATGTCTTAATTGTGAAGGAACATAAGCATATGATAAGCATCCAAATACCTTACAGTGATCAAGAGTAGGTTTCTTACCCCACCATGCTTCATAAGGAGTTCTTCCATCCAAGACTTTACAAGGTAACCTATTCACAAGGTATGTTGCAGTGTTGATAGCTTCTGCCCATAAGTAATTTGGACAATTCTTTTCCTTCATCATTGCTCTTGCAAATTCTACAAGAGTTCTATTTCTTCTTTCTGCAACTCCATTCTGTTGAGGAGAGTACCTGCAAGTTACTTCTCTCTTTATACCTGCATTCCACAAATAATCATCAAACTCTTTAGAGAAATACTCTCCCCCTCCATCTGATCTCAAGCTCTTAAGCTTTTGTCCTGTAATCCTTTCTGCATAAGCATGATAATGTTTGAATGTCTTGAAGACTTTTGATTTATCCTTAATTACATATAAAGTAATCCATCTGGTTGCATCATCAACAAACAACACATAATATCTTGATCCATTTATGCTATAGTCCCTTGAGGGACCCCACACATCTGTATGAACCAATTCAAGCATATTTGAATACTTGTACCCTGATTTATTGTATGAACTTTTGTGTGCTTTACCTAATTGACAAGCTTCACACTTGTACACCATGTGTTGCCCTTCAATTTTTGGCAAACCAAGAACCACTTGATTCTTTGACATTTCCTTTATAGCTCTCTCATTGAAATGACCTAACCTTTTATGCCATAGGTCTAACTCAGACATCTTTTGACTTCCATAAGTAAATAAAGCATGTCCCACATTACCTTGGACTTTGAAAGTAAACAACCTTCCTTCCTTTTTACCTGCAATTATGTTTCTATATCCCTGATTTGGATCTTGCACATAGACACCATCATTTGTGAATCTTACTTCATATCCCTTCTCCACAATTTGCCCTACACTTATCAAATTTTTAGGAATAGTAGGAACATAAAGTACCTTGCTCAAGAGTGTACTTCCACTCTTTGTTTTCACTCGTCCAATGCTCTCCACTTTATGTTTGGTATTGTCACCTGTTTGAACTGTATGTCCATTCACCTTTGCTTCCATATCAGTCATCAAGGATATATTGCCACTCAGATGATTGCTACACCGTGAGTCAATATAAAACACCCTTTGATCTTCTCCTACTGATTCATGAGTTGCATTCAAGATAAGAGTCATATCATCCTTCTGATATGATGCATAGTTGTAATAATTGTTGTTGTAGGCCTGAGGTTGAAAACTTCTTCCACCTCCTCTAGCATATGATGTCCTACCACCTCTTCCTCTGAAATTGCCTCTTTGGTTTCTGCCTCCTCTACCTCTTTGATTAAAACTCTGATTATTATTTCCTCCATTTTGATTGTTATACCAACAATCATTTGTGAAATGATTGGTTCTGCCACAAATCCAACAAGCTTTAATATTATCTTTGTTCTTACCTCCTCTTCCTTTACCTCTGAAATTCATTTTTCCTTTTGTAAAGTTAGCTTGGCTTGAAGATCCTTCATCATTAGTTGACTGCTTCCCTTTGCCATTCTTTTTCTTGTCCTTGGAGTACATGACTTGACTTGCACTCCTATCATTATCTCCCTTAATGTCCTGCTCAAAAGTTAGCATGTGTCCTAGCAATTGATTAAGATCAGGAGTAAAATAATCAAGTGAAAATTCTATGGACAATATGAAAGGCTTCCACTTCTCATCTCCTCTCAGACCTGTAAGTATTTGCCTTACCAACTTATCCTCTTCAATGTCTTCATCTACTGCTCCCAAGCTATCTGCAATATCCTTCATCCTTGCCACATAATTAGAAATTGATTGTGAGCTCTTCTTCTTGAAAGTTGTAAATTCAGCCCATAGTGAGGACTTCCTTGACTTGGTTGTGTTTTGGAAATGCTCTTCCAAGGCATTCCAAACATCTGTTGCACTTTCCAATCCTCTAATGTGAGGTAGAAGATAATCATTTACAGCCATGTAAATGATACTCCTAGCTTGAGCATCCTTTCTCATCCAAGTCTTCAAAGCTGCAAGCTCTTCCCTAGTTGGAATACTAGGATCTGCAAATTCAGGCTTTTCTTCTTCTCCTGTAATGAATGCCATCAAATCTTTGCTCATGAGGTGTGCCTCCATCCTCATGGACCAAGATGGATAGTTCTCCCTATCTAGCTTATCAATCTGCAAGCTTTCTCCCATCTTTTGATCTTTTGTATTTGCAATTACTATGATTTATGATAGTAAAGTGTACCTTTGATATGAAACTTCAATCCTTTTTTATCCTTCGAACTCGTGCTTTGTACTTTTGCAGGTTATCTTCACGAATTTGTCCTTTTCCACCTTCGATTAGAAAGAACTTCAATATCTACAGCAGTTGGGACTTCCAATGCCTTTGCTTCCCTTGTATTGCACCTTGAGCTCTGATACCACTGTTGGAGACCTCTTAATCTCCAAATGCTTGATCTATACTGATCTAAGAACACATCTATATCAGTTATAGACCAAACTTCACACAAATGCTACTTTGATTTACCAAATCATTCATGAACAATTCTCTGAGTGAGAAGTTTCCTTCTTCAAGAAGTCTGCTTCAGAAATCGACTTCAATACCTGCACATATCTTCAGATATCTTCAAACTAATGATGCGCAAGTCTTCACATTACCTTTGCGCAATCATATCAGCTATTGATTCTCCAAAAGAATCATTAAACCTTTGATTTGATTCTTAAGATCAAAGGTATGTCAAAAACTATCTTCCAGGAATGGCGACTTTGACATGGTCAACTTCTTAAGTTGATTTCTCACAGCACGAATCCCGTTTTGCTAAATGCTTTTAGCCATAGCTTCCTTACCTTCTAACTTAGATTTTGAATGCTCACTCATTCAAAACTTTACACTATGCACGGAGATCTAAGCAAAACATTGACACGGAAAAGTGCGCGACTTTTAGAAGTCTGTCTGCAGATTCTACATACAAATGTTCCTATTGATCATTCTCACAGTAGGAACAAAATTAGATCATAAAATTCTGAACATAGCTTCATTAGCTTTCAGATTAGATGTATACAAAAGGATTTCTGATCCACATGATCAGACTGAGAGAACTCAGAGAAAAACCCGTCGCTAATTTCCTAAGTAAAACTCTCTACACATCTCTCTAAGACACTTGTCTTCAAAATGACTCTCACTCACATTTCTTTACATCATTGACTTATATACATATAGTTTTAGACTTATCCCACGTCTATTACATTACTCCTTATCATCCTAAGGATCATCTATACTCAGATTACAAGAATTTCCACCTATAATGTACATATGTATACATACTTCACTTCTGACATCTCTTCACTTTCTCAAGTGTCTTCTTCCACTTCAATCTGATCATAAGCTTGATTCAAAATCTTTATAATCATCAATTTGTGATTGGTTTGTTCCAACAGCTAGCACCCCTGTGGAGGTAAATCATAAATTGAGTGCTCATGAAGGTGATTTGGTTGAAGAAATTGGAGGATATCAAAGCATAGTTGGAAGTCTAAACTATGCAACTCTTATAAGGATTGAGGAAGCATATGGAGTAAGTGTTTTAAGTCAATTCATGCATAAACCTAGAGCACCTCACTTGGAAGTTGCGAAAAGGATTTTGAAGTATCTCAAGGGTACTCAAAATCAAGGTGTTTACTTTCAATACACATCAGATTTAGACATCAACCTATACTCAGATGCAGATTGGGCAGGTTGTAAAGATGACAGAAGAAGTACCTCTGGATATTTGTCTTTTGTAGGTGGTAAGCCTATTTCATGGTCTTCCAAGAAGCAAACCAATGTTGCTCTATCTTCAACAGAGGCTGAATAGAGGGGATTAGCCAATGCTACACAAGAAGCCATATGGATTAGATTGCTGTATTCAGATTTGAGACTTCATACTCATTCACCTATGATCTTTGGTGATAATACAAGTTCTTTGCATCTTGTAGCCAATCCTATCTATCATGCAAGAACCAAGCATATAGAAGTACACTATCACTATGTTAGAGAGAAGTTATTGAGCAAGGAGATTCAACTTGCATATGTGTCCACAAATATGCAATGTGCAGATTTGTTAACCAAAGCACTTGATGGTACTAAACTTTGCAAGTTTAAAGCTATGATTGGGTTGTAGGACATTCAAGAAGAATCATGAAGAAGACTGAACCAAGATGTTTGGCTTTAGGGGGAGCTATTGGTACAAGTGTCCAAGCCATCACACTTGGCTAGGCGTGGAAACAAATACATTAATCACTTCATGAAGCATGTGAACTTGGACTTGTAATACTTGGCCATTTACCATTTGTAAAAGTTGTTTTGAAGAGAATCTTGTAAGTCCACACATGTCATGGATGTAGGAAGCATATTATCTACGAGTTTTCAATGAGAGAATATCTTGTAACTTGGAGGAGAACTTTTAGGTGAAGCCAAGGTTGAATTCAAATTCAAACTTGGAGGTAAAACATCTATAAAAGAGGCTTGTAAACTCGTGGCCTTTGTGCCCCCATTTTTGAGCTTATTGATGATCTTTTGTAGAGTCTAAGTAGCTTACATCTTAGCTCACTTAGATCACTATCATTGGGCATCATTTCTATGCCAATGATTATGTACAACAATGTTCTATAATACATTACATCATGGATCATCTTTATTCATCTCTCTGCTATGTCTACTCAAAACAATGTACTTTGCATGGCCATATCTCAGTGAGTTCTTATCTAGTTTTCATGTTCTATACCTTGTTGGAACCTGCTCATGTATACTTCAAGCTGTGAAAATATGAAGGAATTTGCTTTAGCAAATTGGGAGAAATCCGCCTCGAAGTGCTCACTAGTCTTGTACTGCTCAATCCCTAAAAAGTTGGGGGTAAGCATCCAATTGCTAAATTGCTTGCTCACTATGTGGTTCATCATTTTAAGTGATTTTACTTGTAATGATTAGCTATCTAAGCTAATTAGATACCCTCAAAAGGATTTTTATCAATTGCTACTGTAGTGTGAGCATTGAGCAGAACATCTAGTAGGTGTGAAGACCAAAATAGCAAGTTTTTGCTCACTAGCTATTTGCAAAGTAATTTGTTTTGATCCACTTGTTTGAAGCGTCAACTCCAAAGTAAATAGGCACATATTTGATGTCATTTGCAAGCTCAAAGGGCCTACTTCACAATTTTGAAGAGAAATAGGGCAGGTACAAAGCAGGGTTTGGTAGTACCAACTCATCCTCTTGTGGTATCCATCCATCTCTTCCAACATCAACAACTCATTCTTTCCATTTATTTCTTAGCTCCATTGTTTTGTGTATATATTTTGATTCCCATTGTACTCGTAATGTTTGATCCTTCTTGATCTGATTGACATACCTTTCTACTTGTGCTTTTAGCTCTTGAATTTCCCCACTCATTATTGTTGATGCCTCCATTGGTTGGTTCAATACGATTGAGGTCATCAATTCTTTATTTTTGTTACATAACAAGTCTCTTCATCCATATATAGATTGATTTGAGTTTTGAGATGCTTAGCCCTATTTCTAAGGTGTATCTTTTCAGCTTCACAAGATTCATCTTTCCTTTTGACTTGTATTGCCTCCTGTTTTAGCTTCTCCTATTCCTTCTTTATTTCTTCAAGCTGGCTTTGGAGGTTTGCATTATCTTCTTTGAATTTACCAATCTCTTTATTTTCCTCCATGGATCCTTCTTCCTTTTTGTTAAGCTCTAGTTGCATCTTTATGACTTCCTCAGAGAGTTGTTCACTTAGTGCTTTGAACTAATTTTTTTCAACATAGGCTTATTCATATTCTCTATCAGCCTCCATTAACTGCTGTTGTGTGTCCATGGCCATCAAAATCATATGCTTGACTATAGGTTTCAATTAGGCTACGTCCACATTGAGCCATGTTTGTGGGATGACAATTATTTCTCCTCTCATCACATCCTTACCTTTATTTACATGTATGACCTCATTAAATGGCTGCCAAATTTGGAGTTATATCCGCAGCTCAGCCTCTTTCTCTTCTTCCGATTTGGAACTGCTACCTTCGTAGATGATGTCCATGGGGTGGCTCTTCCCGTAATCTTATTGGTTTGAAATGTTCTATGGCCTTTGGCTCCTCTTCTTGTTGAATTTCTTCTTTTGGATGCACCAGTCTTTTTGTCCCTCCATTTGTAATACCTTGAAACAACATCATTATAGTTTCATTGATGTGGAGTGTATGTTTGGTCCTTTGGAGGTGTCCTTTCATCTTCTTCTTCAACAACTCGTTCTTCTTTATCCATCTTTGCATGGCCACCTCTTGCTAGTCAACCATTCAATCTAACTCATCCCACTTTCTATCATCATTTACTTCTGTGTTAAGATCCACATTCATTGTATATTGATCTCTATTATCATGGGATTTTGAAGATGAATTGGAGTTTTTTAACCCTAACTCCTTAAAGCGTTCCATTTGAGATAATATCCATCCCGTTTGTTTCTTTTCCTTTATGTCACTCATTTTTCAATAATGGTGATCCTGTACTATTAGGTTCACCTACCCTTCTATATATGTATATGTGATCTCAAGGGCTTCTTGTAACTTTGCTTTGTAGATGGGTGGTGGTTGCACCAGTGTTGTCTTTGGAACTGTGTGAATTCTTTTTGAGGATGGAGTGTGTTGTTCTAGACTAGGATAAGCTCCATGCTAAGAAGTTCCACCTCCTTAATTGTCAATCTGCGGAAGATATAGGAGTGATATGAAGATCATGAAAGAATGAAGTGAGTGAAGGTGAAGGTGAGAAGCATGAGAATGCACACACACATACACGCACACACACATAGTAGAGACAAGAGAGAAGCAATGGAAGTTCATGAACAAGCTCTATTACTCAAGAACACTCTTATAAGCTCAAAACTAGCTCTAATCTCTAACTTGCCAACCTCAAAAATGAGCTCTCTAGCTCTTTTTATAGATTCTAGACTAGCTTTGATCGGTTTCATACCTAGTGTCCGGCATAGTTAAAAAATAGGTTCTCAGAGTCATTTGGAGATCCAAATGAGGTCTAAAAATTATCAAAATTGGTATGCTTGTTCTACCAAGGCTCCTTAAGCTTGAGGACTCCTCGACTTGTAGAAAATGGAATTGCTAAATACAAAGCTGGGTGTTTTATGGTGCATATGTTACAAGAGTGATAATAATCATTGTTTGAAGTTTGAAGAGAATATCATGAAGTATATTTCTTGAAAAAAATGAAATTTCTAGCCCTCGCAACTCACTACATTCCCGTCTTTACATGATGCCTCTGGCCACTGTTGGATGTACTACCAACACCCCCTCCCTCTCATGTTTATCAGCCCCGATAGATCCTTGAGATAGGGTTTGCATAATGTAGGTTTGCAAGAGACCTGGGCTAGGGTGGGCTTGGCTATGTGGATACCTTTTGTGAGATCAAATTCTAGTTTAGCCTAGTCGATCGCTTGAGGTTCCTCTGATGGTGGGAGTAAGTAGTGTGTAGAATACATTAGTTGTTCAAAGGTGAACAATTGCAGTACATGTGTTGATTGGTTGATGAAGACTTCTGAGTGATATTCCCAAAATCCAATCGTAAATGTTTCTTCAAACATCATTTTGTAACAGGCATGCAAATATTTGATCCGATAGTGCCACATGTAACACACCCTAATTGATGGTGTTGTGCTCATATCATAAGGAAGGTCTCCATTGCCATGTTCAAAACCCAGGGTGTTGACATGAAGTGCGTTGACTGTCCAAAAATTTTAAACTCTATTTGCATCATGTCAAAAATTTTAATGGTCATTTGTGCAGCTATGTCGGTCATGCGATGAAGTCAGGGGAGCCAGTGGCATATGGCCACCAAGCCGACTGCGAGAGGGGCGCATGGTGGTGTTAAATAATGATAATTCAACCAATCTTGGCACTACTTATTGTTTTGAACTTTAATAGAGAATGTAGTCGAGGAGTGAGGTCATGGCACTAGACAATGGCACGGATTGTACTTTAAATGTAGTGGGGCCTTGGTCCATGTATGCATCATCTCTTGATATTCTTGTGAAAGCTCCTTGCACCAATTGGGCTGAGATTTTACCTTTGTCTGCCTCTAAGAGTAAGTCTTCTCGTTCAAACTGGGTGGTGTGAGTCGGTTTCTTCCTAGTTTCCTTTTCAATTACCAGATGGTATTCTGGAATGTAAAAAAAGTAAAGTTTTTATTGAAGTTCATTGATGGGTATATACCTTCGTGGTGCCAGTTGTGCAAAATAAGGTGACTGTATGATTCATTCTTCTATGAGGGCCATCACATGGAGTTGGGCTTCGACCCATGCAGAATGATTTTGACCAAGCTCTTCAATTGATTTTAGCCCTGTGGGAGTGGGAAGTTCAAATGTATCCAGCCCTTCTATCATGATTCATTCACCGAGGGCTGGTTGTGGTTTATATTCTTCTTCATAAGTTGCCTATACCGGGATTGAAATTGTCTCTTCGTCCATTGGGATCTTTGGTGGGGAGTCAGGTCTGGGAGGCTCTGATTGAGTGGCAACCTGGGCTTGGAGGTCAGTACATGCACCCATAATGTGACTAGTTCTTCCATGATTTCTAGCGGTGTGACCTCTTGAACACTATGTTGTTGGGCACATGCTTGTATTCATAAAGTAGTGTGTTCATTCTATAAGCATTGATATTCTTCATTGATCTGATCGTAATCTTCAAGTAGGCATGCATGATCATCCAAGAGTAATTGCATGGTCTCAAAGGGGACTGCTTCAAACTTGCTTGGGCTGATTGGTTCATCGGGTTTGTCCTGCTTCAAAGTTTTCACAATTCTGTTCTTGTAATCTTGTTCTCTTCCTTGGCAGTTGTAAGATGTCTTCTTAAGAGCCCCATGTTTTTGGTCAGTGTTGCATTACGTACAACTTAGGTTTGTAGTTTTTCCTCTATTTCGATCACAACTTCCTGAGTCTTTTGCTTAAATTCCAACTCCATCGAGTGATAAGCATCATAGAGTTCTTGATGACGTGCATTAAGAGAAGCATTCTCAATGGTCAATGAGTTTAATTGGGCATGTAGTTGTGGTGGTCTATTGCAAGGCTTGATATTTGCTTCTGAAGGAGGCAAATTCATCGCTGACTTGATTCATACATGCGAACATTGGACTAAATGCAGTGTCGACAATGGGTGATAATAACAATGATATGGTGTGTGAGATGATGTTGTTGTGGTGGTAGATGCATGGGGAAGGAAAAATGGGGTCCGGGTAGTGAATGTTGTGGTGACAATACGGAAATGTGATATGCAGATATGGTGTGGTGAAATTGTGGATGCAAGCGATGTTGTGGTGGCTAGTGAAATATCCATGTCACTAGATGTGCTATCGAGTGAACTAATGGTAAAAAGTGGCATGACTATGGGTGCACAAGTGGATGTGAACACAAGATTTAGAAATGTTGAAGAATATATTACATGTTGGATTTTACGGATGAGTTGGTGTAGAGGGGAAGATAGAGGGGATGTAGTCGAACTAGGAGGGGATACAGATGAGAAGATCATAGGTTAAGGAACTAAAAAAATGGGTCGTGGAGGAACGGGAAAGGAAGAAAGGGAAGGGGTGAATTGATTAGGTGGAATGGGGGGAATTAGGGTGGATATATTGTTTGTTGTTAACCTTTGGAGTTGTCCTCTCCAATCATTTTAGCATAAAGAATCAACAATACATCTTATATTTGTCAATCCTGGAAGTATACAAGAGACCACAACCCCTTCTAGATGATAGAATCCAAGAAATAAGAGAAAACTGGCTAGATTTCTGAAAAATGATGAAGATGAAGAGGAATTTCTATGGTTTTGATTATCTTGAGCAAAACTACATCATTTCCAATGATCTTGGTGTCTAAAGTGTGTTATTTTCTCAGTAGAACACAATCATGAAGTCAAATCTCAATAATGATACATGTAACCTTCAGATGAGACAATTGTGATTCTGTGGAAATCGACGATTTTCATCTCCAACACTATTCTTCAGCAATTTCTCACTCAACATATCATGAAACAACTCTCTTCATACACATTCATCAGAAATACACAATAGAAGCTTGAAAATTCCATGGATACACATAGAATAGACTCAACAAATCAAAGAAATTCACACAAAAGGAAGAATCACGATTTTCTGTAGGAAACTCTTCTCATTACTTGGATAGCATCAAATACAATTAACCAACCCTCTCAAAATAGAGGAAATTATCTTTTATACATTTTCAAGTGTCCCTTTTCACACTTGAATTTTGGCCCTTTTCCTTTTTAACCTAAAAATATGCTATCTAGGAGTTTCCAAAAATTCTATAAAATTTACATATGATTCTAATTTACATGAGGAAGACTCTTCCTCATTTTTACATTATTTGCATAAATATTTCTACAATTTTTTATCATTTTACAAATATTTCTCTTCAAAAAATGCTTCTTCTAACATTCTTCCCCTCCTAGGCCTTTTGGCTCCTGACAAAAGACATTCTTGCTGATAACCATGAATGCTTCCTTCACTTCTTTTTTCTTTGATATTCCTATGACAATAGGTCATGGCTTTTTCTTTCTGTAATGTTTAAGTTGTTCACCATCTCAAATAGTGCTTTTCTCCATTGCATAGCAGCCTCTAGTTTGTCTATACATCTTTCTTAGATATTCTGTGTATGCAGCTTCATAGGCAGTAAGTCGAGATTTTGTTACTACTGACAAATTTCCAAATATTTCTGATTCTCTTTCAAAAAATCCATAATCAAATGCATCTTCAAAAATCTGAAGATAATGACTACCCAAAAATATTGTTCTGCTATAATAAGCCATCAAACATATCCTGTCTGGGGTTTCATTGAGATCAAATAATAAAGCATCAGTTGGTGAATCAAAGCCAATGTAATTGAGAATTCTGACATCTGTATCTGTAAAAGTCTCTATACATGCCAATATGAGTCTCATCATTCTGATTAGTGAAATACATGCTGGATCATTGACATCTTTGTATGTAGATATGAGAGACTATGCTGTGTCAACCATATACTTCTTTGTTGGCCATGTTCCTGCCTTTGGTCCTACTATCTTTGGAAAATTCAACCAATTTGATGGAATCTGTCCCTCCTTTCTTCTTTCCCAAAAGATTGTCCAATCCCTTCTCCTTGCTACTGGACAATATGCCGGATTGATTTTTAACTGTATTGGTGCTTCTTTCCATATTTTTCTGCATTCTTTAACATCCAACCACCTATTTCTCCATTTAGGATTAGCTTTTTCAAATAACTCCTTTGTCACATTGATGTCTCCTTCATATTCTAAATACTTGTTTGGAGGTAATCCCACCCTTGCCAACTGATAGTTTCTAATGCTTTCCATAATCATGCAAAAGGGTATACCTAAACCATCTGCAGCCCAATGGTGTTGATCCGGATTTATTCCTTTATTCAGAGCAAAATTAACAATCTGTTCTTCATATTCATTATGCATTTTTCTAATAAATTCCATTCTAGATTCTCTGTTTGTCAGAAGTTTATGAACAAACTCTTCTGAATACTCTTCTACTGGTGCTTTGTTTTCTTGTTCACCACCATGTTGGGTTTTGTCATCATCTCCTACTTCATATTCTTCTGCTTGTGTAGTCTCTACCTGCTCTTCCACCTGAGTTTGTGGTTTTTCCAATTTTTTCTGTAGCTCTTCTATCTTCAACATTAAACTTTTATTTTGAGAGGTCCACAATTCTCTTTCTGATTTCCACTCATTTCTTTCCTTTTCTATACTCAACTGCCAATTGCTTCTCTCTTTTTCTATATCCATATGTAACTTATTATATCCCCTCATTGAAGTAGCAGCATGTAGACTTGCTTGTTTTTCCAACTCCCTAGCTTCTTTCAACTCTGTTTGCAATCTCAGAATTTCTTTGTTCAGATCTTCCTTCTCCTCCTGTGTCACCTGTATAGTCTTGCTCTCCTCCTTCACTTAGCCTTCTTCCATTAATAACTTGTTTATTTCCTCATTGGCTTTGACCATAATTTGATATGAACTTTGCAGGGTTCTGTATCTTCCTTCTGTTTTCTTCAGCTCCATCTCCATTTTGTTGCTATGCTCTATCTGTTTTGCACATTTCTCTTCAAGAAATTGAATTTTGTTCTGTTGTTGAACTTCCAATTCTTCCAAGGAAATCACTCTGTTGGTCAAATCCTCATTCCTTTCTTGAATAATCTTTAACTGTTCTACTAACTGCTCCTTTTCTTTCCTGTGCTCATTAATGATTCTGCTGCCTCTTACAAACTCAGATTCAGCCACCATTCCTGATATGATCATGTTTCTACTTGATGGTCTGAATTGTTCTATATTGCTCATAATAACCTTCTAAGCAGATCTTATATCTTTAGGTATTCTTTCCAACCCAGCTTCTAATTCCATTTGTTTTACTTCTATCTGCTTTTCTTCTTTGCAATCATTCTCTCCTTCATCTTCTTCCTCATACTCTATGACCTGGTGCTTGTGTTCTTCATAACCCTTATCCGCTTTCATTTCTTCTTTGTCTGCAACATTTTCCTTATGTTCTAATATCTGATCCTCCTTCTTCTCATACCCTGATGTGTCTTTAATTGTCTCCATTTCTTCTGCCTTCTGTTTCTCCATTCCTTGTTGTTCTTCTTCAAGAAGATGTCCTTCCTTTTCCTGTACTTCCTTTTCCTGATTTAGGGTTGATTCAGTCTCTACAGAGAGTTTTATTTGATCATTAATTATTTGCTCCTTTTGTCCTTCCTCTTGCTCATCTATATCCATGAGATCCAGATCTTCCTCTTGTCCTTGATCTTTTGTAGTTGTAAACTCTTCATTATGATTCAAGTCATATAGTATGTCTTCTATACTTTGGTTGATCTCTTTTTCTGTATCTCCTTCTTTTACTTTTTGAGCATTCTTCTTTTCCACTTCTTCCTCTGTTTCCTTGATTTGATCTGTCTCTTTTTGTCTGTGTACTGAACTGCATAACTGAACTTCTTTTTCTGCTTCTACTTTTCCTTCATCCAATTTGAAATAGGTTTGATGTAAAGGTTTTGTCCATATTGTCTTTAATCCTGAATCCACTAATCCACAGCTGAATTCCTTCCTTACTTCACTCTCTTCTTCCATCATCACTGCTTTGCCTTTCAGTAACCTTCTCTCTTCTTTAGGACTAACCTGCTTGGCTGCTTCTTCTTGGACTTGTTTTCCTTGTAACTTCTCACTCAAGTCTTCTAGTGTTTTATTTTTTTCAGAGACTTGTGTTATCACATTTGCTGTACTAGGTACTGATAAGTTCAACTTTTCAACAAAAAGTTTTCAATATCACTTTCAGAGTCTGAAGAAAATTGTGAAGAGCCTGCTACTCCTGATTTGTCCATTCTTGATTCCTTCACAGCCATAGATTCCTCCTGCTTATTTTCTTCTACTATTACTTCCTCTATCTCCATCCTTGGTACAGGTTCTGCTACTGATTTTCCTTTACTTTTCTTGGTTAACTTCCTCTTCTGTACAGGTTTCTTCTGAACCTTCTTCTTCACTACAACTGTAGTTCTAGTTTCAGGAGGTCCTTGTAGCTCTTTGAAATATGCTAACAGTTCCACTTCTTTTTTGACAAAAAAATTCCTCTATCTCTGCTGCCATCATCTGATCATGCAGCTCTTCATAGTGTTCTACTTCCTCTTGAATCCAATCAGTTGCTTTGCAAGAGTAGTCCTCCAACATCTTTTGATATTGAGCTTCATATACTGCCCTTTTATTATTTCCCTGAGTCAAATAGGTATACAACTGCTCTTTGCTTTCCTGAGGTGGGTGAGGGTCATTTGAAGACTCTACTTGCTTTTGAGCAGCTTCATGCTCTTCCTTAGTTGCTTCCACCTGTTCCAATTCCACTTTTCTTGGATCCAATCTTCTTTTCTTTACTGGAATGACTTCTTCTGAAACTCCTTTTCTTTTCCTTTCTGCTCCCCTCATGCTTGGTTGAGCTTCTACTTCTCTTACAGACATATTTCTAGAAGGGGTTTTGATTCGTGTCATCAAACTTCTGAAGTATTGAGCTTCTAGTGCCAATTGTAATTGATCCTCCATCCCTAGAACATGATATATTATTCTTGTTAAGAATTGAGCTCCATTCATGTATTTCTTTTGCTCCCAATGTTTGGCTGCCTCCTTCAATTGCTCATGTATGTATGGTGTTACATCCATTATTCCAAAGGGCTTAGTTCTATCCTTATTATTGAACATAATCAATGTTACTGATTTGTGTGGCATGGTGTATCTAGGCAGTTTTGGAAAACAGAAATATTGCAAAAACATTCTGATGGCACACTCTTCATTCTCTTTTCCTTTAAAATCAAGGAATTTGGAATATCCTGCATATGTAGCTTTATTTTTCTTGACAAAACTATTGTCTAACTTGGTTCCCATGGTATAAAACTGAAGAGCTACCCTGATATGTTCTGCTCACTTCCTGATTTTCTTTGTTCTTGACAGCACACCTGAAATATGCCTCATTGCCCTTTCCAACTTCCAACAAGCTGTTCATCACTTGTGCCACTCTTTCAAAATCTATAATGAATATGGGTTCATCCAACAACCTGTGTATTCCTACTGCTTTCCATCTTTTGTAATTGACTGCAATTCTTTGGAATTTGTCAAACTCCTAACACAGCATAGTGTACTTGTAACCTCCAACTCCTACTGTAAATATGTGCTGGCCAATAATACCCAGAGTTTCCTTGAGCTCCTTGACTACCTTCTCTACTTCTACAATTTCTTGCTCTTCATCAGATTCCAGATCCACCTCCTCTACTGCAGCTTCACTGTCCAAGAACCAATGTCCTCTAGACAGAGTGACTGAGTCTGCTTTGAAATCATGGATTGGTAGTTCTTTTGAATTCTCCATTCTGGAGAAAATATAGCATCACACAAAAGAAAAACTCCACCCACATGAGTAAAAAAAATAAAAAATGACATTTGTTTTGAGATGAAATGAAAGAAGAATGGAAATAAAATCTCAATTAAATCCTGACTTACTCAAAGTACTCAACTAAAGTGATCATTACATGTGTAGCAAGATGTCTAGTGCTCTCTTCTCCTCTGACAGCTCTTATAAAGAAAGGAAAAAACTATACATAGTTGAAGAAAATTGAATAAAATTAAAAAAAATAAAAATTAGAAACCTACTACACTTCTATCTATATCTTGCTTTGTGCTGTATAATTTAAAAAATAAAACTGGATGATTTTTCTCTCTTTTCTCTTTTCTCTCTCTCTCTTTTTTTGTTTTTTTTAATAATATTCATCTTCTTCTTTTTGTTTTCTATTACCTTCACTTTCTTTCTTCCCCTCCTATTTCTCTCCTTAGAAAAAGGATAAGGTAGAACAATTTGACATAATTTCCAAGATGTCATAATTTCTTCTCTGTAACATTCTGATTTTCTTATCAGCAATCCTTAATGCATCTCAGATAATCATGATCTTTTTCCATTGAATCAGATCTGATTTTTTTACCCAATAATATTTAATCCTTGTTGACCCTATTCTAGGGATACACCCATCATCTTTTGATAAGTTGTTCTTGAATTTTTTTTTGGCTTCCATATCCATTTTGTTCTGGGAATTTGTTTTGATGAGTAGGGCTTGTGTGTACTTTGTTTCCACATCCTTCTTGTTCTGATGCCTTGATGCTTCTGACTATGCCATAGTTGCCACCTTGCTTCTATCTCTTCACCATCTTTTTCTTCTTCAATTCTCTCCTGATTTTGATTAAATGAAGTTTGATCATAAAGTGGTTGTATTGGTAATGTCTGTGTGTTTTCTAATGTAAAAGTAAATCCTTCCAGGTCTGAGTCATGAATATCCTGTTGATCTTCCTGTTCTTCATTACTCAATAAAAACATTAAAAACCTTTTGTCATTTATTGTCAACTTAAGCTTCATTTTTTCAAAATCCAAAATTACTTTACCTTGCTTTAGCCATGGTTGTCCCAAAATCAATTTCTGAGTCATCAAGTAATCTGGCCATTCTTCACAATCTATTTCCATAGATTCTTCATTGAACTTAACTTCAATAGAAGGTGAAGACATGCTTTGTATGATTTGTCCTTCCAAAGTTTTGATAAAGGTTTTGCTTTTAGTCCTTTTTAGGTTAAACTTTTTCAACAAAGCTGAACCGATCAAATTTACTTGTGCACCTGAGTCTATCAAGACCTTGATTTTCTCATCCTGAAAATTCATTGTGATAACAGGCAAATGTTCCGTTTCTCTTGGACGTGTTTCACACAAAAGAACTTCTCTAAGATCTTTGGTTTTTCTTATCCTTTCCCTTGCTTCCTGTTGAGCCTCCTTTCTAATGTTTTCCTCTGTTGTTTTCCTATTTTGAGCCTGATGTATTCTTCTCCATTCAAAAACTGTTAATGGAAGATCATAGCTTTTTACTCTACATCCACTTATGAAATTTGGCATGATTTCTCCATCTATGTTAGCTAATTGAATAGCTCCACTATTACTGATCTGATTAATAATATAAGGCCCATGTCCTTTTTTCTGAAATTTCTTTTGATGTTCCTTTACTGTGTATGCCAAAACTAAATCTCCTTCTTGTAGACCTTTTTCTTTAATATGAACATCATGATAAGCTTTTTGTCTTTTCTTGTCTGTATATATGCTCATAATTGCTTGGAGTCTAGAAGCTCCCAGTTTTTCCAATTCCATCACTCTCTCAAACAATTCATGTCTAGTCCATTTGTATTGAATTCCCACCTTTAGTGTTGGAATAAGGAATTCCATGGGCAGAACTACATTTTGTCCATATACCAGATTGAATGATGTGGTTCCTAAAGCAGTTTTGTATGCCACTCTATAGGCCCATAGGACATGATTAAGTTGTAAATCCCAATCATTCCTGTTTGTGTTTACCAATTTTGACAATACAGTACAAAGTACCTTATTAGTACTTTCTACTAACCCATTGGCTTGTGGGTGATATGGAGCTGACTTTCTATGGCTAATCATGAAATATTCAGTTACGTTTTCTATGATTTGGTTCAAAAAATGAGTCCCCTTATCACTTACCAATTCAATTGGTAGTCCAAATCTGGTGATGATATTTTCATAGAGAAATCTTGCAGTAGTATGAGCATCATTCTTTTTTGTAGCTCTAACCTCTGCCCATTTGGTCAAGTAATCTGTGGCCACTATTATGTATTCAGCATGGTATTGTTTTGTTGGAGGATGTATGGGTCCAATGAAATCCAACCCCCACTTACTAAAGGCTCTTACTGAAATTGATGGTATTAATGGCATATTATCTCTTCTATTTGGTTGACTCACTCTCTGACAAATGTCACATCTTTTTACATATGTTCTTGCATCAGGAAATAGAGTTGGCCACCAAAAACCCGAATATAATATGAGTTTAGCACTCCTTTCACTTGAGAAATGACCTCCTGCCACTCCAGAATGTGCCATTTCTAACATTTCAACATATTTATCTTCAGGAACACAAATTCTTAAATATCCCTCCATCCCTCTTTTATACAATTGATCTCCTATTAATTGATACTCTTGAAAAATCATTTGTAGATTTTTTGAGTCTGCACTTTCTCTTTCTTGTTTTCCTTTCTTGTTTCTTTTCAATTCCTCAATGATGTTCTCACTCCATTCTGGGTTTTTCTGAAACCAATATAGAGTTATAAGTTCTGAATTTTGCAAGAATTGACATTCCTAGCAGTTAGCAACATATTTTGTTACATCTTGAAGCTTCTTAGGCCAATGTACTCCCATCCTATTGAGATTACTTAGGGTGACTATGATGGAAGCATGAGTACAAGGGTTCCAACAATGAGCTCTTCTCAGATATTCCTGTTGCTCCTCCTCTGGAGTACAATATTCCAATATGCCTGTATGGTTGAGGTGATACAAGTGCCTAGCTAGCAGCATAAAATTCTTGCTTTGTAATACTAAATGTGAGTTGTTTCCAAATGTTCTGCAAGGTCCCATGGTTAGCAAAGGTACTAAAGTCATGGCCCATTCAGGAATACTTTCTACTTTCAACAGATATGTATCTGGCAGGTCATCATCTAAAGGTAGACTTGGTTCTTTAGCCTAAATTTTGGACAAATGATCTCCTCTCAGATGTGTTTTTCGCTGTCTGACCAGCACCTCAAACTCAAACTCCATCAGTAGAAGAAACCATCTGACTATCCTACCAGTGTGACAAGGTTTGTTTACTAGATATAGTAAAGCTTGGTGATCCACAAAAAATTTAAACTTGTTGGCCAAAAGGTAATGTCTATATTTTTTCAGAGCAAATATCATTCCCAACCCTTCCCTCTCAGTGGTTGTGTAATTTTTCTCTGCTGAATTCAGTTGCCTACTAGCATAAGCCACTGGGAAATCTAATTTTCTCCCTTCTATTGGTTGTGCTAACACACATTCCAAAGCATAATTTGAAGCATCCACATGGACATGAAAAATTTTATCCCACTGTGGGGTTTTTAGAATTGGTGTTGTTACCAAACAAGTTTTTAGAGTCTCAAAAGCTTGGTCACACTCTTTGGTCCACTCAAATTTTGTGATCAAAGAATACAAAGGTTTTGCTATATCAGCAAACTTGTGTACAAATTTTCTATAATACCTGCAATGTCCCATAAAAGTTTGAAGTTCCTTTACATTTTTTGGTCTTGGAAGTTCCACTATGGTCTTAATTTTTTCTCATCAGTTGAAATTCCATTTTTGGAAACTATGTGGCCTAACATTCTTCCTTGTCTTACAAAGAATACACACTTCTCTGGATTTAAACATACTCTATATGTTCTACATTTCCTGAATATGTTTTCTAAATCTGCCAAATGATCCTGTCTTTTTAATGAAAAAGTACACAGATCAAGCACATAAATTTCCATTACATTCCTCAGGAATTCTTTAAAGATATGACACATCAATCTTTGAAAAGTTGCTGGGGCATTAGTTAACCCAAAGCACATAACCCTAAAAGCATAAATTCCCCATTTTGTGGAAAAGACAGTTTTATGTTGGTCTTCCAAGGCTATGGGTACCTGATTGTATCTTGAAAAGCCATCCAAAAAACTATAAACCTCCTTCCCTGCCACTCTTTCTAGAAGATGGTCTGTTATAGGCAATGGGTAGCTATCCCTTATAGTTGCAGCATTCACTTTTTTCACATTAATGCATGTTGGAGCAAGTCTATGACAAGCCTAAGTATTGGCTTGAGTCTCACAAAGTCATTAAAGAAGCTTCAAAATGAAGACTATGTAAAGTTCACTTGTGAACTACCTCTTGTAACTTTTGAAGAGTTTACTTAATGTAAAAGTAAGAGAATCTTAAGTGGTTGAGCCCACATGATCAAGAATGGAAAGAGAAGCCACGAATTCGTGATTTGTGGTAGGTAGAGAATCAAATCAATCATTGATTGATTGGAGAGTGATTGAGGGAAGTTAGCCTCCCAAACTCAACTATAAATAGATGGCAGTTTTAGTCGTGGTTAGAGAGACCTATGTGAAGACCTCCAATAGCTGAGCTTTATGCCATTTCAAGGTGTGATTACAAAGCACACATATGTATCAGTAAGTCATTGTATTGTACAAGAAATATACTTTCATTTTCATGATTATTTGAGGTCATCTTTCCATGTTCTTGTGATGTGTACTACTCACTGCCATTACTTTAGTTTTTCTCAGTCAGCTTGCAGAGATTGTTTCTCTGCACTTGGTTCATCATTTTCAGTGATTTAACTTGTTAAAGTTAGCTCTATAAGTCTACTATATGCTCACAAATTTTCATGTCATTTGGATGTTGGAATCTTCAGTTATGTTCATTTGAAGTCAACAGGGTATGTTCATCTTCACTTCTCTGTCAGGTACCCGACTTTTTCAGTCATCTTGTTAGAGTCATTTCTCAGTGTTTACTCATCCAAATTCAGTGATTTTAAGCTTGTTGGATTCAGCTTACTGTCTAGTATAAGCATACAAAGTTTCATGATCATTGGATTCTTACATCTTGAGTTATATTAATTTTTCTGCTCACTGGTCTATTTCTGTAGCAGCCCGTGAAAATCGGGATGATGTCATCACTTGTTAAAAGTCATTCTCAGTGTTTGGTTTGTTATTTTTGATGAGATTACTCTCTAAAGTTAGCTCTTTAAGCTACCTAGCCTTCCCCAAGAGGAATTAATCTAATTGCTGCTGTGCTCAGAGAATTATGTAAAACACTGGACAGGTGTATCAACCAAGAATAGCAAGTTTTCACCTCTGAGCTAACTCCAACTTATCTGTTTTGATCTATCTTTTTGAGAGTGATCTTCCAAGGTACATAGGGTGTCTAATACATCCATTGGAAAGCTAAAAGGGCCCACCATCTACTCCTGGAGTTCATTTGGCTGGTGTAGAGCAAAGATTTTGCAACACCTCTTCATCTTCAACACATACCTATCCATCTCTTCACAGTGGTATCAGAGCAAGGTCGGACAACATGGCAGATGGATTTCCTTCATCAATTGACAAATTGGACAGAGGTAACTACTCAGCTTGGTCATTAAGGATGGAAGCTTATCTCCAAGGTAGAAGTTTATATGGTTATGTGGCTGGAGATGAAGTTATGCCAAGTTTCAGGAACAAAAGTCAACCAACACAAGAAGAGCAAGAAAGATTGAGCACATGGTGCTCCAAGGATGCACTTGCAAGGTCTTATCTCCTCAACTCTATCTCAGATTTTTTGTTGCCTCACATTAGAAGTTGTAAGACATCTCAGGAAGTGTGGGATGCACTTGAAGCTTTTTTTTCTTCAAGTACCAAAGCTAGGAAGCATCAACTATGGCTGGAGTTCACAACTCTCAAGAAAGCTCCCAAACAAAATGTGACTGATTTTGTCACAAAGCTCAAGGACATAGCGGATCAGTTGGGAAGCATTGGAGAGGTAATAGATGAAGAGCAAATTGTAAGGCAGGTCATCAATGGCTTGAAGGCAGATGATAAGTGGGAAGCATTCACCACAGCTATGGATTTGTACATGGACATGCATGTACCTGATTTCAACACACTCATTGGACAACTACTTACTCAAGAGGCAAAGCTTATCAAAAATGGAGAAAGCTCTAAAGGTAATCAATCTTCAGCCTTATACACGGATAAAAGCAAGTCTAAAGATAACAAAGGAAAGGCAAAGAAAGTGGATGATGAAGCAGGTACATATCAAGCTAACTATGCAGGTAGAGGAAGACATGGCAGAGGTAGAGGAAGAGGAGGTAGACAAGGCAGGGGGAGATCCCAAGACTCCAACTCATGTTCTATTTGTGGATTAACTAATCATACAACTGAAAATTGCTTTAGGAATTCCAGGAATCAAAGAGGCAGAGGATACAATAGAGGAAGTTATGGCTACTCAAGAGGAAGGTTCAACAACTACCATGGCAACTACAACAACTACAATCATTCAAACTATCAAGGAGGCTACAAAGGAAGGAGAGACTACAATAACTACAAAGAAGACTCAAACAAAGAGGATTCATTATTGATCATGAACATGGCTATGCCACAAGGTAAATCTGATGAGCATGTTTTCTACATAGATTCAGGTTGTTCAAATCATGTGGCAGGAAATGTGGCACTCCTATCAGATTTAGAAGATCCAAGGAATAAGCATGAGGTACAAACAGGAGATGATACAAAACATCCTGTGGAGAAAATAGGCAATGTCAAAGCACCTGATGGAAACATCAACCTACTCAGTAAGGTACTCTATGTCCCTACCATTACAAAGAATTTGATAAGTGTTGGGCAGATAGTAGAGAAAGGGTTGCAAGTCAGGTTCACAAAAGCAGGAGCATTTGTTGAAGATCCAAGTCAAGGATTCAGAAGAATTGCAAAAGGTGAAAAGACAGGTAGATTGTTCACATTTGAATTACAGGACACTAGAAACATTGCTCTCTTTAATTATGGCAGTCAGACACTCACAGAATTGGAAGTATGGCACAAAAGGTTAGCACATATTGGTGAAAGGTCATTAAAACAAATCTGCAGGGACCAAAGTGTACTTGGACTTCCTAATTTATCAAAACAACATATGATTTATAAGTGTAGTGCATGTCAATTTGGAAAGTCTCACAGGTTACCATTCATGAAGAAAGGTTATATGCATGGAGATCTCTTGGAGTTGGTTCATACAGATGTATGGGGACCAAGCAAGGAAGCTTCAATATCAGGATCAAGGTATTATGTTTCCTTTATTGATGATTGCAGCAGATGGACTATCCTATTCTTTATGAAACACAAAGATGAAGTTTTTTCATGTTTCAAAAGATATTTGGCTCTTGTGGAGAATCAAACAGGTAAATCACTAAAAAGGCTAAGGTCAGATGGAGGGGGAGAATACTTCTCCCATGAGTTTGATTCTTTTCTTCAAGAAAGAGGAATCAAAAGAGAGGTAACTACAAGGTACACTCCTGAGCAAAATGGAGTGGCAGAAAGGAGGAATAGGACAATTGTTGAAGCTGCAAGGTCTATGTTAAATGAAAAGCATTTACCTAATTACTTATGGGCCGAGGCTGTATCTACAGCCACTTACTTGATTAACAGGTTGCCTTCAAAATCCCTTGATGGAATGACTCCATATGAGGCTTGGAATGGAAGAAGACCAAGCTTAGATCATTGTAAAATTTTTGGATGTATTGCTTTTGCTCATGTTCCTTCACAGGTTAGAGGCAAGATGGATCCAAAAGCTGAAAGGTGTGTATTTATTGGATATGACAACAATCAAAAGGGCTACAGGTTATACAACCCTACCAACAAAGGATTCTTGGTAAGCAGAGATGTAGTTTTTGATGAGAACAATTCATGGTATGAAGATTCATGCAGGAAGATCAATTTACCATATGATCTTGAAGAAGATTTTCCAAAGCTTGGTAGAGAACAATCAAAGATTGAAGAACAAGACATCTCAGAGGATGATGAAGAATCTCACATGGAAAAGATCAAAGCATGGAAGTCTAAAGGTAAAGCAAAATTGCAGGAACTTGGACATGAGGCAGAATCATCACATCATGGCCTAAGAAGATCTATGAGGGAGAAGAAAAAACCAGAAAGGTATGGGTTTGACACCTCATTAGTAACTAAACATTCTATCTACATAGCACAGGACATAAACCAAGAGGAGCCATCATCATTTGAAGAGGCCAAAGCAAAAACAGAATGGAAGCATGCAATGAAGGAAGAGATTGAAGCACTTGAGGAAAACAACACTTGGGATTTGGTGCCCAAGACTTCATCCATGAAGGTAATAGGCTCAAGATGGGTCTATAAACTCAAGAAGAATTCTGATGGTTCCATTAACAGGTATAAGGCAAGGCTTGTAGCAAAAGGCTTTGCACAAACTCAGGGAATTGATTATGAGGAGACTTTCTCTCGTGTGGCAAAGATGCCTACTATTAGGGTTTTGCTTAGTATTGCCTCTTCCAAGAATTGGAAGATACTTCAACTAGATGTGAAGAATGCATTCTTGAATGGTTGGATAACAGAAGAGGTATATATGGCACAACCACCTGGTTTTGAGAATCAAGTTTATCCTAATTATGTGTGTAAACTTAACAAAGCATTGTATGGTCTCAAGCAAGCTCCAAGAGCTTGGAATTTCAGGCTTGTTTCATTCTTGCAGGACAAAGGCTTTCAACCAAGCAAAGCAGATCCTTCACTCTTTATTAAAAAGAGTAATTCCGAGGTCATCTACCTATGTGTATATGTAGATGATATTATATTGACAGGAAATGATGCAGATGGTATGAAGAAGATCAAAGATCAGATGACAGAAGAGTTCAAGATAAGTGATTTGGGTTCACTTACCTACTTCCTAGGTTTGGAAGTTGTCTACAAAGATCATGGTTTGTTTCTCACTCAAAGAAAGTACATTAAGGACATGTTGGCAAAATTCAAGATGCAAGATTGTAAGATTGCAGGTACTCCAATGGAGGTTAATCACAAATTGAGCTCACATGAAGGTGAACTCATAGAGGACATCACATCATATCAAAGTCTAGTGGGTAGTCTCAACTATGCCACATTGACAAGAGTAGATATATGTTACAGTGTGAGTGTGCTAAGCCAATTTATGCACACACCAAGGAAACCACATATGGATGCTGCCAAAAGGATACTCAAATATCTCAAAGGAACCATAAATGAAGGACTTTACTATCCTTATGTATCTGATTTAGGTTTGAAGCTATTTTCTGATGCAGATTGGGCTGGCTCCAAGGAAGATAGAAGGAGCACTTCAAGTTATCTTACCTTTGCAGGTTCAAAGCTTATTTCATGGTCATCCAAGAAGCAACCCACAGTTGCTCTCTCTTCTACTGAAGCTGAATATAGAGGTCTTGCCATAGCTACACAAGAAGCTATGTGGATGAAGACATTGTTCAAAGATCTTGGATTGGAGTTTGGAACTCCAACTATTTTTGGTGACAATATGAGTTCTATTCATTTGGCTGCTAATCCTATTTTTCATGCAAGGACTAAACATATTGAAGTTCATTATCACTATGTACGAGAGAAGGTTCTAAGCAAAGAGATTCAAATATCATATGTGTCCACTCATCAACAATGTGCAGATATTCTAACCAAAGCATTGGATGGTACAAAGCTTTGCAAATTCAAGGCTATGATTGGTTTGCAGGTAATCTTGGAAGATTGAAGACCTCAAGCATACTTGGCTTGAGGGGGAGCTGTTGGAGCAAGTCTATGACAAGCCTAAGTATTGGCTTGAGTCTCACAAAGTCATTAAAGAAGCTTCAAAATGAAGACTATGTAAAGTTCACTTGTGAACTACCTCTTGTAACTTTTGAAGAGTTTACTTAATGTAAAAGTAAGAGAATCTTAAGTGGTTGAGCCCACATGATCAAGAATGGAAAGAGAAGCCACGAATTTGTGATTTGTGGTAGGTAGAGAATCAAATCAATCATTGATTGATTGGAGAGTGATTGAGGGAAGTTAGCCTCCCAAACTCAACTATAAATAGATGGCAGTTTTAGTCGTGGTTAGAGAGACCTATGTGAAGACCTCCAAGAGCTGAGCTTTATGCCATTTCAAGGTGTGATTACAAAGCACACATATGTATCAGTAAGTCATTGTATTGTACAAGAAATATACTTTCATTTTCATGATTATTTGAGGTCATCTTTCCATGTTCTTGTGATGTGTACTACTCACTGCCATTACTTCAGTTTTTCTCAGTCAGCTTGCAGAGATTGTTTCTCTGCACTTGGTTCATCATTTTCAGTGATTTAACTTGTTAAAGTTAGCTCTATAAGTCTACTATATGCTCACAAATTTTCATGTCATTTGGATGTTGGAATCTTCAGTTATGTTCATTTGAAGTCAACAGGGTATGTTCATCTTCACTTCTCTGTCAGGTACCCGACTTTTTCAGTCATCGTGTCAGAGTCATTTCTCAGTGTTTACTCATCCAAATTCAGTGATTTCAAGCTTGTTGGATTCAGATTACTGTCTAGTATAAGCATACAAAGTTTCATGATCATTGGATTCTTACATCTTGAGTTATATTAATTTTTCTGCTCACTGGTCTATTTCTGTAGCAGCCCGTGAAAATCGGGATGATGTCATCACTTGTTAAAAGTCATTCTCAGTGTGTGGTTTGTTATTTTTGATGAGATTACTCTCTAAAGTTAGCTCTTTAAGCTACCTAGCCTTCCCCAAGAGGAATTAATCTAATTGCTGCTGTGCTCAGAGAATTATGTAAAACACTGGACAGGTGTATCAACCAAGAATAGCAAGTTTTCACCTCTGAGCTAACTCCAACTTATCTGTTTTGATCTATCTTTTTGAGAGTGATCTTCCAAGGTACATAGGGTGTCTAATACATCCATTGGCAAGCTAAAAGGGCCCACCATCTACTCCTGGAGTTCATTTGGCTGGTGTAGAGCAAAGATTTTGCAACACCTCTTCATCTTCAACACATACCTATCCATCTCTTCACAATGCATACCCTAAGTTTCCCATTCTTTTTTCGTACTACAACTATAGGAGATATCCACTCTATGTATTCAATCTCATAGATGAAATTGGCAGCCAACAGCTTATCAATTTCTTCCTTTATTTTAGCAGAGTATTTATGATTGAATGTGTAATGTCTTTGTTTGCTAGGCTTTGCATCAGGTGTAATAGGAATCTTATGCTCACAGATTTTAGGATCAATACCTTTCAAGTCCTTGTAGCTGTAAGCAAACACATCCCTATAGTTTCTGGCCAAATTTCTTAATGCTTCCTCCTCTTGATTTGTCATGTCATCAGCTATTACAATATGTCTTTCTTCCCCTTCTTCCTGGGTGATCATTACCTTCTTTGTTTGTTCCTCATTGTCATATGCCTCCCCTTTTTTCTTTTCTCTCTTTGGTTTCATTTTTAGAAGTAATATGTCTTCTACTTCATAAGTCTTGAAATTTGCAGGTACATCAAATTGTTGATCCTTGTTTGTCATTTTCTCATTTTTTTTCATCCTCTTGATCTTCTTCTATTTCCTTGTGTTTGTTCTTTCTATATTTGCCAGAGATTTCAACTTTTACTGCATCTGGAGCTTTTACCTCTTCCAAATATTGTGTTTTTCCATTTTTCAATATCATTTCTTTTTCTTGGTCCTCTTCTATTTTTGATACCTTTATCATTTGTATTCCTATATGAAAAACATCATATCCTTCTTCATTTTGAAATTTCACTCCCACAAACTCGTCATTGGCTAGATCCATGGTAGCCAAAATCTGGTTCCAACCGTAAGGCTCAAATTCTTCATCTTTGAATTTTTGTGGTACATAGCTCTCATCTTGTAATTTTCTCCCTTCTACACAATCTTCTTTTCTTAATCTTCTTTTTCTATTTGTAAGGTTTCTTAACACATTGCACTTCCATATTGATGATTCTGTTCCATTTTGATCTTCAATCTCTGATTCTTCACTCAAATCCTGATTCTGATGTATTTTGAACCGTTCTTGAGGGGATATGTCACAATAATGACCATTTCTTAGATTCACTCTGGTTATTCTTCCTTTGCTCTGAAGATATAGGCAATCATTACCCCAATCTTGCACAATTTGCATTTGTCTCATAAATGGTCTTCCTAGGATGATTTGATATGAAGTGGATTGTGGAAATTCAACTATGGCAAAAGTATGCTCTATTTCTATTCCATATATATCCACAATCACCTTTTCCCATATTCCTAGGGATTTTTCTATGTGTCCATCTGCAAGTTGCAATCTCATTTTAGTGGGTATTGATTCATTTTTTCCCCATCTTTCCCAAGTTTGTTTAGTCATGATAGCCACACGTGATCCACTATCCAATATAGCTTGGGCATGATTTGTACCAAATTGTATTTTTAGAGTTGAGTTCCCTTCTTCTCCTTCACAATATCCTCCTATTTTATCAATAGGAATGTACAACAACTCTTCCAATTCTTGTGGCTGTGGGTCAAAATTCTCTGGTATTGCTTCCCATTTTACCATTTTGTATTGTAAGTGAGGATTCTCTTTTACCAATTCCTCCATTGTGGTGTGGTATAAGATTGTACATTGTTTGTCTATATTTACCTAGAATGTTATTTGTGACTTATCTTCTTGATCAATAATTTCCTTTGTTCTTGTTACCTTTGTTTCTCCAGCTGTTGTTTTAGAATTATCTAGTTTCCCCAGTTTAAGTTGTGCTTCTTGTATGATTTGTTTGCATTTTTGCATTCTTTCACGCTGTATATCCGGTATAGGATAAGCCATTATATGGTATGTGGGATTTGGTCCCTCTTGAATTCTTCCCTTATATGCTTTTATCATAGTTTCCAAACTTTGTGAATTGCTTATCTCTTGCTGGGTTTGTGTCTTTTGGGATGGGCTATGTTTTGGCAGTTCCATATTTTCTTCTTCTTGACTTTTACCCACTCTCATTTTTCTCTCCCATCTCCCTTTTTGTCTGTTTTTCTTCTCCTTTGGAGATGAATTCTTCTTTTGTTCCTTGGTTGTTTCCTGCTGTTTGGCTTGTGCCCTTGTTATAGCATTTACATTTACTTGTTTAGGGTCACTCAATTCTTCTTGCTCCATGATGTTGACTGCATGTAATGGTATGTTATTAGAAGTGTTTTGTTGTTTTTGAGGATTTCTTGAACAATCCTTTATTAAATGTTCCCTGCCACAATCCTTGCAATAGGCTCCTTCTACTCTTAGTTGTGGACAGTCTCTAATGAAATGTTCCCCTCCACATCTATAACAAGTTATTCTTTGACTTCCTTTGAACTGAGGTCTCTGATTAGACATGTAATTATTGGTTATGTACATGAATGTAGCTGTATTCATTTCAATTATTGGAGGTTGTTGCCCAAGTACAGGTCTTGGTTGCTCAGTAAATCCAGATTCTCTTTGGTTCACATATTCTCTCTCCTTTATGGGTTGTTTATTGTAAAAGCATTCTTCTCTGGTATGATTTGTCCATTCTTTCTAGTGTACAATATTTGGGTGTCTTCCTATCTTGCAAATGTTGTGGTTTTTGATATGGACATTGTTGTACCAAATGATTTTCTCCACAATTATAACATTTTTTATTTGTTGTCATCTTGGTGTTTATCAAATTTGTTTTGGTGCTAACTTCTAGGGCTTTAGCAATGGCTTGTGCCAATTCTTCTGCTGGTGGGATTTTATCTTCACTTGTTCTAGGTTGATCAAATGCTAACAGGTCTTGTCCTCTGTTATCCTCCAAATCTATTGCCTCTTTTACACATGCTCCTAGATCAGGGCATCTCCTATAATACACCAGGGTTCTTAATTGAGCACTTCTCAATCCTTCTATGAATAGGGATACTTGTCTTGCCATGGAAGGTACTTCTTCTCTGGGACATCTGTCAATGTATTGCTTGAATCTCCTTTTGTTGTTTAAAGCTATGTATCAAGGTAGCTGTGCTATGTTTTATTCTAGTTTTTGAGAATTCCCCTATGAAGGCTTCTAGGAAAGATTCAATATCCATATACATTTCCTTTCTCAAGGGAATGAACCAAGATAGTGCAGGTCCTGTTAGGGTTAGACCAAATGCTTCAAATTGGACTTTGTAATCCTCAACTTCTTCTGCTCTAATTAATTGTTTGAATTCTGCAGCATGAGCATGAGGATCAGAATATCCTTCATATTGATTCTTCATGCATTTGGCTACTTGATATGGCCTAAGCATTCTTCCCTGATTTTGCCACTGATGTCTTCTTCTCAATGGAAAATCATTAAGTCCTTCTGCTTCTCTCTCAAAAGGGTTTGGGGAAGTATGTAGTCTCCTACCTTGTTGTTGTTCACTACTGTTGTGAGTTTCATGTTGTCTTGGCACGTCTTATTGCCCTAGGTTTTGTTCCTGAGGTCTCTTATCTGCACATTGCCCTAGGTCATTAGAATTTTCTAGGTCTTGTGAGAAGATGTATACACATCCCTGCCTATCCTCATATCTACCATCCTTGAATTGTGCTACTAGTGTTATATTCAGGGGAACCTCTAAGTTTCTCAATCTAATGAGAAACTTATGCATTCCATCCTGATATACATAGGTTCCAAACCTATTTGTATAATGTTTCTATAATCACCAGTTTTAGAGGATTCATTGGTTTCATTTAAATTCTCCATATTAATTTCTTGCCCTAAATCTTTGTCTTGCAATTCTCCTACCACTCGCTCTACCTCCTTCCCTCCTACCTCTTGCTTAGAATGTGTGTACAATTTATTACCAGACCTAAGGATCATTCAATTAATTCACGACTCTGTGGAGAGAATCGTGTTTTCCACGATTCTGTGATGGGAATCGTGTTTTTCACGATTCTGCGATGAGAATCGTGTTTTTCACGATTTTGTGGAGAGAATCGTGTTTTTCAAGATTCTATGATGGGAATCGTGTTTTTTCACGATTCTGTGATGAGAATCGTGTTTTTCACGATTCTGTGGAAAGAATCGTGTTTTTCAAGATTCTGTGGAAAGAATCGTGTTTTTCACGATTATGTGATGGGAATCATGTTTTTCACGATTCTGTGATGGGAATCGTGTTTTTCACGATTCTGTGATGGGAATCGTGTTTTTTACGATTTTGTGATGGGAATTGTGTTTTTCACGATTTTGTTCCCAGACAATCGTGATTACTCACAATTGTTAGAAAACACGATTTTCTTATGAAAATCGTGCTTTGGGAATCGCGATTTTGTGTTTTGTTCTAGAGAATCGCGATTTTGTATTTGACTACAGAATCGCGATTCTGTGCAGATTTTGAAATTTTTGAAGTTCTTGTTTTTTAAGTTTTTATTTCTTCAATAGAATCGCTTTATTAAACTTTTAACATGCAACAAAAGAGTTTCACAAAATTATTATTTTTTTCCCTGAAAACTCAAGAACTCAAAACATCACGATTCCGTGTTTTTGGCTATTTTGTGTGTTTTTATGCTTTAATCATCATATAAAACTTGAAGGAATGCAAAAAATGTATTGCGAGTTGCTTACCTTGCTTGCTTGATACAGAAATCTCCAAAAGCTTGTGGTTGCAGACAATTGCGATTCAGTTCCACTCTCACTCTCTCTCTTCCTCACTCAAATGAGTTTTCTTCTGAGATTCTCGGGTTTTATAGATTTAACACAATCGTGATTCTGTGCAATTTCCTCAAAATTTTCACTTTTTACTTGTACAATTTTTATTCTTCAACAATTTCATGGTTTTAATCCACAATTCCTAACTTTTCATCACTAGTCACTCCCTTTATCCCACTGGTGAAAATCGCAATTCTGTACTTAAATTCCACCTCATCCACTTGATGCTCAATCCTCACTGATTTTTTTTTTAATTTTTATTTTCTTCACTTACTCAACTTAGTGAAGCCTCTTACAATTACCCACCTCAAAACCCAAATATGCACAAAAATTCAAATTTTTTCCTCTTACAGAGAATCGGGATCCTGTGCAGAGAATCGTATTTTCCTGGACTTCTTGTTTTTTGCAATTTTGATTCTTCTTTCCTCTTAATCTTCTTCCAGATTCTTCACCAACTCCAAATCACTTGTCACCTGCAATTTTACATCATAAACAAAAATTAGCGATCCTGTGAAGAGAATCCTGTTTTTCTGAACCTCCAGTTTTTTTCAGTTTTTGACTTTTCTTTCCACTTGGTCCCCTTTACTCTTAACAACAACACTTCAGTCCAACTTCCTAAGGAAAAAAGAAATTTTTTTGAATGTTTTAATGGATTTTATGAATTTTTTTAGTATTTTTCCCTAAATTAAGGTAAACACTTCACTTAGGGTTTCTTGTGTGATCTATTGATCCTATGTTTCCTGATTGGTTATACTCCTTTATGCTTTACTATCAAATCAGTTCATGAGCAAAACTTCCCAAAGAAAAATGTGCTGAGAAGTGCAAATATCAATTTATGCAAAGATAAACTCAAACATTTTTCTTTTCAAGATGCAAATAAACTTTTTCTCAAGATTATTGCTTTACCTTGTTTAACAAATGGTTCTTATCTACTTGCATCTAGCTACTTTACTTGACTTTTCTCAATGCAATCATGTTATCTATCCTAAGATCAACAATTTTGCTTGATACCTGGTCAAAAAGCACTCTACAAATGCAAAGATAGACACATTTTACCTTATCTTCAGCTTTCTTGATTCAGTTTTTCACACACTAGCACTTTACTCTCAAAAAATGATATGAGCAACTATCAATTTGCAAGAATTTCATCACTTCTTATTCAAAAGATTATCTATTGCTTTCTTTTCCCAAAAGACAAACAAAGAAACCTACCTTTTCATGTTTCCATTTCTTGATCAAAGAGTATTACCTTTTCAATGTGTCCAATACCATCAACAATAGAAGATCCAACAAGGTCCAACTTCAATGAAGCTTTTGCTTTACTCCCCAGCAACGGCGCCAAAAAATGTTTGTTGTTAACCTTTGGAGTTGTCCTATCCAATCATTTTAGCATCAAGAATCAACAATACATCTTATATTTGTCAATCCTGGAAGTATACAAGAGACCACAACCCCTTCTAGATGATAGAGTCCAAGAAATAAGAGAAAACTAGCTGGATTTCTGAGAAATGATGAAGACGAAGAGGAATTTCTAGGGTTTTGATTATCTTGAGCAAAACTACATCATTTCCAATGATCTTGGTGTCTAAAGTGTGTTATTTTTCTCAGCAGAACATAATCATGAAGTCAAATCTCAAAAATGATACCTATAACCTTCAAACGAGACAATCACGATTCTGTGGAAACTGACGATTTTCATCTCCAACACTATTCTTCAGCAATTTCTCACTCAACACATCATGAAACAACTCTCTTCATACACATTCATCAGAAATACACAATAGAAGCTTGCAAATTCCATGGATACACATAGAATAGACTCAACAAATCAAAGAAATTCACACAAAAGGAAGAATCACTATTTTCTGCAGGAAACTCTTCTCATTACTTGGATAGCATCAAATACAATTAACCAACCCTCTCAAAATAGAGGAAATTATCTTTTATACACTTTCAAGTGTCCCTTTTCACACTTGAATTTTGGTTGTTTTCCTTTTTAACCTAAAAATATGCTATCTAGGAGTTTCCAAAAATTCTATAAAAATTACATATGATTCTAATTTACATGAGGAAGGCTCTTCCTCATTTTTACATTATTTTCATAAATATTTCTACAATTTTTTATCATTTTACAAATATTTCTCTTCAAAAAATGCTTCTTCTAACATATACTAAGTGTAAATTTTTTTGCTAGTTGGTGTACTAGAGGTGCTATGGCTTCTGCTATAGCACTTACTATGAATTCGAATAATGGAGGTGAGCTGGGGTGTATTAGGGAAGTTGGATGTACACTAGAGGAAAGATTTGCGGTTGATATGGAGGTGATTTTGATGGCAGTTGCTGTTGGGTGTGTGTAGAAGTGCGAGAGATACACTAGAAGCACACACAAGGAGCACAAACGCAGCAAGACACACGGAGAGGACGATGGCTGGAATAGCTCTCTCTATAGATCGATTAACTGAACTGAAGTAAGAGCTGAATAATATCCCTAAGTACAAAGTACCACCACATATGAGAGTATCAAGTATGTGGTAACATGGGGAAAAAACCTCTACCCAGCACTAGAGTAAAAAGTGCCCATGTATAGGGAAAAGGTTCACATCAAAGCTACTCGAGGAACACATAAGTGTAACAAACCCCCCTGGAGCGAATGATGTGAACACATACAGAGAGTGACAGATCAGCCCCCACAAGGTAACAAGCCTAAAGCTTTGCGAAAAGCTTCAAACTTTTCCCGTGGAAGAGCTTTGGTGAATATGTCTGCCACATTATCTTGTGTAGGCACATATACCAAATCAATATCTCCTGCATGAAGGCGCTCTCTCACATAGTGATAATGCACCTCAATATGTTTGGTCCGTGCATGAAACACTGGGTTTCGTGCAACAGCCAAAGCACTCTGACTATCTGTGAGAATATGCGTAGCAGCATCAATCTCCATGCAAAGATCCATCAATAGGCGTCTCAGCCATATACACTCCACTGTAGCTGTGAAAACTGCCCTGTACTCAGCTTCACAACTCGATGTCGCCACTGTAGGTTGCTTCTTACTCAACCAAGATATGCATGAGTCACCAAGGAAAAAGCAATTACCACTAGTGGACACGCGAGTATCATAACAACCAGCCCAATCACTATCTGTAAAAGCATGCAAGCATGGCTGAACATCTCTTCCATAAAAGAGACCTAAGCTCAAAGTGCCTCGAAGATATCTAAACACACGTTTCACCGCCTGCCAATGCTTAGTGCCAGGGCTATGCATGAATCGACTCAACTGGGAAACTGCATACTGTATATCCGGCCTTGTGTTGCATGCATATATAAGACATCCCACGGCCTGCTGATAAAGAGAAGTGTCAAATGCATCACTGGAATCCTCAACTGAGAATCTAAATCCTGTCTCAACTGGTGTGGAAACGGGCTTGCAATCCTCAAAGTCAAAACGCTGAAGTAGTTTTTCAACATACTTTGCTTGATGCATAACAATTCCCCCCTCAACGGATACAAACTGGATGCCAAGATAGTAGCTCAAAAGACCAAGATAAGTGACATCAAAAGTATGCTGCAAATCAGCCATCAGAATGTCAAGTTTTGCATCACATGACCCAGTCAAGAGTATGTCATCGACATAAAGAACAAGCACTATAAGATCAGCCCCATTTTTGCGTACATAGAGTGTGCTTTCAATCGGACTACATGTGAAGCCAAGAGCAATCAAGTGCTTATGTATTTTGTCATACCATGCACGTGGAGCTTGCTTGAGACCATACAAAGCTTTATGCAAGTGACAAACCATATGCTCTTTCCCTTTCGTGAGATAGCAAGTGCTTGCGTTCCCTCAATCAAACCACTCCTATTCACTCTAGATTGCTCTTCTTGCAAAAGAAGAGACACAACCTCATCAAATGCATACATATTAGGATTTCCTTTTGCAACCAAACGGAGTGTAGTAGCAAAGCTTTGAAAAGATTCCGGTAATCCTTTCAACAATGTAGAAATGAGTGATGCATCCGGAATGATCTCATCTATGTTTGCCAATTGCTCTTTCAAGTCCTTGATGCGTGTCACATACACATCCACTGACTCATTTTCAGCCATACATACATCCTCAAGTTGCTTCCTCAAGTATGCAACACGTGCTTCATTACGCACGGCATACAAAGAAGCAAGAGTGTCCCATGCCTGTCGTGATGTAGAACATGACCGAATGTGTGGAACTATATGACGCTTCACTGAAAGCGCAATCAAAGCATGAGCTTGAGCATCTTTTCCATCCCATCTAAGCTGCTCCTGTGTAGGTGGAGAAGGAGAAACCACTGTACTCGAAGAAGAAGCTCCATCTGTGACAGTAGACTGTGAAGTAGAAGCACCTGCCGGTCTTCGATCTACATCTGCCACTATGTTCCAAAGTTGTTTTGCAACAAGAACATGCTTCATCATGTAAGACCACATCGGATAGTTGGTCCCATCAAGCTTATCTTCAGCTTGAAGCATGCCAAACAAGTCATTGCTGCCCGCCATTTCACTAAGGAACAAAAATGTGACAAAATCTTCACTTCGACGAAAGCTGAAATGAGTGCTGAAATTTCAGCTCACAAACCGTCACTCTGATGGCGATTCTGACTGCACGAATGGCTTCGAAATGGGGGTAAAACCCCAGCGCGCCTGGTGGAAATGTTTCCGGGCTGCTGAAATTCACAGTTCTATGCTTCGAAGTCGATTTGCACTGTTAAAGTGCGCGCGCGCCGCGACGCGAAAAACCGAAACTTGAGAAGAAGCTGAACCTGCTCTGATAGCACTGTTGGGTGTGTGTAGAAGTGCGAGAGATACACTAGAAGCACACACAAGGAGCACAAACGCAGCAAGACACACGGAGAGGACGATGGCTGGAATAGCTCTCTCTATAGATCGATTAACTGAACTGAAGTAAGAGCTGAATAATATCCCTAAGTACAAAGTACCACCACATATGAGAGTATCAAGTATGTGGTAACATGGGGAAAAAACCTCTACCCAGCACTAGAGTAAAAAGTGCCCATGTATAGGGAAAAGGTTCACATCAAAGCTACTCGAGGAACACATAAGTGTAACAGTTGCATGTATGGAAGTTGGGGGTTGTGGTGGGGAGTCGATGATGATCGTTTCTCCTGTAGTTGGTGATTCTGCTGGAGGTTCAGGGACTAGCAGTGATTCTTGTGGATGTCAAGAGGATTGGGTATTTGTTGGGACCTGGATATATTGGCCATTTATGACATTAAATGTATGCATCAAGGGTCAAATTGTGGCAATGGCTTCCTCTATAAGAAATGGAGTGCTTCGATTATACCTATGGATTCGACTAGTTCATTGAAGCCTTCTACAAAGGAGGCTTTGAATCCTCTGTTGGCTAGCTCTTGCTATAATATTTCATTGCTCTGTTGTTTTGAGATTCTTCCGCTTGTCCACATAGCTTGCATGTTGCGGTACAACTTCTCCATTGCTACTGTGTATGTTGTGGCTTCAAAAGTGTCCCCTTTGTAGCTGCTAGTATCACCGTGGGATTCGGTCTACTGCTCTTGTTGTTCATGCTAGTGGTCACCCTGAGAATCTTGACTATTTCGACTGGGTTTGTCATCATTGTCATCGTCATCCTCATCCATTACTAATCTGTCTTCCTCATGTGAACTTGACATTACTTGTTCCCGTTGCTGATTAGGTGGTGAAGTGGGGTAACTAGGTCATTTGTATTATTGCAAGAATAATTATCCTTCTAAAAATTGAATTCGCTAGAAAATGCCTTGAATTTCAAAATCAAATGTGGTATTCATGGGTTCAACGTCTAGGTTAGGTATCAGAAAAGTGACTGCATCCGCACCAATGGTGGTGGGGGGCTCTCTAACTTCTGAGGTGATGGCTTGAGTGGTGGCTTCCGAGGTGAGCATGGCACTAGTGGTGCCTTCAATTATTATGGGGCATGATAAAAAAATATGTATTGAATGTACAGGTGCAAGAGGTTCCATGGGAGACTACTGAGGGCATGGCTATAGTGAAGGTAATTCAGGGACTTGTAAACACAGTATGCTGCCCCTGATATGCTTTCCTACCCTTGCCTTGCTTGATTTGTGGGCTTTCTTTGAGGTTCCTTTAAGGCACTTTAGCTCATCATTGGTCATAGCACGCTGGATTGGTACATCATAGGCTAGACGCACGTATATATTCGTGTGCGGGCACAAAAACCATGGATAACATGCTTTCAGGCCCATCTTTGCTGTGCTAAGTATAATTGATCTTGAACCCAGCTAGCAAGATCAATTGTTTGAGGACCTGTATTTGCTAAGTACAACCCAAAACGAATGTGCTTTTGGGGTACCGTCATATGATCTTGAGCGAGAAAAGTGAAATGTTGCATATAAATACATAGTGGCTTTGATAACTCTGGTGTGATAACGAAAATGTCTGCCCACTTCAAAACATCACCTTTTCTTCATTGTCTCGAGAATGATCCTCTCTCTTTCTATTGGAGTATGAGTGCCATAGATCTTGAGGGCGGCTTTGATGAGAACATTAGAGAGATAAAATTTCTTATAAGGGGGATCATTAACTAGCGAGGGCAAAATGAATATCCTTGGTAGTTCCTTTCTAACAAGGGTTTAAGGGTAGTCACCAATAAAAATAGTGATAAAACTCTAGTTTCAACAGGGGTGCACTAAAATACTCTATGAAACTAGCCTTGGCCCAAGTAGGTCATAATTCCTTTGAATTATGAAGGTTTTCAAACTCTCGTGAGAAGAACAGATATCTTCCCCACATGTCTCCACTGAAACACGTTGGTGCATGTCAACCACCAATTGATGTTTTGGATGAAGATCTGAAGTCAAAGATTGAAGAAAAGATTAGCCTATGAAGCTTGAAGATAATGCACATTCATGAAATGAAGACTTGTATACATATGTACATTAAACTTGTAGTTAGCTCACTTATACCTTTGTTATGGTCATGAGCTTGTACATATATGCCTATATATACAAGGAGAAAGTCAAGGCAAGTATGAGAGAGCATGAGAGATGATGAATTAGAAGTTGTAAGAGCCATTAGACACTCTAGAAGTGAAGTGAACATCTCTCATCATTTAGATGTAAAAGTTCTCTGAATAGTAAAACATTTGTGCCCGATATTTTGCTGTGTTCTCCTTCTGTACTTGATCATTTTAGAAATCCCTTTGTAGGTGTCTGATTCCATAGTTAATGCTTCTATGGTTAAGATTTGAGAGCCTAATTGTAAACATGCTGAGAGAGTTATGTGTAGGAACATTTGTATGTGAAGAAGTGATGAGTTTCTTTTGAAATAGACACAATCTCGATGGTCAAAGAATTGATCAATACTCAATGCACAGTGTAACGTTTTGCACAAATGAGGTGTCAAAATCTAACTTGGAAGGTAAGCCATCTATGGCTAAAAGCATTTGCTTAAACGGGTTGTACTTTCGGAGCACCATGCATTAGAAGTTGTAGGTGTCAAAGTCGACTATATAGGAGGACAGTTTCAGACATAGGTAAATTGTTTGGGTCATTTCTCAAGACCTACGAATTCTTTTGAGATGATTTAACTTGGAGAAGGTGCGCAATCTTTAGACAGCACCTTCTACAAATTTTTATCAAAAACTTTACACATTTGATCAGTCAATGAGTGAGTTATGTGTAGCAAACTTTTCTGAGTAGTGATTCTCTTCACAGTTAGTTCAAGATTTTGATAATCTGATATTGGCTCTCCAAATTGGTAAAGGTTTTGAGTTATTCTTGATATAGAAGTGTTCTAACATCAAGGGTAGCTTGTTATTTTGGAGATTAACGCTCTTCATGAGTGGTTTAAGAGCATGAATCATCAAAATAGAAGAAAGGAGGACCCCGATTGCTACAGTCATATAGAAATCAACCTTTGAAGGTTCAAAAGGTTTAAGTTTGATGTGAAAGCTAGAGAAGGAGGTCTGAAGCTATCAAGAAGATAAAAAAAACTTCATTCAAAGTAAAGGTACACTTATTCCTCATAAAGCTTGAAGAATTTAATACATAGGTGAAGAAAGGATGGGAGATTCTCTTCAGATAGAGAAATTGGATAGAGAAAACTATCCAGCTTGGTCAATCAGAATGAAAGCTCATGTCATGAGCAAAGACGTGATAGGTTACATCACAGGTGAAGAAGAAAAACCACAATTCAGAGATCCTATCATTCCAACTAGGGATGAACTCTCATATTTGAAGACTTGGATGAAGAAGGATGCTCAAGCAAGGAGCATTATCTACATGGGAGTTAATGACTACTTGCTATCTCATATTAGAGGACTTGAAAGTGCAAGTGACATATGGAATGTTTTGGAGGAGCATTTTCAAAACACTACAAAGTCAAGGAAGGCATCCTTATGGGCATAGTTCACTACATTCAAGAAGAAGGCCTCTCAATCCACTTTTGATTATGTAGCAAGGATAAAGGACATTGCAGATGCATTAGGAAAAGCTGATGAAGATATTGAGGAGGATAAATTGGTAAGGAAAATCCTCACAGGTTTGAGAGGAGATGAGAAATGGAAGCCATTCATTTTGTCTACTGAATTGTCACTAGATCATTTCACTCCTGATTTAAATCAGTTGCTAGGAAACATGGTAAATTTTGAGCAGGATGTCAAAGATGATGGTGATAAGAGTGCAGGTCAAGCAATGCATTCAAAGGATAAGAAGAAGAATAGCAAAGGCAAACAAAAATTAAATGAAGAAGAAGGAACAACTAGCCAAGCCAACTTCCTAAGAGGAAGAGGAGGTGGCAAAGGAAGAGGAAGAGGCAGAAGCAATAAAGATGGAGCCAAAACTTGTTGGATTTGTGGTAAGACAAATCATTTAGCTCATGATTGTCAGCATAATAATCAGAATAATGGAGGATATAGTTAGAGCTTTAATTCAAGAGGAAGAGGTGGTAGAAATCAAAGAAGTAATTTCAGAGGTAGAGGTAGTAGAGCTTACTATGGAAGAAATGGAGGTAGATGATTCCAAAGTCAATCCTACAACAATACCTACTACAATTATGCTTCAAATCAGAAGAAGGATTCAACCTTAATCATGAATGCAACTTGTGAAAGACAAAGTAAAGACCAAAGATTCTTCTACATTGACTCAGGGTGTAGCAATCACCTGAGTGGTAATATAGCCTTGATGACTGATTTGGAAAATAAGGTAACTAATCATGTAGTTCAAACAAGTGATAATACAAAGCACAATGTGAATTCAATTGGATCAGTGAAGGCCAAGGATGGAAGTACTCTTGTGAGTAAGGTCTTGTATTTTCCTACAATTCCAAAGAATCTAATAAGTGTAGGGCAAATTGTTTAAAAAGGTTATGAAGTAAGGTTCACTATTGATGGAGTTTTTGTGGAAGACCCTAGCAATGGGTATAAACAAATTGTTTTAGGGAAGAAAGAAGGAAGACTCTTCACATTGAAGATTCAAGGTAATGTTGGTCATGCCTTGTTCACTTATGGAGGAGATAAGATCTCTGAGTTAGATCTTTGGTATAAAAGTCTTGGACATTTCAATGAAAGAGGTATTATGGATATGGTTAACAATGGTTCAGTACTTGGATTGCCTAATGTTGAAGGTCAACATATGACATACATATGTGAGGCATGTCAATTAGGTAAGGTTCATAAGCAATCATATTCTAAACATGGTTTCATGTATTTAGAGAAGCTTGTATTGGTACACACAAATGTGTGGGGGACCATCAAAGGATTTCAGTATATATGGTTCAAGATATTATGTGATTCATGTTGATGATGCTACCAGGTGGATCACTATATATGTGATCAAAGACAAATCAGAGGTACTCAATACATTTAAACATTATCATGTGTATCTAGAAAGAATCACAGGTCAAAAGTTGAAGAGATTAAGGTCAGATGGAGCGAGAGAGTATTTCTCTAATGAGTTCAATGATTACTTATGGAATGCAGGTATAAAAAGGGAAGTTACTTGCAGGTACTCTCCTCAACAAAATGGTGTAGCAGAAAGGAGAAATAGAACTCTTGTTGAGTTTGCAGGATCAATGATGAAGGAGAAAAATTGTCCAAATTATTTGTGGGCTGAGGCTATAAATACAGCTACATATTTGGTCAATAGATTACCATGTAAAGCTTTGCAGGGTGTGACACCATATGAAGCTTGGTGGGGTAAGAGACGTACCTTAGATCATTGCAAAGTGTTTGGATGTTTGGCTTATGCATATGTGCCATCTCAGTTGAGGCATAAATTGGAACCTAAAGCTAAAAAGTATGTGTTTATTGGATATGATGATAAACAGATGGGTTATAGGTTGTGGAGTCCATCCACAAAGCAATTCCTTGTATCAAAGGATGTTACATTTGATGAGCAAGGTACTTGGTATGTAGGTACAATCAATAATCATGCAGGTGATGAAGAAGTTTTGAATCAAAAGAAAGGTAAATCAAAGGTTCAGATATTTGATGAAGAAGAGAACAATGAAGTACAAGTTGAAGTTGAAGAAGTGCCAAGGTTTGATCCAGAAGGTGATGAACCAAAAACTTCAAGAAGTGGAGAACTCAGAAGGTCATCAAGACACAAGTGGCAACCTACAAGGTATAGGTATGATACTTCTTTTTTGACTACTAAAGATTATGGCTACATGGTGAAAGCAGATGAAGATCCTTCTACATATGAAGAGGCAAAAGGTAAGGAGAAAGCTATGCAGGAAGAGTATGATGCATTAATGGAGAATGAGACATGGGATTTGGTTCCTAAACCAAATAGTTAGAAGATCATTGGATGCAAATGTGTCTACAAGACAAAGAGGTATGCAGATGGAAGTGTGTCTAGGTATAAAGCTAGACTTGTTGTTAAAGGATATGCTCAGATATATGGTATAGATTATGATGAAACCTATAGCCCTGTGGCAAAGATGACAACCATCAAGACATTCATAGCCATTGCTACATGTAAAGGTTGGAAACTATGTCAATTAGATGTGAAGAATTCTTTTCTTAATGGGTATATTTGAGATGATGTTTTCATGGAGCAACCACAAGGGTTCAAAGAATAAAAGATATTCAGAATATGTATGTAAGCTCAAGAGAGCTTTGTATGGTTTGAAGCAGGCCCCAAGGGTATGGAATTATAGACTTGTGAAGTTCTTGAAAGAACTTGGTTTTCAAGTATCTAAAGCAGATAGTAGCTTGCTTGTTAAAGCAAGTGATGATGGGTTCATTTACATGTGCATATATGTTGATGACATAATCCTTATAGGTACAAATGAGAAAGGCATACAAAGCCTCAAGAAGCAAATGGAGAAAAAGTTCAAGAATAGGAGATCAACATATGGATACTTGTGTTATGTGGGAGATAAGCTAATCTCTTGGTGCTCTAAGAAGCAACATACAATTGCTTTATCTTCTACAGAAGCAGAATACAAGGGTATGGTAGAAGCTGCAAAGGAGGTCATATGGTTAAAGACTCTTATGAAGAGTTTTGACATCATTCAAAGTACACCCACTATTCATGGAGATAACATGAGCTCATTGTATCTAGCTCCTAATCCTATTTTTCATGCTAGGACCAAACATATTGAGATTCAATATCATTTTCTGAGGAAAAGGTGATTGATAAGGAGATTGAAGTTATACATACTTCAACAAAAGATCAAATTGCAGATATGTTAACCAAAATCTTGGATGGACCAAAGCTACAGAGATTTAAAGACATGGCAGCGATAAATAAGATAGAGTAAACCTCAATTGATGATTGAGGAGGAGCTATTGGTGCAAGTCAACCACCAATTGATGTTTTGGATGAAGGATTGAAGTCAAAGATTGAAGAACAGATTAGCCTATGAAGCTTGAAGATAATGCACATTCAGAAAATGAAGACTTGTATACATATGTACATTAAACTTGTAGTTAGCTCACTTATACCTTTATTATGGTCATGAGCTTGTATATATATGCCTATATATACATGTAGAAAGTTAGGGCAAGTATTAGAGAGCATGAGAGATGATGAATTAGAAGTTGTAAGAGCCATTAGACACTCTAGAAGTGAAGTGAACATCTCTCATCATTCATATGTAAAAGTTCTCTAAATAGAAGAAAACGTTGCACGCGATATTTTGCTGTGTTCTCCTTTTGTGCTTGATCATTTTAGAATTCCTTTTGTAGATGTCTAATTCCATAGTTAATGCTTCTATGGTTAAGATTTGAGAGCCTAATTGTAAACAAGCTGAGAGAATTATGTGTAAGAACATTTGTATGTGAAGAAGTGATTAGTGTCTTCTGAAACAGGTGCAATCTCCATTGTCAAAGAATTGATCAGTAATCAGTGCACAGTGTAAAGTTTTTTGGAGCAAGACAATCAACAATCGGTGATTATATAAAGCCTAGAAATAAAGATATGAAGAAAAGATTGAAGTCTAACTTCATGAAGTAAAGTGAAGGTTCAGGAAGTTCTATAAACATATGTACATTAGTTTTGTAAATACTTCAAAATACTTGAAGTAATGACAAATCAATACTCATATGTATATATATATATTTATATGGTCGTATTAGATAAAAGAGATGAAATATAGATGAGATAGAGAAGAATAGATGATGAGTATTGTGTGTATCATCCATCAGACGTATGATGAGTTGAATAGAAAGAATGTTCAGAGAATTGCGCGTCGATCTTTTCTCCAGTTCTCCTTCTGTGTTTGATTATATCAGAAATATTTTTGTAGACATCTAATTCCATATTTAATCTATCTATGGTTAAAGTTTAAGAGCCTAATTGAAAACAGGCTGAGAGAATTTTGTATAGGAACATCTATATGTGAGATAGTGTTGAGTGTCTTCTCAAACAGGTGCAATCTTGATGATCAAAGAATTGATCAAATCTCAGTGCACAATGTAGAGTTTTTTACAAATGAGGAGTAAAAATCTAAGTTGGAAGGTAAGCCATCGATGGCTAAAAGCATTCGCTTAAACGGGTTCTAGTTTGGGAGAACTATGTGTTAGAAGTTGCAGGTGTCGAAATCGACTCTACAAGAAGGTAGTTTCTAACATAGGTAGATTGTTTGGATCATTTCTCATAATCTAATTAAGCTTTTGAAGTGTTTTAACTTGGAGGAGGTGCACAAACTTTGGGCGACACATTTTACAACGTTTCATCAGATTCTTTACACAATTGATTAGTCAATGAGTGAGTAATGTGCAGTAGATTTTTCTGTGAAGTGATTTTCTTCACAGTTAGCTAAAGTCTTGACAGTTTGGTACTTGTCTTCCTAAATTGGTTGCAGTTTAAATTTATTCTTGATATAGAGGTGGTCTAACATCAAGGATAGCTTGTTCTTTTGGAGATTAACACTCTCCAACAAAGTTTTGCACAAATGAGGAGTCTGAATCTAAGTTGAAAGGTCAGCCATCTATGGCTAAAAGCATTTGCTTAAACGGGTTGTACTTTGGGAGCACCATGCATTAGAAGTTGTAGGTGTCAAAGTCGACTATACAGGAGGATAGTTTCAGACATAGGTAAATTGTTTGGGTCATTTCTCAAGGTATACTAAATTTTTTGAGATGACTTAACTTCGAGAAGGTGTACAAAGATTTATGAAAAACGTTACACATTTGATTAGTCAATGAGTGGTTATGTGCAGCAGACCTTTCTGAGTATTGACTCTCTTCACAGTTAGTTCAAAATTTTGATAATCTGATATTTGTTCTCCAAATTGGTAAAGGTTTTGAGTTATTCTTGATATAGAAGTGTTCTAACATCAAGGATAGCTTGTTCTTTTGGAGATTAACACTCTCCATCAAAACATAACATTGCATCATAAATGTAGTTTGCATCGGTCAGTAGTCTTCCCTATCCTTGGAACCAATGAGAGTTGTTGTGTACTTTTTTCGTTCTTCCAAGGGGAGAGTTGTCAATCTGCATTGATCCCATAAAATCTTCAAATGTTGGTGGTTTCATTGTAGAGAAGGGATCTGCCAGCAAATTACCAGAATTTACTGCTAGCGTGCTAGTGCCAACCTCGCAAGTTCCTTCAATTTGCATGATGATCTGACTATGTGTTTAAATGATCTGCTACAAAAGGATAACACATTAGTATGGAAATTTATTATGATCCCAATAAGGTGAGACCGCAATCCCTTTCCATAAGTGATGTGTAACCCGTGTAGCCATGTGATGTGAGGTGGTTTATGTAGTGATTTCTCAGAAACTAATGCACGTCACTAGACAATCTACATGCTTTAGATAGTGTATGCATTGCTTTTGATGAGATTTTATTACAAGTGATAGTGGGTTAGTGAGGATGAACTTATACAAGTTTTAGTTGTGGGTGAGTTATTACAAGGATAAAGGTTAGTCGTGAGAGGTGTTATGTCGTAAAAAGGATGGTGTGGAGGTTTTTGGATGCCTTTTGGCATCCATTTTCTAAGAGTTGGTGAGTGGGTTTGGTTCTTTGGTTTATGGTCAAAAGATGATTTTGGCAGTGGTGGTGTCAATGGCTGGGATGATTTCAAAGGGGTGTATATTACATGGCTTGGGTGTTGAGCAAGAAGATAGTCTTTGGGGTGCCCAAATCTGCATGGAGTTGGGTCAGTTTGTCAGGTACTTCTTGGCGATCCAAATTTTTTGAGTTCTCATCAATGGAGAATAAGGTCGAAGGGAGGTTAGACATTGAATCTGATTCTACCTTGACTTATTCTCATCATAGCATGTACTATTGGAAATTGTTGGTACTTTTTGGCCTTTTGGCACCCATACTAGCTTTGTGCTAGTTGCTTTGACATGCTAATATTCCACCTTCGGGTCCTCTGGTATGATCCTTGGCTTGGGTTCCTAAGTCATGGTTGACTTATTTGTGGTTGAGGTTGAGAGGTCTAGTTGACATTCTACTTTGGAAAATAAGGGAGGTCGAACACTTGTGTGACCCGCTCATCAAGAAATGAGGCATTCTACACAACAAATCTAGGTAGGTTCGAAAGAAATGTGGAGGATGGGCCACCAGAGACTATGGTGCCCATTTATCTATTGATGTTACCCACCTGACCACTGATATAGTCCCCTACTTGTTTAAAGGAAGACCATGGGAAGATCTCCTAACATCTTCGTGGGTGGAAACTATCCATCGCCACACCCACATGGGTTGATGTTGAGTTGATCTGACTTATCTAACTTATCTAACTTATCTATCCAAAGATCTTTTGGTCATCCTTCGCATTCATTTCATATGATCTAGGGTTACATTCCTGAGGGGGGCTATCATTAGGGAAGTCAACCGGTATCACTCACTTTTGGTCTAAGATTCTGAGCTGTAGGGAACCTTGTCTAAGATTTAGGTTCACCGAGTGATTGAATAACCAATGTTAGCCGAGGATTAAGGATTCTATCAGATCGTCATCATGGCACACTAGGAGTTTTAGAGTCAAGGTTATCTCCTGTATGAGGATAGGAAGCTCCACCTCACCCATGCAAGGGGTTTCCATGCCTCCTAAGCCTATGAGGTATGCCTCAATTGGCTGCATTTTTAATCCTTTGTTTTTATAGTGGGACCACCTAATCGCACTAGTCGCAACACCTGAATCAATTAAAGCCCTAAGCTCATGGCGGGTGGTGCCTTGTTCTAGCATGAGTGTAATGAATGGTCTCTATCCATTATGCTAGGATGAGTAGTTGAATTTGTTTGACACATGTCCATAGGATATCTCAGTGTTTCTTTTTCACTATTGGTATCTATCCTTGAGCCGTTGAGATGGCTATAATGTTCTCTCCCTAGTCCTTGTCTTCATAGTTTCATGCATTTAATGCGCTCTAGAGATTCTACCTAAGCTTCCTCTCATATTCGCTTTTATTTCTCCTTGTGCTTCTTTGCCAATGTGAGTCGTCTAAGCATATGCTCCATAAGAGGTTCCTGATAAAGCTTGACTCTACAACCACTAATGTAATTAGGCATTATCTCTCCTTCTAGCATGGCTAATTGTATTGCTCCACTTGTTGAAGTTCTGTTAATAATTATAGGTCCATAACCACATTTCTCTAGCTTATGTGCGTGTTGTTTTAGTGTATACACTAGGACTAAGTCACCTTCTTTGAAGCCTTTATCTTTAATGTGTGCATCGAAGTAGGCTTTTTATCACTTCTTGCCTGCATATATGTCTACTGCTGCTTTCATCCTGGTTTCTCCTCATCGTTCCAAGTCCATTATTCTTGATGATAATTCATGGCCAGTCCATTGATGCTCTTGTGAAACCTTAAGGATGGGTATAAAAAACTCCAAATGGAGCACTGCATTTTGACCAAAAACCATATGAAAGGGAGTTGCATTGAGTACGGTCTTGTAGCCCACTAGATATGCCCAAACAACATGATGTATCTGTTTGTCCCAATCTAAATGTTTGTTGTTTACAAGTTTCATCAACACATTACAAAGGATCTTGTAAGTATGTTTTGCCTGATTGTTGGCCTGAGGATGATATGGTGCCGATTTCTTATGAATCACCATAAAATATTGTAACAAATATTCAATGAATTGTTTTAGAAAGTGAGTTCCTTGGTTGCTGACCAAGTCTATAGGTAATTAATATCTCATAAAGAAATTTTCAAATAAGAATTTTGCAGTCATGTGTGCATCATTCTTTTTGGTAGCCTTAGCCTCTACCCATTTGGTAAGATAACCTATTGCTACTATGATGTATTTTGCATGAGTACCTTTAATAGGGGGGTTGATGGGTCCTACAAAGTCTATACCCCATGTAGAGAATGCACGTCCTCCCATCATAGGTTTTAGTGGAATTTCATCTTATCGAGTAGGAAATTGGGTTCTTTGGTACACATCACATCTCTTAACATAGGCATGTGCATCCATGTGAAGAGTGGGCCACCATAATCTTGTGAATAATATGGCTTTGATTATTCTATCAGGGCAAAAATGACCTCCTAGAACACTTTGGTGTGTAGTCTCTAATATGCTCAAATAATCACTCTCATGAACATTTTCCATAGGTGGTCTTTCACAACAAAATCAGCATTCTTTACATAACCTATAGACATCTGCTTCCATAGAAGGCCAATACACTCCTAGTCTATGTAGAGTCTACAATGTACGGTGCTTTCAGTGATGTTTCTTTAATGCACCTACATGTGCTAATTGCAACCAATTCTTGTATTATGATTCATTTACACAACAAGAAATAATTTTTTGATTATCTTGTTTATATATGCTTCTTGCTAGTATCTGGCATCTTTGTGACTTGGTAATCTCTCCTTCTCTGATCCTAATCCTAGGGCTCTTGGGTCCAAATGTGAGAGCAGGGACAATAACCTTGGCCCATTTAGGTACTATCTCAAGATTAAACAGGCATGCATCCGGTAGTTCATCCGCTATCCCATGAGGGGCTTCTCTTGTAGTTAACCATGAAAGGTTATCGACTCTAATGTGGGTCCTTCCCTTCCTGAATACTACTTCAAATTTGTATTCCATTAATAATAGAAACCAACATATCAATTGTGTTGGTGCATTTTACCCAAGCCTACATGCTTGATATGCTTGATATTATGAAATCAAATGTGTAGTCATGTGAACACCTCTTGTAAAAGCCTTCATTTTTATCTCTTGTAATTGAAAAAGGAAAAAGGAAAAAGATGGCTTACCTCATCCATGATGTAAAAGCAAATTCGTGGGTCTAACTACCTAAAACCACGAATTTTTGAGCTGAGAGAATATCTCCTAACTTTTGGGATCACTTCTAGGTGGAGCCATTTGAATTCGAATTCAAAACTCCCTCCAAGAATAGCTATAAAAAGAGCAAGAAGGAAGAGGCGATTAGCAAGCCTTGTACATGACCACTTCATGTCATTTTGTAGAGATTAAAGAGCTTACTCCATAGCTCTATCATTCTACTCCCATTGTGCAAACATTCATTGCCAATGTGGTTGTAATCATATATGAATCTATACATTTGTCATTATCTACTTCTCTGTTTTGTTCTCTGCTATACTCACTCAGAAGAATGACTTCAGAAGGTCATATCTCGAGTTCTACTCATTGTTTTTCAGTGTTTTAACGTGCGTTGGATAGCTCTTACTGTCTTCTTTCTGTAAAAATTTTCAAGGTCATTGGATTTACAGTTTTGGAGATATCTGCATTGTACTGCTCACTGGTCTATCTCTGCAAAGCCCCGAGAATGGTGGGCATGTTATAGAAATTGATGAATCTTCTTCTCAGTGCTCAATCCATCATTTGAAGTGTTTTAACTTGGACTGGGAAGCTTGCTAAGTCTATTTGCTATGCCCAAAAGGAATTTATCTAATTCCTACCAGGTTGAGAGCACTGTTCATTCTTTCCAGCAGGTGTATGTCCAAAAATAGCAAGTTTTGGGAGCTAGTCATTTCGCAACTAGTCTATCTTGACTTAAACTTTTGGGATACATGTTCCAAAGTACTTGGCTGATATTTTGGTGGATTTAGGAAGCTCAAAGGGTCTACTAATCAACTCTGAAGTCTCAGTTGGCTGGTGTGAAGCTGGTTGTAGCAGCACCTAATCATCTTTGGATTGCATCCACCATCTCTCTTCACAGTGGTATCAGAGCATAGTCAAGCAACATGGGAGATGGATTTCCATCAACTATTGACAAATTGGATCGAAAAACTACCCGGCATGGTCTCTAAGGATGGAGGCTTACCTTCAAGCGAGGAATCTATATGGATTCATATCCAGAGATGAAGCAATGCCAACCATGAGGAACAAAGGGCAACCATCACATGAAGAAGTGGAAGGACTTTCGAATTGGTGTTCGAAGGATGCACTTGCAAGGTCCTATATTCTAAACTCAATCTCTGATTTTCTTTTACCTCATGTCAAGGGATGCAAGACATCAAGAGAGACCTGGAATGCACTTGCTTCTTTCTTCTCTTCCAACACTTGAGCAAGGAAGAACCAATTGTGGATGGAGTTCACAACAATGAAGAAAAGCCCGAAGCAAAATGTGACTGATTATGTCACAAAGATGAAGGAGATTTCCAACCAACTTAGAAGCATTGGAGAGGTAATTGAAGAGGAGAAAATCATTAGACAAATCATAAATGGAATCAAAGCAGACGACAAGTGGGAGTCATTCACAACAGCCATGGATTTATACATGGATATGCATGTACCCGACCTCAACACACTCATGGGCCAACTCTTCACTCATGAAGCAAAGATTAGCAAAGGTGGTGAGTCCTCAAGAGGTAATCAAACTTCTGCCTTATATTCTGATAAAGCTAAGGTCAAGGACAAGTCAAAGAATAGGAAGAATGAAGATGAAGGTAGCTCTTTCCAAGCAAACTTTGCAGGTAGAGGAAGAGCTAGAGGAAAAGGCAGAGGTGGAAAGCAAGGCAAGGGGAGATTTCAATCATCTCAACCTTGCAATATATGTGGGTTATATAATCATACTACTGAAGAATGTTTCAGGAACCCGAGGAACTCAAGAGGAAGAGGATTCAATAGAGGTGGCTATGGATCAAATAGAGGCAGGTACAATGGAGGCTACAACAACAACTACTACAACAACAATTACAACAACAACAACAACTATCAAAGTGGCCATAGAGGAAGAAGAGATTACAATAACTATGCAGAGGACCAAAGTCAAGAAGATTCATTATTGATTATGAATCTATCAGTAAAGAAGGGTAAGGATGATGATCACATATTTTACATTGATTTGGGATGCTCAAACCATGTAGCAAGAAATGTGGCTTTACTTTCTGATTTGGAAGATCCTCATAACAAGCATGAAGTGCAGACAAGAGATGACACAAAGCATTCAGTGGAAAAGATAGGTAATGTGAAGACATCAGATGGGAATATGAACCTCTTAAGCAAAGTCTTGTATGTCCCTACAATTACCAAAAATTTAATAAGTGTTGGACAGATTGTTGAAAAAGGATTACAGGTTAGATTCAACCGATTTGGAGCATATGTTGAAGATCCAAAGCAAGGCTTTCAAAGGATTGCCAAAGGAGAAAAGACAGGAAGGCTCTTCACTTTTGAAGTGGAAGATACAAAGAACATAGCTTTGTTTAGCTATGGATCTCAAACTCTAACAGAGTTGGAGATATGGCACAAAAGGCTTGCTCACATTGGTGAGAGGACACTCAAACAGATTTGCAGAGACCAAAGTGTACTTGGTTTGCCTAATATCACAAGGCAACACATGATTTATAAGTGTGAAGCTTGTCAACTTGGCAAGGCTCATAGACAACCTTTCAATAAGAAAGGATATATGTATCAAAATCCTTTGGATCTAGTGCACCCGGATGTGTGGGGTCCAAGTAAGGAGCCACCTATATCAGGCTCAAGATATTATGTGTCTTTCATAGATGATTGTAGCAGGTGAACCATTCTGTTTTTCATGAAGTACAAGGATGAAGTGTTTAATTGCTTTAAGAAGTATATTGCTCTTGTTGAAAACCAAACATGTAGGACTTTGAAAAGACTCAGATCAGATGGTGGAGGAGAATACTTCTCTTCTAAATTTGATGCCTTCTTGCATGAAAGAGGCATTAAAAGGGAAGTCACTACAAGGTATACACCCGAACTCAATGGTGTAGCAGAGAGGAGGAACAGAGCTATTGTCAAAGTTGCAAGGTCCATGCTCAATGAAAAGGGATTGCCAAACTACCTATGGGCAGAGCCTGTGTCGACAGCCACATATCTCATAAATAGACTTCCATCTAAGTCACTAGATGGAACAACTCCATATGAAGTGTGGAATGGAAGAAGACCTTGTCTAGAGCATTGTAAAATCTTTGGATGCTTAGCCTATGCTCACATTCCTTCTCAAGTAAGAGGGAAATTGGATCCCAAGGCAGAGAAGTGTGTATTCATTGGTTATGATCAAAACCAAAAAGGATATAGATTGTACAATCCAACCAATAAAGGATTTTCTATGAGTAGAGATGTAATTTTTGATGAAAACAAATCATGGATTGATGATGATAGGAAAGTGAAGCTGCCTTATGACTTGGATGAAGATTTTCCATCACTTCAACTAAAGGAGCCAAAGCAGATTGAAGAAAGCGATTTGGAGATTGACCTAGAAGACTTGGAAAGACTAAAGCTATGGAAGACAAAGGTAAAGCAAAGATGCAGGATGCTACATATGGACCCGAGAGCTCACATCAACCACTTAGAAAGGTCTTCAAGGGAGAAGAAGAAACCAGAGAGGTTTGGTTATGATACTTATTTGGTCACCAAGCACTCAATCTACATTGCAAAGGATTCAACCAATGAAGAACCTACCACATTCGAAGAAGCACAAAGCAAGAAAGCTTGGAGAGATGCAATGGATGAAGAAATGGAAGCCTTGAAGGAGAATGGCACTTGGGAGCTTGTACCTAACAAGCCATCTATGAAGGTAATTGGATCTCGATAGATATACAAAATCAAGAGGAATCCAGATGGAAGTATAAATAGACACAAAGCAAGGTTAGTTGCTAAAGGGTTTGCTCAAACCCATGGTATTGATTATGAGGAGACTTTCTCTCCTGTTGCAAAAATGCCTACAATTAGGGTTCTCATAAGTCTTGCTGCATCTAGAAATTGGAATCTCTATCAACTTGATGTAAAGAATGCTTTCTTGAATGGATGGATTTCTGAGGAAGTGTATATGGCACAACCTCCTCGATATGAGGATGCACATCATCCTAACTATGTATGCAAACTAAAGAAAGCTTTGTATGGATTGAAGCAAGCTCCAAGAGCTTGGAATTTCAGATTGCTGACTCATTTGCAGGACCAAGGATTCAAAGCTAGCAAAGCGGATACCTCTTTGTTCATAAAGAGGAATGGATCTAAAGTGATCTATTTATGTGTGTATGTTGATGACGTTATTATCACAGACAATGATCTTGAAGGAATCAAACAGGTAAAGAGTCAAATGAAGGAGGAGTTCAAAATAAGTGACCTCGGACCACTCACTTATTTTCTTGGATTGGAGTTAATCTACACAGATTCAGGTATATACATCACACAAAGGAAGTATGTGCATGACATGCTCGTCAAATTCACGATGGAAAATACCAACTGTGCAGGTACACCTATGGAGCAAAATCATAAGCTTAGTGCTTATGAAGGAGAGCCAATTGAAGACATCACAAGCTATCAAAGATTGGTTGGAAGTTTGAATTATGCAACTCTCACAAGGGTGGATATATGTTATAGTGTTAGAATATTGAGTTACTTTATGCATAAGCCGAGAAGAACACATATGGAAGCAGCCAAGAGAGTCCTCAAGTACCTAAAGGGGACCATGAATGAAGGTTTGTTTTATTCATTTACTTCAGATATTGAGCTAAAGGTCTACTCAGATGCAGATTGGGCCGGATCTAGAGATGATAGAAGAAGCACATCCGGGTATATATCATTTGCAGGTTCAAAAATCATTTCTTGGTCATCCAAGAAGCAACCAACCGTGGCATTATCTTCTACCGAAGCCAAATATAGAGGCTTGGCTAATGCGACTCAAGAAATCAGGTGGTTAAAGTCTTTGTACACAGATCTTGGACTTCATTCTTCAACACCTCACATTTTTGGTGACAACACAAGCTCACTACATCTAGTAGCTAATTCAGTATACCATGCTAGAACCAAGCATATTGAATTCCACTACCATTATGTAAGGGAGAAGCTAATGAGCAAGGATATTCAACTATCCTATGTCTCTACTGATATGCAATGTGCAGACATGTTGACTAAAGCTCTTGATGGTACAAAGTTAAGTAGATTCAAGTTGATGATTGGCTTGCAGGAAATCAAGGACAATTGAAGACTTATTTGGAGGCCAAGCATGTTAGGCTTGAGGGGGAGTTGTTGGTGCATTTTACCCAAGCCTACATGCTTGATATGCTTGATATTATGATCATTTGTAAGTCACATGTGTAGTCATGTGAACACCTCTTGTAAAAGAGTTCATTTTTATCTCTTGTAATTGAAAAAGGAAAAAGGAAAAAGATGGCTTACCTCATCCATGATGTAAAAGCAAATTCGTGGGCCTAACTACCTAAAACCATGAATTTTTGAGTTGAGGGAATATCTCCTAACTTTGGGGATCACTTTTAGGTGGAGCCATTTGAATTCGAATTCAAAACTCCCTCCAAGAATAGCTATAAAAAGAGCAAGAAGGAAGAGGCGATTAGCAAGCCTTGTACATGACCACTTCATGTAATTTTGTAGATATTGAAGAGCTTACTCCATAGCTCTATCATTCTACTCCCATTGTGCAAACATTCATTGCCAATGTGGTTGTAATCATATGTGAATATATACATTTGTCATTATCTACTTCTCTGTTTTGTTCTCTGCTATACTCACTTAGAATAGTGACTTCAAAAGGTCATATCTCACGTTCTACTCAATGGTTTTCAGTGTTTTAATGTGCATTGGATAGCTCTTACTGTCTTATTTTTGCATATGAATTTTCAAGGTCATTGGATTTATAGTTGTGGAGATATCTGCATTTTACTTCTCACTGGTCTATCTCTGCAGAGCCACGAGAATGGTGGGCATGTTCCAGAAATTGATGAATCTTCTTCTCAGTGCTCAGTCCATCATTTGAAGTGTTTGAACTTGGATTGGGAAGCTTGCTAAGTCTATTTGCTATGACCAAAAGGAATTTATCTAATCCCTACCAGGTTGAGAGCACTGTTCATTTTTTCCAGCACTTGTATGTCCAGCACGTGTATGTCCAAAAAATAGCAAGTTTTGGGAGCTAGTCATTTCGCAACTAGTCTGTCTTGACTTAAACTTTTGGGATACATGTTCCAAAGTACTTGGCTGATATTTTGGTGGATTTAGGAAGCTCAAAGGGTCTATTAATCAACTATGAAGTCTCAGTTGGCTAGTGTGAAGCTGGTTGTAGCAGCACCTACTCATCTTTGGATTGGATCCACCATCTCTCTTCACAAATTGTCCTGTGGTACAAGGCTTATTGACTAAATACAACAATGCCTGATGATCTCTGAAGAACTTGAACTTGTTTGCCAATAATTAATGCCTGAATTTTTTTATTGCATAAATCATTCATAATCCTTCACGTTCTATAGTGGTGTAATTTCTTTTGATTGCATTCAACTATCTACTTGCATAAGATATGAGAAGATCTATATTGCTTTCATTCATGAGTTGTGTCAACACACACCCTATGACATAGTTGGATGCATCTACATGCACATGGGATGGCTTAATCCAATCTATTATAGTTAAAATGGGTATTGAACACAAGCATCGTTTGAGTTCATTGAATGATTTCTCACATTCATCCATCCATTGGAACTTGGTCAAAGGGGAGTACAGAGGCTTTGCAATGATCACATACATGTGTATAAATCATTGATAATAACCACAATGTCCCATGAAAGCATTTGCCTCCTTTACATTTTTCGTCCTAGGTAGATATGCGATCACTCTAACCTTTTCTTCATCCGTAGAGATTCCATTCTTTGACACAATATGTCCTAGAATTTTGCCTTGCCTGAAACAAACTTTTCTAGGTTCAAACAGACCTGATATTCCCGACATTTGTCAAATATTTGCCTTAATTCAGGGATGTGGGCCTGTCTCATGTTAGAATGAGCACAGAAATCATCCACATAAACTTCCAAGTTTTTGCATATGAATTCCTTAAAGACATGACACATTAATTGTTGAAACATGCCAGCTGCATTTGTTAGCCCAAATGGCATCACACAAAATGCAAATATGCCCCACTTTATGGCAAAGGCTATCTTATGTTGATTTTTAGGGGCAATGGCTACCTAATAATAGCATGAGAATCCATCAAAGAAGCTGTAGACTTCCTTGGCTGCAACTCTTTCTAATAGATGTTCCGTGATAGGAAGAGGATAACTATCTCTAATCATGGTGGCATTAACTTTTTTAATGTTACTACACATGTGCAATTTCCCATTATTCTTGGGCAGGACCACAATGGGGGATACCCATTTGGTATGCTTAATCTTGTAAACAAATCTTGCTTCTATCAAATGATATATCTATTCTTTAATCTTTGTAACATAATTATCATTATTAGTGTATGGTTTCTGCTTAGAAGGCTTAGCTCTAGAGTCATAGGAATTCTATGGGAGCATATATCTAGGTCGAATCCTTTCAAATCTTTGTAACTCCAAGCAAACACATCTCTATATTCTCACAATAGGGCAGTTAACTCTTCTTCTTCTTCCTTTGTCAAATCATGCTCTATGTATGTGCATTTTTCTTCTCCTTCTTCTATCGTGACTATTATTTTTTTGGTTTTTTCTCAATTATCATATACTTCTCCAATGCTTGATTTTACTTATACAAGTAGTGGAGGCCAAAAGAGAATCAATCAAAAGAGAATCAAATCCAAATACTAAAATAGAAGAGAAGAGCGGTTGCTCAAAGTAGTGGAGGAGTTATGGAGAAGAGCTCTCAAACTCATCATGAGAGCTCGTGGTCATTTGGTTACAAAAGAGGCAAGGGAGGACACTCAAGAATATAGGAAGATGGTGCTGAGGTCCCCTTGTACGTAGTTCATTTGGTTTCAATCATTTCATTTTTTTACAGTCTCATAGACTATGTCTAGCCACATACCAATTTTTGGGTAGCCTAATTGCGAGAGCCATATCTCTCAATGTATATATCCATTTTTAATAATATGCATCAAAAAGCTTATCTCATGTCCTTCCTCTAAAGTATTCTTGTCAAATTCATCATGCTCTAAGAGTTATTCAATTTTTAGTGAAGTTCCATTTTTAGCCTAATTGAGTAGACAAGCAGCCTATTTTGAGGCAAAGAGTGGCCAAACCAAAACTACTCCAAATTGAGTGTTTGATAGCTCATTTGAAATCTATTAGTGTCTAGTTTGTTTGAGTGACCAAAGTCTCAATTTCATTGTGTTCTTTAGTTGATACCAATTTTCATTTTAAGGTTCAGCTGTAAGTAAATGTTTTTATTTTGAGAAGGTCTTCTACACTTTCCACTGCGCATAGGAGAGGAATTCTCCAATAGTTGGTATCAGAGCTCAACCATAGAGCATTGGGACTTGAAGAGGAAAAGCATTGGAACTTAAGTAAAGCAAAGGAGAAGCTACAAATCAAGGGGGAGTTTCATAGAATCAAGAAAGAGCACCACAACATATATGAGGTAAACTTCAAAGTTGGAAGTTTTCAATGGCTAATTTAGGACAACAAGTTGAGAAGTTAGATAAAGATAATTTTGACTCTTGGAGGTATAGAATGACAAATTACCTTAAAGGTAAAGGTTTATGGAGTCTAGTTACTGGAGATGATCCACAACTAGTGGACCTTCAAGCAACATTAGTCCAACACAAAGGAGACAATTTCTTGATTGGGAAGAGAGGAATTGAAGGGTGATGTTCCTCATTTCACAAGTTATTTCTAACACTATGATTGGTCATGTGCAAAGCCTAGAGAAAGCCAAGGAAGTTTGGGAAGCATTGGAGAAGGTGTATGCTACCTCAATAAGGTCTCAAAAGATGCAGCTCAAGAATGAGCTCAACAACATAAAGAAAACTCAAACCACAGCATTAGTGAGTATACATTGAAGATCAAGGAGCTTGGAGATCAGCTAGCATTTGCTAGATGCAATATAGAAGAGGAATACATCATCAAAATAGCCCTCAATGGCTTGATGAGTGAAGAGAAGTGGAAGCCCCTCGTCACAAACATTCTTTATAGAGACCCTCTACCAACATTCAACGAGATTTTACCAAATCTTGTGGCTAAAGAGGTTGCTCAACAAGGAGAAGGCAACAAAGGTAAGGACAACCATAGGCAAATGTTATATGTAGGCCGAGGTAGAGGAAGGAACTCAAGAGGAGGCTCACAAGGAAGAAAAAGAAGCTACAACAACACAAATTCTAGTCATCACAACTCGGAGGACAAGGACAACTCAAATGACAACACATATTGAAGAGGTCGAGGAAGAAGTAGAGGAAGAGGTTGAGGTTCATACAATTCTCATAAAGGTATAACATGTTATCATTGTGGTAAAATAGGATAGTACACAAATGATTATTGGCAAAAGAATGGAAGGCTAAATGGTGGCAACCAAAGGAGCCAATATAACTATGCAAGTACATCAAGTGAAGGAGACAAGCAGACCATGCTTACCATGAAGCATGAGTACAACAACCTGAGAAGTGATGACCAAAATGGTTTATAAATTCAGTTTGCAACAATCATATGACATGCCACGGAGATTTATTCACTAATCTACAAGTTCCAAGTGGAAAAGGATGTGTAGGGACTAGTGATGAAACTCAACACACAATTAAGCATGTTGGAGAAATCAAGCTTGGAGACAAGAAGGTATTGACTCATGTTTTTCATGTTCATACTACTGCAAAGAATTTGATTTCAGTAGGACAAATGGTAGAGAAAGGATGTCATCTTATCTTCAATGAAAAAGGATGCTTTATAAAGAATCCAAAAGAAGGATTCAAGGTTGTTGCTCAAGGAAGGAAAGAAGGTAGGATGTTCACTTTGGACATTCAACAAACACATCAAAAGGTGATGTATATTCAGTTTGGAAAGAAGAGGATTGCAAAAATCGATTTGTGGCACAAAAGGTTTGGACATATCAACATTCCTAAGCTCAAGGACATGTGCAACCATGACGTGGTAGGAGGCCTTCCAAGATTCAATGATGCTAGACTACATGAGTTTTGTGAAGCATGCCAACGAGGAAAGCAAACATGACAACCATTCAAGAAGAGCAACTATGTGGCAAGGAATGCCCTTGACTTGATACACACGGATGTATGGGGACCATCACAACAACCATCGATGGTTGGTAATCGATATTTTGTCACTTTTATTGATGATCGTTCAAGAAAAGTATAGATGTTTTGCATAAAACAAAAATCAAATGTGTTCTCTATGTTCAAGAGATTTAAAGCACAGGTAGAAAACGAAACAAGATGGTACATAAAGACCTTGAGGTCTGATGAAGGAAGAGAATATTTCTCTGAAGAATTTGCAAATTTTCTTCATGAAAATGGCATCAAGCAACAATTTACATGTATATAAATGCCTCAACAAAATGGAATTGCTATAAGGAAAAATAGAAATATCATAGAAGTTGCAAGATGCATGCTCAACAAGATGAAGGTTCCACTAAACTATTGGGTTGAAGCAACTAGTACGACTGTTTATTTGATGAACAAATGCACAAAAGCTGGAGTGCATAATTTAACTCCTGAGGAGGTTTATTCCGCTAAGAAACCTGACCTTACACATCTCAAAGTTTTTGGATGTGTGTGTTATGTTCACATTCCTCAAGAAGTAAGGACAAAGATGGAGGCAAAGTAAAAAAGAAAATATAATTTCATTGGATATTCATCGGAGCAAAAAGGATATAGGTGCTACAATCCGGTGACAAAGGAGCTATGCTTCTAAGGAGATCTGGTATTTGATGAGCTAAGACCATGGTTTGGAGACAAAAGGAAAGAGAAGAATGTTGAATAAGATTATGAAGATGATGAATGTGTTGTCCATCAAACGCGTGCTAAGATATGTGAAGCACACAGTCAACCATGCCTTGTTTTATAAATATGATGAAGAATTGCAAGTGAAGGGCTTTAGTGATGCTGATTGGGCTGGTTCGAAGGAAGATAGAAGATCCACTTAAGGTTATGTATTCATGATAGGCAGCAAACCTATCACATGGAGCTCGAAGAAGCAACCTATTGTTGCACTATCATCTACAAAAGCTGAATATAGAGGATTTTCCTTTGCAACTTGTGAAGCTATGTGGATTAAGAAGCTCTTTGATGATCTTGATGTGCAGGTAGAGACCATTCCAATTTATGGTGACAACATGTCAAGCATTCCCTTGAAAAAAATTCCAATGTTCCATGCACGAAGCAAACACATAGAAGTGCATTATCATTATGTTCGAGAAAAAATTCTAAGCAAGGATGTGGATATAAAGTTCATTAGAACGAATGACCAGGTTGCAAACATGTTTACAAAGTCCTTAGATGCTTCTAATCAGGTTCAAGGATGAAATCAACTTGCAGGATATGGCTGAAGGTGCAAGCTCACATGTGAGCTTGAGGAGTGTTAAAAAATATAGAAGCAAGGTCATATATATTTTGCAAAAAAAATTCTCTTCGAATAGAAGGAAATCAAAAAAAGAAAAATGGAAGCATTTACTTCAACAATTAGTGCAAGCCAAAAGAGAATCAATCAAAAGAGAATCAAATCCAAAACTTGAACTAGAAGACAAGAATGGCTGCTCAAAGTAGTGGAGGAGTTATGGAGAAGAGCTCTCAAACTCATCAGGAGAGCTCGTGGTCATTTGGCTACAAAAGAGTCAAGGGAGGACACTCAAGAATAGAGGAAGAAGGCACTGAAGTCCCCTTGTAGGTAATAGACTATGTCTAGCAGCATACCAATTTTTGGGTAGCCCAATCATGAGAGTCATATCTCTCAACGTATATATCCATTTTTAGAGTTTAAATACGCATTAGAAATCTATCTTATGTACTTCCTCTCTCTAAAACAATTTTGTCAAATTCATCATGCTCTGTGAGTTATTCAGTTTTTAGTGAAGTCTAGTTTTCAACCTAATTGAGTGGATAGGTAGCCTGTTTTGAGGCAAAGAGTTGCCAAACCAAAACTACTCCAAATTAAGTTTTTGAAAGCTCATTTGAAAGTTATTAGGTGTCTAGTTTGAGTGACCAAATTCTCAAGTTCATTGTGTTCTTTACTTGATACGAGTTTTCATTCTAAGCTTCAACTGTAGGTAAAAGTCATGATCCTGAGAAGATCTTCTACACTTTCCATTGCGCATAGGAGAGGAATTCTCCAACACTTCCATGAGGGGTTCTTCTTCTGTCTTAAGTAATTTCTCTTTGTTCTTTTTTGCTTTCTTTGTTTACATTCTATGAGTGACTCGAGTTCTCTAGTTTTATTTTCCTTTCCCATATCAGGGATAGTGGCTTTCACAAAGTAAAGATACTCCTCATCTATCGAGCAGAAGGGTTCCATGATAATGGATTTTGGGTCCTCGTCACTAGTCTTGTCTAGCTCTTGGGCCAATTCTTTGCATTCTTCTAGGATGGGTGTCACTCTAGCACAATGGTGAGTACCAACGTGAGAAGATTCACCTCATAATTGTCAATCTGTGGAGATGTGAGGACTAGTATGAAGACTATGAGCAAGTGAAGGCACAAGTGTGTGAGTGAGAAGCACACAAGCATGCACACACATACACACACACGCGCACACAAGGCAAGAACAAGGAGAGGAACAATGGAGTTCTTTGCATTAGTCAAAAAGTCTCTTACATAAGCTCAATTCACAAACAATCTAACCTCAAAAATGAGCTCTCTAGCTCTTTTTATAGTTTTCTAACTAGCTTTGGTCTTGTCCAGACCTAGTGTCCGGCCTAGTTAAAAATTAGGTTCTAGAGCCTATTTGAGGGCTCAAACAGAGTCTAAAAATTATGAAAATTGATATGTAGCTAGTTCTAATACTCCTCAAGCTCGAGGACTCCTCGGCTTGCACAAAATGGAGTCTATTCTACCAAAAACGGAATTTACAATGTTTGTGTAGTGATTAAAATCACTTGAGATGTAAATGGTCCATGGAAAAAATGATTGGGCCTTGTTGCCGTATTGTGCATGACTCCTCCGTTGTGCTAGTATGCTCTTCATCTGACTTGTATGCCAACACGCCCCCCTTCCTAGCGTCTGTCGCCGCTGACAGACCTCTGTTCTATCGGGTGGTCGATATAGTATTGGATGACATTGGTGGCAAGTTCGTGTTCTCCTATCCTTAAGCCTCTTGCTAGATCAGCTTCCAATGCATCCCAATTTATTGCGCCAGGGACCTCTGGTTGCGGTGTGGTGTAGTACTCAGAGTACATTGCTTGTTCACAAGCAAAGAGATGGAGCAGGTGTGTTGTCTTCGGTGCGAAGATCTTCGAGTGATACTCCTAGAAACCTGATCTGAACATTTCTTTGAAGGTCTGTTTGTAACATGCAGGGAGGTATTTGATGCGTGCATGCCAGGCGTAAGCCACACGAATACTAGGGGTGGTGCTCATGTCATACACCAAATCATAATTTCCATTGGTAAACCCCGGTAGACGTACCTGTGGTGCGGCTGCATTTCTAAAGGTTTTCAGGACTACCTGCATCATATCTAAAATCTTAAGCATCATTTGAGCTGCCACATCTGGCATGGGCTTCAATCGCGGCATCCAATGTCGAATTTTTTCCATCATGTATGCTACCAACGGTGGTCCCTGTGGTGGCGCAATGTACGGGTAGTTTAGCCATTCCTTGCATTGCGCGTTGTTCTGCACTTTGATATTGAATGCCTTCCAAGACCTGCGACGTGGAACTGGACCGTAGCATGGATTGTATAGAAGATGTAAAGGCGCATTGTTCCATGTGCGTAGCATTTCTGGATATGTCTCTAGAAGTTTCTGCCGCTAGGTGGGTTGACGAATTTTGCCTTTTTGCACCTCTGGAGGAAGGTCTTCGGGTTGAAATTGGGTAGCAAAGGTAGGAATCTTACCCGTGACTCTATGTATTTCTGCATTATAATGAGCTAGGGTAATATAATAAGGCCTGTATTGGAGTTCAGATGAGAGGATAAGGCGTCTCGATGACAGGTTCGTGAAGTAAGCAGATTGTAGCACAATTTCCTCTATGACCCTCATGGCCTGATTTTGCACTACTGTGCGCTCTTCGTGAGAACTCCCGATTTCCTCCACTTGACGTAGCCATGGAGGCCGTGGTGCTTCGAATGTGTCCTGAGCTACTTCTATTTGTTGGCCTCCTGGGAAGGGTTGTGGATCGTATTCTTCTTCAAATGTCTGTTCCACAGGAATTTGTACTACTTCTTCGTCGGTGGGAGCCTCTGGAGGGGAAGGTGGTCTCTCATATTGTAGTAGACGTGCTTGCAATTCGGTGACCTTTTTCTGGAGATCTTTTAAGGCCTCTGAGTCTGTGAGAAGTGAAGCCGCGGAGGAGGTGGTTTGAGAGGCTGCTATTGTTTCTTTTTGGTGTTTCTGCTTTAGTTGACCCAGTTCCTCTGATAGCAGGTCATGTGCTTCAAGCCGCATGGCATAGTCTTCCAATATGATCTTGATATTGTCGGGGGTCACTGCTTGAAACTTTGATGGGCTGATGGGTGCCCCAGGTGTGCTTTCGATAGCTGCTTCTAGGTTTTCCTGATTTTGTAAGTGCAGGCGTCGATTCTCTTCATGAGCGGCAGCAAGATGTCGCTTGAGTAGGGCCATATTTTGTTGAAGCTTTGAATTGCGTTCCAGCTGTGTCCGTAGATGACCTTCTACCACTTGTATTGCTTCCTGATCTGTGTTCTGTAACTGTACCTCCAATATGCTATGAGCCTCTTGTAGAGTTTGGAATTGTGTGCGGAGGCGAGCATTTTTCTCCTCTAGTGCAGCAAGGCGGTGTTGTAGTGTCTCCGAGTGCTCTTGCAAGTGTTCATTCTGTTGTTGGAGCTGATAGTAATCTGTCCTTAAGTTTGATATACAAGCTAGCATGGTGTCCAATGCATTTCCTATAGATGAGGGGGTGGTGTTTACAATGGAAGATGCATGGGAAGGGAATTAGGGAAGGGGAAGAGTGAATGATGTGTCTATTGAAGACGTGTGTGTGGGTGAAATTGGTGGAGGGGGAATGGGAGGAGGTGGAAGCGTGGGGGGAGGGGGAGGTGCCGTGGGTGGTGAAATGTCCATACTTTCAGGAGTGGGTGCAAGTGTGGGGTCTACCATATACATTGGAATGGTAGGTGGTGTGTGTGTGAAAGTGGTGAATAGATGAGAAGTGGGGTTGGGAGCTGAAAATAAAGGGAATGGTTGAGACCTGGGTTGAAAAGTTCTAGCAAGGAAGTTATGGAGGGATTGGAGAAGTGGAGAGATGGAGGTCGGGGGTTGAGGTTGTAGAGTTGAGGAGGGCATGAAGGGTTGCGTGGTAGCAGGGAAACCCATGAATATGGATCTAGGGTCAGGATGACCTATGGCTGAGGGCATGGGGGATGGTTGTCCTAGGGCAGGCTCTATGAGCGATTCGGTGGATTGTGTAGTGATGGGGGTTGCTTCATAGATTGGGTTATCAGAGGTGGAGAATAGGGTTGAACTAGAGATGGGAGTACGGAAGATGAAGGTTGGTTCGGTGGGTTGAGTGGTCGAGGTGATTTCCACGGTTTCTGCTCTAGGAGGCGATGGTGGGGGTGTGGGTGGTAGTGGCTCGGTGGATTCCTCATGGGTGACTGGGTGCTCTTGGCTAGCAGTTTCTGTTGCTTGGGAGGTTGTCCTGATGGGTTCGGATGTAATAATTGGCCCTTCTGCCGTTGTAATGGGGATCTGGATATTCTTACCTGAGCGTGGTCGTGTCTGGAATCTTCATGGATCATATTGAACTGGAGACCTCCTAATGGCGGTCCGCACTGCTTCTACTACCCCATATGTTTCTGCCATCAATAAGAGACCTTCACTATATTCTGAGTCAACTCCTACTTCTTCCAACAGCTGAGTCATGAGTACTCTACTGCTCTGTTCGGTGAGCAGTTGTTGCGATCGCACTCGTTCCATAATTTGATACAGCCTTCGGAGTTTTGTTGTATAGGCTGGGGCTTCAGTGGTCTGCTCTTCATATGCTCCTTCTTCTTCTAGGTGTCCTTGTTGTTGACCTTGCTGAGCATCACTCCAATGTACATGGTGGCCGTCTGTAGATTTTCTTCTTCTTTGTGAAGATGTGCCTTGTTCTTCTGCATCTGAATAAAACTCTACATCAGAGAGTTGTGTACTTTGTAAGAATGCTTCGAAGTCCTGGAGATCCATTCCTTCAGCATCTCCAGTTGTAGCAAATTCAAATTCAGATGGAGCAGGAGGAGCTGAAGGGGTAGCTTGTGTCGTAGTTTTAGATCCAGACCTGGGTATCCTAATGGTAAAGGGAGGTACAGTGGTCTCCCCTCGTGGCGATACTTCAAGAGTAGTCGGAACTTCCCTTGTCTGGACACAAGGGATCGCACCCCTCATGCGCTTGGATTGATGTGTGGACGTCTTGAGCTTCTTAAACATTTGTAATTGTGCCCAAGTTAAGGCACGTTCAATGGGAACATCGTATGCTAGGCACCGGTAAATAATGCGTGTGATTGCACAGCAACCGTTCACCACTAATTTCCTAGAAGACCTTTTATTTGCTTCATACAATTGATCTATAATCCATACCGGCAGCTTAATTGGTAACGCACCTGCCTCCGCTAAGTAGAGAGCGAACCAGATTCTTTTGTGTGGTTGTGTGAAGCGGTCTTGGCCGGGGAAAGCAAAATGTTGCATGCATATACGGAGAGGGATGGACACGTTTGGTGTGAGTGCTGCCATGTCTTTAAGCTTCAATAGTTTCCTATCCTTCATGTTAGTAGGAATGAGAGCATCCTTCTCAGAAGGTACATGTGTGCCGTGCATATTCAAAGCAGCGCTCACCAACTCCACAGTAAGTTCAAACCTCTTTAACTCGTTGTTGCCCAGCAAGGAAGGAAGAACAAATGATCCTGGTTTGTCCTTTTCTTCATTAGCTTGTAATGTGGAGACCAAATAATAGCATCGGAGGAGATCCGGTTTAGGTAGTGGTGCTTCAAAGTATTCTGCTAGCCCTGCACGTTGCCATATGGTCTGGAGATCCTCGGTGTTCTGTAGAGTCTCAAACTCCTTGGAGAACAATTGGAATCGAACCCATGATCTGTCATACTCGCACTTAGACTCCCATATATACTTGGCCTCTCCTAATGGACCTGGCATGCCATTGAACCAATGAGAATTGGCATGGACTCTTTCTGTGATCCCTGTGGGTGGATCCGGTACCGGGATCTGCTGAAGGTGTTGCAGCTCTAGAGGTCGTTCAGTTGGTGGCACATCCACAGGTAGACTATCCACATCGATTCCTACAGTAAGTATTCCTACTTTTGAGCTCGGACCTGTCGCTTCTGCCATGTTACTTCTTGCCTCCTGATTCTATGAGAATATAGAAACATGTGTTAACATTGTAAAGGACAAGTTAGAACCGTTTTTGAACTAAGTGGAATGATGTAGTGTGAGAGTGACGTAGTTAGTAGGTGGGCATGGATTTACAATTGGGGTCTGGGGGTTTATTACAAGTTTTAGGTTGCCAAATGCAGTGGATGAGCTTTGATCTTGATTTTGTGGAGACTCTGAAGAGTTTGATAGGGGTATCTGCTTGAAGATGAGGCTTTTTAGGGACCCATTTACAAGTGATTCTACTAGTGCTCATGGAAGAATATGTGTCGGTGCGTGATGCATAAGACTGGGCCTCAGATGTTCGAGTGAGTGAAACATGTTGTACCGGTTGCGGCCTTGGTGTAGCTATTTGAGCCCGCAAGCAAGCCTTAGGCACCCAGATTTGTCGTGATTGTGGGCTGGCCTTCATTGACTTCTTGGGTACCCAAATAGACTTCACCTTTGCAGAAGAATTAATGAAGAACTTCTCATTAGTGTCATGTTGTTGACTACTTATAAGAGGTTTTGGCCGTGGGGTCGGCCTGGTCTGAACAGGGTATTCGCCTTTTCACCTCCATACTTGCTTCCATGGCTGAAACAATCTGCTTTGCTCCTTTTTTTGGCATTTAGTATCGGTAGTGTTCTGCTTCTTCTGTATTTGATCTACCGTGGGTTGTTGCAACCTTCTGGTCTTTGGAAAAGAAGGGAGTTCCGTCCTCTCCCTGGCTCCGTTGTTGAGATTAGCCTCTTTCTGCATCATACAGTTTTGGACAAAAATAGCATTGTCAACTTCATGTGCGCCCCTGGAAGGACCAGGAGTTTGTGCCTTGCCTAGTTCCTTGAGTGCCTCATTTTCCAATTCAACTGTAATTCGGCTATGATCTATCCATACCTGAAGAAGTCCACTTCTTAGGTTGAGGTTGATTGCATGATCATAGATCCAGTCCTGACCCAAGACAAGAGGCTCAGTGAGGTCCTCATCTTGACACACTAGTACTTTGACTGTCATCACTTCGTCTTGAATGGAGATGGGAAGATCCACCTCGCCCATGCAAGGAGTTTCCACACCTCCCAATCCTATGAGATATGCTTCTATAGGATCGACAGTTAATTTCAATTCTTGACAGTAAGACAACTTGACAGCACTAGTGGATGCACCTGAGTCAATCAAAGCTCTTACAATCTTTGCACCCTTTCCTTGTCCTACTCCTAGGGTTACAAAAGGCTGTCGGTCGATTATTCTATGGGAATGCCCACCTGAAGTCTCGCACATGGCCATAGGATAGCCTACAGATTCTTGAGTGTCAAGCATAGGCGGGTCTCTGCCTTGTCTCCTCAATTTCATTCGGCGGATGCGTTCTAAAGCTTCTGCCTATGCTTCTCTTCTAATTTGTTTCTCTTCTTCTTTACGTTTCTTGGCAGTGTTGAGTCGATTTAGCATCTCTTCAGTAAGGGGTTCCTGATATAACTTGACTCTGCATCCACTTATGTAACTTGGTAGAATATCGCCCTCTAAAGTGGCTAGTTGAACTGCGCCACTTGTGGAGATTCTATTGATAATCATTGGCCCGTAACCTCTTTTCTCTAATTTCCGTGCATGCTGCTTCAATGTGTAGACTATGACTAGGTCGCCTGCTTTCAAGCCTTTATCCTTCACATGTGTATCAAAATATGCCTTTTGCCTCTTCTTCGCTGCATAGATTCCTGCTGCAGCTCTCAATCGTGTTTCGCCTAGACGTTCAAGATCAAAGATTCGAGAGGAGAGTTCATGGCCTGTCCAGTCATGCTCTTGTGCTACCTTCAATGTAGGTATCAAAAAGTCCAGGGGTAGCACAGCATTTTGGCCAAATACCATCTGAAAGGTGGTGGCTTGGAGTACCGTTTTATAGGCAACCCGGTATGCCCAAACAGCATGGTGTAACTGTTTGTCCCAATCAGAGCGTTTATTGTTCACTAGTTTAGTCAGCACATTGCATAAGATCTTATTAGTGCTCTCAGCCTGGCCATTAGCTTGTGGATGATAGGGGGCCGATTTCTTATGTATCACCAAGAATTCTTGGAGAAGGTTTTCTATGACTTCATTCAAGAATTGTGTGCCTCTATCACTCACCAACTCTATTGGCAATCCGTACCTCGTGAATACATTTTCAAATAAGAACTTTGCTCTTGTTTGAGCATCATTTTTTGTAGTAGCTTTCGCTTCTACCCACTTGGTTAGATAGTCTATGGCCACGATGATATATTCAGCATGTGAACCCTTAGCTGGGGGATTAATAGGACCAACAAAGTCTATTCCCCATTTAGAGAACGCATGTCCGCCCATCATAGGCTTCAGTCGCATCTCATCCTTGCGTATAGGGTACTGAGTTCTCTGACAAACATCACACCGTTTCACATAGATATGTGCATCCATGTGAAGGGTTGGCCACCAAAAGCCTGCAAATAGTATTGCCTTGATTACCCGATCTGGTCCAAAGTGTCCCCCTGCTACACCTTGGTGAGCAGTATCCAAGATTTTGAGATATTCACTCTCATGGACACATAGTCTCAGGTAACCATCTTTACCACGCTTGTATAGATTGTCACCAATGAGTGAATAATCCCGGGCTTCTTGTTCTAAACTCCTTTGCCTAGCCAGAGTCATGTCTAGAGGGAATGTTCTCGTCCTTAAGAAGGATACTAGAGGTTCACTCCAATCTGGCACTATGGATACTTGATAAAGAGTGGCATGTTCCACAGGTGGTTTAGTGCAGCAGATTGGGCATTCCTTGCACAACTTTTGGACATCAGCCTCCATAGTCGGCCAATGCACTCCGAGTCTCCTTAGTGTCTGTAAGGTTCGTTGCTTTGAGTAGTGTTGCTCTAACGCACCTACATGTGCTAATTGCAACCATTTAGCATACTCATCCTCTTCCACACAACAAGCCAAGATCCCTTGATCTGTGTGCTTGTACATACTTCCTGCCATGATGTGATACTTTTGGGCTTTTACTACCTCTCTATCCTGTGTGTTTATTACTGGGTGGTTAGGTCCGTATGTCAACACTGGTACCAATGGCTTAGCCCACTACGGTACCACTTCCAAATTAAACAAGTAAGCATCAGGAAGGTCATCTGACACTCCTTGTGGGGCTTCTCCCGATGTGAGCCTAGAAAGGTGATCTGCTCTCAAATGAGTCTTCCCTTTCCTTACCACAACCTCAAAATCATATTCCATTAGCAAGAGAAACCATCTTACTAATCTTTCTGTATTGCATGGCTTGTTTACGAGGTATAGCAATGCTTGATGATCAGTAAAAAATTTAAACTTATTTGCAAGCAAATAGTGTCTAAATTTTTTAACTGCATATACCATGCCTAAGCCTTCTCTCTCAGTAGTGGTATAATTTCGTTCAGCTGCATTCAATTGTCTACTAGCATAGGCATTTGGAAGATCCATATTACCTTCACCAGTAGGTTGTGCAAGCACACATCCAATGGCATAATTGGATGCATCCACATGAACATGGAAAGGCTTATTCCAATCCGGTGTGGTTAAGATTGGTGCTGAACATAATCGCCGTTTAAGCTCATTGAAGGAATTCTCACATTCCTCAGTCCACTCAAAGTTTGTCAGACGTCCGTACAGAGGCTTTGCAATGATGGCATACATGTGTATAAATCATCGGTAATAACCACAATGCCCCATGAAAGCTTGTACTTCCTTGACATTCTTGGGCCTAGGTAATTCGGCTATAGCTCTTACTTTCTCTTCATCCGTAGATATGCCATTCTTTGACACTATGTGTCCTAGAATTTTGCCTTGCCTGACCATAAAAACACATTTTCTGGGTTTAGGCAGACTTGATATTCTCTACATTTGTCAAAGATTTGTCTGAGTTCAGGAATATGGGTTTGTCTAATGTTGGAATGAGCACAAAGATCATCAACATAGACTTCTAAGTTCTTCCTCAGGAACTCCTTAAATACATGGCACATCAGCCTTTGGAAGGTTGCGGGAGCATTGGTCAGCCCGAATGGCATTACCCTAAAAGCGAATATACCCCACTCTGTGGCAAAAGCCGTTTTATGCTGATCTTCTGGTGCAATGGCCACTTGATTGTAGCCAGAGAACCCATCTAGGAAGCTGTACACTTCCTTGCCTGCCACCCTTTCTAATAGATGCTCAGTGATAGGAAGCGGGTAATTATCCCTGATCGTGGCTGCGTTAACCTTCTTCAAGTTAATGCATACTCGTAATTTGCCGTTCTTCTTGGGCACCACCACAATGGGGGATACCCATTCAGTGTGCTCAATTTCATAGATAAATCCAGCTTCAATCAAGCGGTCTATCTCTTCTTTGATCTTGGCAACATAGTTGTCATTGTATGTGTATGGCTTTTGTTTTGAGGGTCTGGCCTCTGTAGTCATGGGAATCGTATGTGAGCATATGTCCGGGTCCACTCCTTTCAAATCCTTGTAACTCCAAGCAAATACATCTCTATATTCTCTTAGCAAGGCTATCAACTCATGCTCTTCTTCCTCAGTGAGGTCATGTCCTATGTAAGTGCACCTCTCTTCTCCTTCTTCTATGGCTACCACTATTTTCTTGGTGGTTTCTTTGTTATCATAGGTCTCTCCCGATTGTGCCTCTCGTTTAGGCATTCTAATCATGACTCTCCTGTCATCTATCTCATACTTCTTAAAATTTCCCGGGACTTCAAACAAAGATTCTTCCTCTTCTGGTGTGACTTCTCTCTTCTTTCTTTCCTTTCCTTCTTCCTTAGAGGTTACATGTGTGGCTAGCCTTACATCCTTTGTAAGCTCTTCGTGCTTTTGGGGTTGAAATTCTACTTCATAGAAGTATTCCTCATCTGATGCAAAAGGTGGGTCCATAATGATTGACTCTAGATCGGAGTCGCTCGCATCCTCAAATGCATCAGGGCTAGGTTCACACTCTTCTAAAACTGCCTATGGAGAAGACTGAAATGTCATAGCCATCCCATGATCAGCTCTATGGAGAAGACTGAAATGTCATAGCCATCCTCATCACAGTGAGGCATCAATTGTTCTTCATTGATGGCTACATCCATGGTTGCTAGAATTTTTGCCCAGCCGTGAGGTTTGAATTCTTCGTCTGGAAAAACTACAGGTGCATAGGCTAGGTCTTGGATTGATCTATGGGTTTCTTTTGCACCTATCTCCCTCGCTTTTTCTCTCTTCTCTTCTTCTACTGCTTTGGCTCTATGGATGGGGTTCCATTGGATAGGAGGGACATCTCTATGAGAGTAATCTTTGAGATTGACTTTGGTTGTAACACCTAAGTGCTGCAAATACAAGGAATTGGTTCCCCAATCGTGTACCACTTGCAACTGCCACATAAACGGTCTTCCCAAAATCATCTCATAGGCTTGATTTTTGCTAAAGTCACAGATAGCAAATGTGTGCTCAAACTCTACACCACAAGTAGTGAGAGTTATCCCCTCGAGTAGTCCTAAGGGTCTTTCTATGTGCCCGTCAGCCATCTGCAATTTCATTCTTGTTGGCCTGAGAGCTGGCTTGCCCCATCGTTTCCATAAGGAAGTGGTAACAATTGCAACTCCTGCACCTGAGTCCAAGATGGCCTTGGTTGTGTATCCCTGATGAGTGATGGGGAGATATGTGTTTCCCTCTTCGTCCTCACTCATGTCTCCTATCTTGTCTAAGGGTATTTCTGGCACTGTTCTCTGGGATCCTACCTGGGAACGAGGTTTTGCTATCTCGGGCACTTGATTGGCTACATGTTTCCACACTTCTGGTCTAACCTTAAGCAGCTGTTCCAAAGTGAGATTGCACTGCACTTTGGTGTTCTTCACTACCTCTGTGTTCCTAGGTATGACTGAATCTTCGTTTCTTACCATGACTGTAGGTGCTCTCATACAGGTGGACTTTGCTTCCCATGGGCCTGTGAAATGGGGTAGTTCTTGTAAAGAATTAGACTCGAAGTCTAATCTTTCTTGAGATTGGGCACTCTCCTGCTCTCCATAAATGGAAGGAAGGTCTTGTGGGAATTGATCGTGTGTGTCATCCACAAGTTCAATGGAGGAGGAACTTCACTCTCTTTAGCCCATTTCTCTTCTTGAATCTCTCACAAGAATTCTGGTGTGTATTGATTCATAGAAGAAGAGGTGTCTGGTTCAGTGGAGTTAGGCACATAAGCTTCAGGCACATAGGCTTTCTGGGTAGGAAGACCTGCTCTTTCACTAGCCTTGTCATGGTGTTGAGGGGCGGGTTCATTTTGTGATTGTGCAATTAGATTCTCTATTCTTTCTAGGGAGGGGGGGTTGTCTGGTTCAGTGGAATTGGGCACATAAGCTTTCGGTGGGGGATGGGTCATGTTTTTGCTTGCTTTATCTCTTTCTTGATTTTTTTCTTCCTTGGCAGATCTTGCAATTATGCCCTCTAACTTCTCTAGAAGTCCATCCAAGTGTAATTGCGTCTTGGCTGAGCCCGAGTAATTGAAAAGGCGACTGGCTTCAAACATAGTCTGAGCCAATGCGACCATTTTCGCGCAAAGCTTGGTTCTTTCTATCTCTAGGTCAGCTCTAGGGTAGCACTTGTCATGATCCGTTACATTTGGCCCTTCTTGGATTCGGGCCTGATATGCTTTAAGCATCATGTCTATGTTGAAGAAGCTCTTAAGCCCACGGAAAAGATGTGGTTTTACGAGACTTTATTTGGTTTAACCCCTCGCAATTGGTCTACTTGGATTACCTAGAGTCCACAATTATCTCGCAATGGATTCTTCCTATGTCTATGCACTAGCTCATATGTTCCCGGCAGACGCACCAAAATGAAGAGCACCTAAATGCCGCAGGAAAAAGTGATTATACGAGGCTTAATTTTGTTCAAACCACTCGGAACCGATCCACTTGGATTACCTAGAGCCCGCAATTATCTCGCAATGGATTATTCTTATGGCTATGCACTAGCTCATAAATTCCCATATGGTCGGTTAAGAAGCAAGCAGCATATTGATCTTGATTCGGATACATCCTCTATATAGAAACCGAGTTTCCATCATTCATTGCTTTCGGCTCTGAAATCAGTGCCTCTCCAACATTCTCCAGCAGAATCCCCTTCACTTGGCAGCCTTCTCTATAGCAGCCCTTTCAAATGACTTGATGGTAACACCACAAGAGATGCCCTAGCTCGACGCCCTCTGCTTAAAACATCTCCCTTCCCATTTCCTATAGAGCATCTGATTGAGGAGTTGACATCACCAATGCTTCGATCTCTGATCCCACTACTAGAAGCATTTCTTCCATCCTAATAAATGCCCATGTTTTTTTTCATCTGTGACCAACTACAACTAAATCTGCTTCATGCTTTTCCATTTTTCTGATTGAAGAAGAAGCTTCCATGTGTTGTCTGAGCTTTCACCACCATCACTTTCAACTCCAGCCTCAGCACCACAAAGAACATTGTCTTCCCTTTCAAACAAGATGCATCTGTGCAGGAGCTACTATTACGTAGATGTATAATTCTCATAGTCTAACCTGAGGCCATGCATGTCTGTTCCCATGAGAGTGAGCTTACACATATATGAGCAGTTTCATTAACTAAACTAATGACAATGGCGAGAGGAGGCTGAGACCCAAAGTGAAAATGTAGAAGCTGAAGACACGGCATCTATCCTAGCATGCATTCTTTGAAAGGACACTTCCCATGTTCTTTGTTTGCATAAGTCCTGCGCTTATTACTGAATGATGTCATATTGGTATGAAGTAGTCTTACCCTTCCTGGTCCAGCCATCATGCATATCTCTAGTGATGCGAAACACTTATTCTTCATTGATCTTTCTTACTGTCTTTAATGCGGTGGCTGCTGCCTCATCCTCCTTTTCATCCTCGAGGGCTTTGTTGCTATCATCTTCCTCAACTTACAGTTTCTCTATACCTATTGTGGTGGCACAGTACACTAGTTTGCTTCTATGCATACCTGCCCACTTAATACCTTCATTTCTTTTTTTTTTTTTGCAGCCTGTTTTTTCTTATTCAGAAATTCCTAACAGCCACCAATACCGTTGTGCCTTTTGAAAACTCCCTTACAGCCTTCGTCAAGGTCTTTGTCCACCCTTTGGGGTTGTCCGAGCACCAATACTCCTTAGCTTTATAACAATACTTTTCATATCTGATCAGAGTAGACTTGCGTCTGGAAGTGGATCTCAAACAGAGCTTTCTACGGAGTTTGATTTCCGAGCATGGCTTAACTTGCTTATGACACTAGCTTGTGACTGCCTCAGCTGCGCTCTCTTGGAATTTCTGAAACTCCATCATTTGTTTGTAGAACAGTGTCCGCTCTTTTCCCTTATCCTAACTTTGAAGTGACAGCTTCACTTGCACCTCATGTACTTTCATGTAGCTTCCGTAGGATTGTCCTACTTCCGACTATTCCCACAATAGGATTTGTCTGAGATTTTTCATAGCTAAGCTTGTGACAACAGTATCACTTGCATTCTGAACCATTTCTAATATTGTCTGTGTATATGACTTATTCTTAGAGGACTGTTAACTTGATCAGAGTTATCATGTCCATCTTGGACGCAATAACCCCCTTAGCTCCTTGAAATCCCTCTAAAACCTAAACTTTGCTGCAACAATATACCTTGCGGATTAGAAGACACGTCCATTCGATTTAGCCTATTGAGGAAGCAAGTTTGAGTTGGCTGATCCATTTTCAGTGGATGTCTTTCTAGGAACTGAACACTTTTAGGAGCACTATCCTCCTCCTCTCGTCCCCTTTGTGGCGTGTGCCGCCCAAGATCTCCGTCCTCCAAGTGACGACTCCCCTCCACACCTGCACCCGGATATCTGCCCAGTAGCGCGGCAGATAATACTCTCCACAAGAGATAAGGTAGAGAGAGGGTCCCTATGATGCGTACATGCACCCCAAAAAATGACGATAAAAAAATTGTCCTCCACACAGCAGTTCTCCTGTTCTTGTGTAGGTCGTACCCTCCATCAATATCATTAACAAGCAAAAACTTTGAAGCCAAAGCTCAAATCTACTTTACTGCCTGTAGTATGTCCTCCATGTCGGCCACGATTGGAGTCTTCATTTCGAAGAGGTTGGCATGCGATTGGAGGCTTCATGATGATAGTATCTGCATAGCCCATGAGCTTAGCAATCTCGCACTCAGCGGAAGTCATAGAGGTGGCTATGAGTATCAATTTTTTTTGGGCATATGGTACTTTTGCCACCATGTTTTTTTGTGCTTACGAAGGAAGGAAAGTTCAGGCCAGATGAATATCACCAAGCATCTGTAAACCAAGTCTTTATAGGTGGTACCGTGTAACTTCTGACCTTACAAGTGCTCCAATTTTCCTTGGCATTTCTTGACCACCTCAGAATGCGGAAGCTTAGTCCGTGCCTCTTTTCTGGATACAAAGAGAAGTGGAAATTCACCTTTCATGTCAACTTCCCAAGCACCCAAAATTCTACCATCATCTTTTCCACCTACAGCTCCTCCATGCTCAATCCCTTTTCTCCACATCCCTGCAATCAATATCTCCACATGTTTCTCATCAATCACTAAATCTGCTCTGCAAGTACCTGAAATCAAGCAAATTTCCTGCCAAATAAAACCACATTAGGGCATAAAAATCAACCTTTTTCGGAGCTAACATACTTCCCTCTTCTTAATTGCGAAGTCGTCCTCGACGAGCCAAGTCTATTCTTTTTTTCCTCAATGAAGCACCTGAAATCATACTCATACAATCATTTGTTAGTACCAAAATCCAATCATTTCACTTACCATCTTTGTCCATCTTCTCGCTTCTTCATCGACGTGTCCACCTGTCTACAAACTTCATCAAACATTAGAATCTTTTTCATCAAATCCCAATAACATCTACAACCAAAATGGAAAGACAATCATCCACATCACACATATATACTCGGCACACACATCATGATCCCATATCACACATGTGTCCTCGTCACACACAACATACATACATGCAAACAGAAGACATATCCACATTCGCTCTCGTCACTCTTCTAGACTGTTCGTTCAACACGTCATGAATCTCTGTTCCACATGCATACTCAACACACTTTCCACACACACTGTATATGATAAAAAACCATTCCCCACTTCTGTTTTTGATACTCTTCCCGGCCACACGATCGTTTTCCTGATTCCTTTTTCTCATTTCTAACCGAGTTCTCTCGTCGATTTTTCATTCCCTTTCTACCTAGGGTTTCCACTACCCGTTTTTCTTGTCATTGACTCTATTGCTAGGTCACCACCACCATACCTCTTGAATTGATGGACACGGGGCAAAGACCACTCAAGCCTAACATGAGCTCACTCCGCCAAGATCGCTTATCGTCGACATGATTCGGGACATCGCAAGTAGTTGCAAAACCTAAGAACCAAAATGGGCACCTCTCAAGAATTCAAAGACGAACAAAGTAACTAGCACGCTTGGATCCCTCGAGTCCAAATCTCCCACAAACACTTTGAAACCAAAATCCTAGCCGAGCTTAAGCTTCAATTTGACATGTTTCATCGGGAGCCCACACATAACCCAAATCCCCACAACACAAACACGTATATTCCCATCCGAGCATCATGCTCTCTCACCTCTCTTATGTCCCCCCTCGAGCGAGGAATTCTCCTCATTCATTTTTTTTCCACATTTTTTTCTCTCTTTTTTTTTCATCATTTTTTTTTTCACATATTTACTCACACTTGCCGGCCTACGCCGAAGCTGGATGCGACTCGTGGACTCGACCACCCGATCGAGTTTGTTCCACCCATCTACCAACCCAACGTAGCGCGCGACACACACACAACTAGCCCTATGCGAAACCGACGTCAGTTCGTGGCTTTGACCACCCGGCCAAAGTTGGTCCACCCACCTATCGGCCCACATAGGCGCGTAGCCACACTCACACATACATAAACATATATTTTTCTCATCTTTTTTCATTCCCGCATCTCGAGAATTAGGAGACAAAAGAAAGGACTTTTTCCCAACCCAACCAATCATGACACACACACATATATCCCCCCGTGGACATCCCAATGAGACATATCTCCTCTCTGCTGCTACTCAAGCCAAAATCCAGCCACTAATGCCATGGTCAACCCGTCCTCGCAAAACCCTCACATACTAACCACTTTGTCGACCTGAAACCTCAAAAAATGTCACTTTAGTTCCTAAGTGTACAACACACTTGGTCCATCCATCCTCACATCTCAGACTCGTAATCCGCAAAGCAAACCCTAGTCTGACTACAGCCGTCCTCACCAACATCCATCGCCTCGTCTATTCTTTTCATCTCCAACCTCTGCCTCGCAGAGCTTCCACATGATTCGACAGCTTGCTGATATTGTCCTCTAGCCAGGCGATACGGTCTGGAAGGCCACCATTCATTACTACCCCTCTTAATGCCTCGAGCTTCAAAGATAAATCCCTTATCCCTTCTTCTTTTCGCTCATCACTGCCTTGGAGTCGAAAAATCTCATCATCCACTTGATGGAACCGAACCCACATTTTCTTCTTCTCCTCTTCTAAATGGCTCATCTTTCTTTCTATTTCCAAAGGAACCTCCTCGCTCCTCTTGACTTGGCCAGACAACTTTTCAACCTCTTCTCGAATCGACCTCTCCTCCCAGATTCTACTCATATTTTCTACTTCCAGATCATCCACTTTCTTCGACAATTCATTCTTCGTCCTTTCTAACTCTGTTCCGAACGCATCCAACCTATCCAACACCGCTTTCAGCTCTTCCTCTGTTTTCCTCGCTCTCGGATCCTCCACCTGTCCTCGCATCTCGTCGTCTTTCCGATTCATCCACCTACCGAGCTTGCTACTCAGCTTTGCATTCTCTTTTTCTACCCGTCTCATTTTCTCATCGCTCTCTGCTTGGGCACTTTTCATTCTTTCTAACTCCAGGTGGAACTCCTCACATGCCTTACCCGCTTGATCACTGTATCGACGGATTATGCTTTGTACCTTCTCAATTTCATGCTCCATTCCTTCGACTCTCCTTATTAGGTCATCCTCGTCTCTTGAGAGCTCTCCTTCGATCGCAACTCCAAAGCAGTCGGCTACCATCAAGCCGGATCTCAAGTCCCAGACCACGTTTTCACTCTCGGGCTTCACAAGATTCTGCCTCCAGCTTTTGTTTACTCTTTTCCTTTCCTTGTTTTCATTTTTCAACACGCGTACTTGCTTTTCCCAAGTTTCTAGGACCTCGGCCATTTTCTCTTGATTTTCCTCTAATTTTTCTATTTTGATCCTCTCGTTATCTCGCTCCACATGCAACCAATTGACTTGACATTCCAAGCTCTTCACAAGTTCTACCAAGTCTCGATCATGAGATCGAGTGTCCTTGCTTCCACTTGCTCTCGCAGTTTCCGTCGATGAAGTAACTCCACCCTTGTCAACTTCCACATACAAGGAGGATAAACACCTATCAGATTGATTCGTTGTGACCTTTACGCCAGTTACCTCTTTTGAGCCACACACGTGCTCGCATAGTCTCTTTTTCCCGCAGTCCTCACATGTGGGGACAAAATCCAACGGGGTGCATACACGAGGGCAATATTTGGCTATATGCCCAATCTGCTCGCAACACCAGCATCTCACATAATTTGATATCGGGCCAAATCGCCACCCTTGGTTCACATGATGTCTCATGGTCGGACGAGAATCTATCCATCTCCTATTTTGTCCAAAATTCGGTTGCCTCATATTCGCTTTCTCAAGACTAGAGGCTTGTCTTTGTTGGGCCATTTCTCTAATGAAAGACATAGCAGATTTGGGATCGACTTGGCTGTGCCACACGATTGGGGCACCAAGCGAACTCGTAGCACTCTCGATGAGATGTGCTAAGCCAATTCCCGGCAAACTCACCAAAATGAAGAAGCTCTTAAGCCCACGGAAAAGATGTGGTTTTACGAGACTTTATTTGGTTTAACCCCTCGCAATTGGTCTACTTGGATTACCTAGAGTCCACAATTATCTCGCAATGGATTCTTCCTATGTCTATGCACTAGCTCATATGTTCCCGGCAGACGCACCAAAATGAAGAGCACCTAAATGCCGCAGGAAAAAGTGATTATACGAGGCTTAATTTTGTTCAAACCCCTCGGAATCAATCCACTTGGATTACCTAGAGCCCGCAATTATCTCGCAATGGATTATTCTTATGGCTATGCACTAGCTCATAAATTCCCATATGGTCGGTTAAGAAGCAAGCAGCATATTGATCTTGATTCGGATACATCCTCTATATAGAAACCGAGTTTCCATCATTCATTGCTTTCGGGCTCTGAAATCAGTGCCTCTCCAACATTCTCCAGCAGAATCCCCTTCACTTGGCAGCCTTCTCTATAGCAGCCCTTTCAAATGACTTGATGGTAACACCACAAGAGATGCCCTAGCTCGACGCCCTCTGCTTAAAACATCTCCCTTCCCATTTCCTATAGAGCATCTGATTGAGGAGTTGACATCACCAATGCTTCGATCTCTGATCCCACTACTAGAAGCATTTCTTCCATCCTAATAAATGCCCATGTTTTTTTTCATCTGTGACCAACTACAACTAAATCTGCTTCATGCTTTTCCATTTTTCTGATTGAAGAAGAAGCTTCCATGTGTTGTCTGAGCTTTCACCACCATCACTTTCAACTCCAGCCTTAGCACCACAAAGAACATTGTCTTCCCTTTCAAACAAGATGCATCTGTGCAGGAGCTACTATTACGCAGATGTATAATTCTCATAGTCTAACCTGAGGCCATGCATGTCTGTTCCCATGAGAGTGAGCTTACACATATATGAGCAGTTTCATTAACTAAACTAATGACAATGGTGAGAGGAGGCTGAGACCCAAAGTGAAAATGTAGAAGCTGAAGACACGGCATCTATCCTAGCATGCATTCTTTGAAAGGACACTTCCCATGTTCTTTGTTTGCATAAGTCCTGCGCTTATTACTGAATGATGTCATATTGGTATGAAGTAGTCTTACCCTTCCTGGTCCAGCCATCATGCATATCTCTAGTGATGCGAAACACTTATTCTTCATTGATCTTTCTTACTGTCTTTAATGCGGTGGTTGCTGCCTCATCCTCCTTTTCATCCTCGAGGGCTTTGTTGCTATCATCTTCCTCAACTTACAGTTTCTCTATACCTGTTGTGGTGGCATAGTACACTAGTTTGCTTCTATGCATACCTGCCCACTTAATACCTTCATTTCTTTTTTTTTTTTTTGCAGCCTGTTTTTTCTTATTCAGAAATTCCTAACAACCACCAATACCGTTGTGCCTTTTGAAAACTCCCTTACAGCCTTCGTCAAGGTCTTTGTCCACCCTTTGGGGTTGTCCGAGCACCAATACTCCTTAGCTTTATAACAATACTTTTCATATCTGATCAGAGTAGACTTGCGTCTGGAAGTGGATCTCAAACAGAGCTTTCTACGGAGTTTGATTTCCCAGCATGGCTTAACTTTCTTGTGACACTAGCTTGTGACTGCCTCAGCTGCGCTCTATTGGAATTTCTGAAACTCCATCATTTGTTTGTAGAACAGTGTCCGCTCTTTTCCCTTATCCTAACTTTGAAGTGACAGCTTCACTTGCACCTCATGTACTTTCATGTAGCTTCCGTAGGATTGTCCTACTTCCGACTGTTCCCACAATAGGATTTGTCTGAGATTTTTCATAGCTAAGCTTGTGACAACAGTATCACTTGCATTCTGAACCATTTCTAATATTGTCTATGTATATGACTTATTCTTAGAGGACTGTTAACTTGATCAGAGTTATCATGTCCATCTTGGACGCGATAACCCCCTTAGCTCCTTGAAATCCCTCTAAAACCTAAACTTTGCTGCAACAATATACCTTGCGGATTAGAAGACACGTCCATTCGATTTAGCCTATTGAGGAAGCAAGTTTGAGTTGGCTGATCCATTTTCAGTGGATGTCCTTCTAGGAACTGAACACTTTTAGGAGCACTATCCTCCTCCTCTCGTCCCCTTTGTGGCGTGTGCCGCCCAAGATCTCCGTCCTCCAAGTGACGACTCCCCTCCACACCTGCACCCGGATATCTGCCCAGTAGCGCGGCAGATAATACTCTCCACAAGAGATAAGGTAGAGAGAGGGTCCCTATGATGCGTACATGCACCCCAAAAAATGACGATAAAAAAATTGTCCTCCACACAGCAGTTCTCCTGTTCTTGTGTAGGTCGTACCCTCCATCAATATCATTAACAAGCAAAAACTTTGAAGCCAAAGCTCAAATCTACTTTACTGCCTGTAGTATGTCCTCCATGTCGGCCACGATTGGAGTCTTCATTTTGAAGAGGTTGGCATGCGATTGGAGGCTTCATGATGATAGTATCTGCATAGCCCATGAGCTTAGCAATCTCGCACTCAGTGGAAGTCATAGAGGTGGCTATGAGTATCAATTTTTTTTGGGCATATGATTCTTTTGCCACCATGTTTTTCTGTGCTTACGAAGGAAGGAAAGTTCAGGCCAGATGAATATCACCAAGCATCTGTAAACCAAGTCTTTGTAGGTGGTACCGTGTAACTTCTGACCTTACAAGTGCTCCAATTTTCCTTGGCATTTCTTGACCACCTCAGAATGCGGAAGCAAGTGGAAATTCACCTTTCATGTCAACTTCCCAAGCACCCAAAATTCTACCATCATCTTTTCCACCTACAGCTCCTCCATGCTCAATCCCTTTTCTCCACATCCCTGCAATCAATATCTCCACATGTTTCTCATCAATCACCAAATCTGCTCTGCAAGTACCTGAAATCAAGCAAATTTCCTGCCAAATAAAACCACATTAGGGCATAAAAATCAACCTTTTTCGGAGCTAACATATGTCTTCAGGAGTGGGATCAGCTAATACTGATCCTGCTCGGGGTGGTGGGTGGGTTACGTGGGATGTATTAGAGGGTGGAGGGATGGAGGGTGATGGGGATGGTAGCGGTGGGAATGTGTGAGAGTGCGGTTGAGATGTGATCTCTATGATTTTGGCCTTGGTTTCTCGTAGACTTTCCTCAAGTTCACTCATCTTCTTTGCCCATTGCCTTTTCATATGTTCACGGCTATCTCTCCAAGCTCTTGTTCTCTTCTTATTTTGGCTCTCAGTATCGCTAGCGTCTGGGCTCTTTTCCTGGCTTACCCCTTGGTTTTGCTGCAATGCTTGAGCTCTAGTGATTACCTGCACTGGTGCAGTGGAAGTGACACTTCTTGTGGAATTGACCACTAACCCAATAACATTAACCGGAGTGATTTTTGGCATATTGCTGGGATTCTTGGGACAATCTCGTAAGAGATGTTCCTTTCCGCACTCCTGGCAAAAGCCTTGGATCGTCATTGATTGGGGTTGTGTAGGTGCAGGCATGGGGCAATCACGTATGAGGTGATCACCCTGGCATCTGAAGCAAGGTCCTCTAGGAAAAGGGGGTCGTATCTGCCTAGGTTGAGGTCTAGAGTTGGGGTTTGTGTACATGACATTAGCATATTCAGGCTCCCAAATAGGTTCACTCGGTTCCTCACTTACCATGTTCAGGAGACTGCATGTAGTAAGCCTGGGGACTATCAACATGTGTAGAATCAAAGCTATGGTCATTGGGATCACTTTTTGAGATTAATGGTGTTACTGGGACTATCGCTCTATTCAGGTTTTCTTCTGCAGCAGCATACTTGACTGGAATCACATTAGTAGGAGCAGGTGGTTGCTGTGCTAGCACTGGCTGGGGTCTCAGTTGGGCCTGATATTGCGGTTGGTAATTTTGCTGAGGCCTAATATACTGTTGTGGTGAATATTGACTCTGGTATCTGCCTTGTTGAGGGTATGGCTGAGGGTAGGTTTGCCTAACCGCTTGCTTATTGTATGGGCAATCCTGTGCTGAGTGATTTGTGTACCTTCGCTCTATGGTGCAATATTGGCTGCTAGGGTTCACTTGGGGTTGAGCCGTGATGGGACATGCGTTTGCCATATGGTCACCACCGCAAGTATAGCACCTCTTTACTGGGGCAAATCTAGGAATTTGTTTACTAGAGATGCCTAGTTTTTGAGCTACTTTTTCCGCAAGTTCCTCAATTGATGTGGATTGTGAGGAAGAGAGGCTAGAGGTACTATCTGAATCTTTGTAGATTTTGGATAGCTCTAACTCCTCCCCTAGGTTATCCTTAATATCGATGCACATGCGTACACATTCTTCTATACTCCGGGGGTCCTTCAAGTACACATATGATCTCAATTTGGTACTTAGCAATCCATCCAAGAATAAAGCCACTTGCTTAGCGGCTGTGGGTAACTCAAGACTAGGACATCGCTCAAGATATTGCCTAAATCTTCTTCCTGCAAGTCTCACAGTCTCTTGCGGGGTCTGCTTGAAGCTGTATATCAATGAGGAAGTATTATGCCTTATGCCACTTTTAGAGAATTCGATAATGAATGCCTCTAAAAGTTGATCTATGCTTCTAAACTGCCTCTCATTTAGTGGCTGAAACCATGTCAGGGTGGTGTTCCTAAGGGTTAAACCAAAGGCATTGTATTGCGTGAACAGGTCTTCAACTTGTTCAGCTCTCAAGACTTGCTTAAACCTGGCTACATGATCGTAGGGGTCTCCAGTGCCATCAAAGTAGTTTTTCATGGACTTAACTAGCTGGGTCGGTCTCAAGGTCCTCGTGTGCTCTCTTGGTCTTGGCAAAGGGAAATCATCGGCATTTCTTCGGTTCCCTGGGGCTCTATGTCCCTCAGGTTCCCCTCTATTCGTGTCCATTCTCATTCTTTCTCTTCCCCAAGAGATTGCAAAGCTTACCTCAGGTCTCTCTCGACTCCTTTCTCTTTGAGTCCCTTGAGCTTGAGATGTTCCAACTCCTTGGTGACCAAAGGACACATTCGATCTTGGTTGGGGGAAGATAAATTCTCCTTTCCAAGTGTAAGCATGCCTATCATTTTCTGTAACCCCAAAGATCCTCTCTGAAGAGTGATCTAAGTAGGTCACTCTTCCTGGAATATCAGGATCTTTGACCTCATATATCATGATTGTTCCTACCTCACTCGGTTGACTAGGTCTATATCTCCAAAAGGCTTCATCCGTCTCTCGGTTCAAGAGGAGATCTATGCTCTTATTGTCTTGGCAAATCCACTCTGGTGTGATAATCCTCGTGAGAACAGATTTGCCTCGGGGGGTTCTAGGTTCTTCGCCCATGTTTCCTTGCTCTAGGTCACCTAAGTCCGTTTTCGGGACCACATTCCCAAATTCATCTGTCCTATCGGGATGACTGGTGACTACATATATTGTCCCTTCCTTGTCCAAGTATGCTCCATTTTCAAACTTGACAGCTGGGTGCTCTAGTCCAATGGATTGGTCAAGGTTTTTAATCTGGACCACCGCTCTTCCTAGGCCGTCCTCATAGATGCTAGCACCTAATCGGTTGGTCCTAAGGTACTCGAGTTGCATCTTGTAAGGGCCTTCCACCCTATGTAAATATGACACCCCAGAACTTCCTGTAGGTCTCTCCATACCGTGGGACATCTCAGACTCGCTAGTCTCAGAACTAGGGTAATACAAATGATGGCTCAACTACTGGGCCCAAGACCTCGCAGTATGATTGACACTAGCCTCTGAAGATCTAAGACTTTGTCTGTCTCTCCCTAGGTGTCTACCTGACCTAAGGTTCATATGCCCTTTGTACGTTGCTGATTCTTTGGTACCAGTCACTTGTTCCTTTTAAGTTCCTTTGGATGTGTTTTCTTGTTTTTAGTTAAGCGTCATCAGGAGCACTTTCGTGGGTCGTACTTGATGTTCTGTGTCCACTTAGTTTAAGTTCTTTTCCTTTAAGTTATCCCTTGACTACAATTTTGCCTACCCTTGCACTTGAGAAATTAAGGGCTCTTCAAACTTGAGTGTTCCTATCGTACCCCTAGTCAATTAGAACAACTACTCGCACTTAGCCTATGCTAAGAATAGACTGAGGGGGTTAAGTGATGTTCCAACCTCAAGTCACTCCTCCTGGCGATGCTGGTCTACCCAGGAAGCACGTTCCCGAGCTTGTTCTCCTTGGCACTTACTTTGCTTTCTCCAAGAGTCTCGATGATCCTGTAAGAATCCCAAGTTTAGCTTCAAGTTGATCCTTCAATTGACAGACAATTTATTTCAGACACTTTTTTAATGACCCTTGTTCCCCCTTTTGTATTGCTAAAAATTTCCTCTAGAGCTCCCTTGGTGTTCCTACCCCTCAGTGTGTCAACTTCCAAATATCCTATCTGAAAATCAACGCATTATTCTTATAAAAAACAGTTGAGGGCGTGTAGGATATGCCACGAGCTTTCCGACAAGCCCTAGAGCTCAAAAAATGGATTTCGTATGAAAAAGTTATAACCATTCAGGGTTTAGGGGGTTAAATAGACAAACAGAACCTTTCAGGAGTTTTAATGCATTTTTCTAAGGCCTTTGCAAGTGTGTGAGTATTTGAGAGTGCAAATATGCCCAAAATTTAGCCTAAATTTCCAAAAAATTTACCCCTTAATTTTTGCCGAAAATGTCTGTCTATCACGATAGACGGTGTCTGTCGCGATAGACACAAACTATCGTGGGGGGCTGTCTGTCGCGATAGAGTGGTCTGTCGCGATAGACGGTGTCTGTCGCGACAGAGTGGTCTGTCGCGATAGACGGTGTCTATCGCGATAGAGTGGTCTGTCGCGATAGACGGTGTCTGTCGTGATAGACGGTGTTTGTCGCGATAGAGTGGTCTGTCGCGATAGACGGTGTCTGTCGCGATAGACGGTGTCTGTCGCGATAGACGGTGTCTGTCACGATAGACGGTGTCTGTCGCGATAGAGTGGTCTGTCGCGATAGACGGTGTCTGTCGCGATAGAGTGGTCTGTCGCGATAGACGGTGTCTGTCGCGATAGAGTGGTCTGTCGCGATAGACGGTGTCTGTCGCGATAGATGATGTCTGTCGCGATAGAGTGGTCTGTCGCGATAGACGGTGTCTGTCGCGATAGACGGTGTCTGTCGCGATAGAGTGGTCTGTCGCGATAGACGGTGTCTGTCGCGATAGAGTGGTCTGTCGCGATAGACGCTGTCTGTCGTCTATCGTGATTTGGTCTGTCGCGATAGACGGTGTCTGTCGCGATAGACTGGATCTGTCGTGGAATTTTGGTCTGTCGCGATAGACAGGTGTCTGTCGCCATAGACGGGGTCTATCGTGGGTCTCTGTCTGTCGCGATAGACGGTGTCTGTCGCGATAGACGGTGTCTGTCGCGATAGACTCAAAAAACGCAAATTTTTGAGAAACTTCTAATGATTTGGAGTGCTCTACTGGTGTAGGTTACCGTGCCAAACACGCATTCACAAAATATTAAGTTTTTCTGTCTGTCGCGACAGACAGAGGTCGTCGTCCCGGGACGTGTGCAGAGTTTGTCGTACCTACGCACACTGCTGGAGAAGGTGGTACAGCTAGTTCCTGCAACAAAAGCTCAAAAACACACCAAAAACAGATAGCATGGAAGCTCTCTCTCGCTCTCTCTCACAATGAAATGAGGGAAATGAGGTGGGGAGTGTAATATGACCAAAAAACTAAATTTTTTTTGTGGAGATGGAGATGGAGGTGGGAGATGGTGGGGATGATGATGGTGATGATGGTGATGCGAAAGTAAGGAAAAAATGAAGAAAAATAAAGAGAAGGAAGGATATTACCTATAACTCCAATGTCTCAACTCGACGTCTTACCATCACACGCTCGTCCTCGAAGCTCTCTCCCCGGCAACGGCGCCAAATTTGGTGTTACTCTAGCACAATGGTGAGTACCAACGTGAGAAGATTCACCTCATAATTGTCAATCCGTGGAGATGTGAGGACTAGTATGAAGACTATGAGCAAGTGAAGGCACAAGTGTGTGAGTGAGAAGCACACAAGCATGCACACACATACACACACACGCGCACACAAGGCAAGAACAAGGAGAGGAACAATGGAGTTCTTTGCTTTAGTCAAAAAGTCTCTTACATAAGCTCAATTCACAAACAATCTAACCTCAAAAATGAGCTCTCTAGCTCTTTTTATAGTTTTCTAACTAGCTTTGGTCTTGTCCAGACCTAGTGTCCCGCCTAGTTAAAAATTAGGTTCTAGAGCCTATTTGAGGGCTCAAACAGAGTCTAAAAATTATGAAAATTGATATGTAGCTAGTTCTAATACTCCTCAAGCTCGAGGACTCCTCGGCTTGCACAAAATGGAGTCTATTCTACCAAAAACGGAATTTACAATGTTTGTGTAGTGATTAAAATCACTTGAGTTGTAAATGGTCCATGGAAAAAATGATTGGGCCTTGTTGCCGTATTGTGCATGACTCCTCCGTTGCGCTAGTATGCTCTTCATCTGACTTGTATGCCAACAATGGGCTCTTCCTCTAAGGGCTCTATGATAAAGATGGAAATTTCATATCTGTCCTCATCATAGTGGGGGGGGGGGGGGGGGGGGGGTTGTTCTTCATTTACTACTATATCCATGGTAGGTAAGATCTCTACCCAACCTTGAGGCTCGAATTCCTCATTGGGAAACACTATTGGTGCGTAAGAAAGATCTTGAAGAGTTCGTGGGTGTCGTTGTGAACCTAAGCTCCCAGCTTTGAATCATTCTTCCTCTTGTTTAGATACTTTATACGTCCATAGATGAGTGCCCTCGTGCATCCATGAACGATCTGATTCTAACAAATGCACAGATTCTATTTCTTCAAGCACATTGGGGGTACATCACCATGGGAATAATCCTTAAGGTTAACTTTGGTGGGCAATCCTAAATGTTGCAGGTACAAGGAGTTTGTTCCCCAATCTTGTATAATTTGCAGTTGTTGCATGAATGGTCATCCTAAAATCATCTTGTAAGCGTGATTTTTTCCAAACTCACAAATGGCAAAGGTGTGCTCAAATTCTACACCAGAAGTGGTGAGAGATATGCCTTCCAACAAGCATAATGGTTTCTCAATATGTCCAGCAGCCATTGTAGCTTCATTCTTGTGGGTCTTAATGGTGGCTTACCCCAACGTTTCCATAACCTCATATCTCCAATTCTTTCCATGGATATTTTGGGTACCTTCTTGTGTGAACCTCCCTAAGAGTGAGTGGTAGCTGTCTTTGGGAACTGGTTTGCTACATGCTTCCACAACTCAGGTTTTATTTTCAGCAATTCTTCTAAAGTGATATGACACTGCACTTTAGTGTTTTTGATCACTTTCGTGTTTCTCGAGATCATTGACTCCTCATTTCTGACTATTATGGTGGATGCTCTCATATTGATAGACTTTTCTTCCTAAGGTCTTGTGAACTGGGGTACTTCTTGTAAGGAATTGGATTCAAAATCCATTTGTTAACTAAGCTGTCCCTCCTTTACATTGTCATATATAGAGGGTATGTCTTGGGGAATCATTTATCCCTTGAATAGGGGGATGGGTTTCTTACTCTTGTCTCTACTTCTGCTCTTGGATTTCCCTCAGAAATCCTTGTGAGTACTTATGTACGGAGGAATGGTTCTCCTAGCCTATCGTGTTTGGTACTCGAGACAGAGATGGTGCATTACCTTCATGTGTCTCTGGATAGTAGGGTTCTTCTGCACACTCTTCTTTTCATTGCTAGAAATAACGTATTCTAGCCTCTCCAATAGTCCTTGAAAGTGCAACTCTGGTTTGGCTATGTTGCTCCAACTGATATATCGAGAGGCTTTAAACATGGTTTGGGCTAATTCAACCATCTTCATGCAAAGCCTAGTTCTCTCAATTTCTAAGTTTGCCTTGTCTTCTTGCTAGAGACTCCTAGGTTCTAAGCTACCTTCTCAGCTAGGTCTTCTATGGAGCTAGAATGCTTTGAGGATGATTAAGAGAAGCTATCCGAGTCTTTGTAGACCTTTGAAAGTTCCAACTCATCTCCTAAATTATCCTCAATGCCTATACAAATTCTTACACATTGCTCTAGAGTTACTCTTTCAAGTACACATATGACCTTAACTTTGTGCTCAACAGGCCATCTAAAAACAAGGCCACTTGTTTGGCTGTTGTGGGTAACTCTGGAGTAGGGCATCTTTCTAAGTACTTTCTAAACCTTCTTCCTACAAGTCGCACATTTTCTTGGGGTGTCTGCTTAAAGTTTTGGATCAAGGATGATGCGTTATGTCTGATACCACTCTTGGAAAATTCGACAATGAATTCTTCTAGCAATTCACCTATCTCTCAATAGTTGTGACTATTCAGGGGTTGAAACCAAGCTAAGGCAGTACCCTTGAGAGTCAAACCAAATGCCTTGAATTGGGTGAACAAGTCCTCAACCTGTTCAGCTCTTAGCACCTGTTTAAACTCGGTCACATGATCATAAGGGTCTCCGAACCCATCAAAATAGTTCTTCATTGTCTTAACCACTTGAGATGGTCTAAGAGTTCTTGAGTGCTCTCGGGGTCTAGGCAATGGAAAATCATGTTCATCTCTTTGATGCCTATGTGCTCAATGTCTCTCTCTTCATGTCTTTCACCTTCATGTCCTGATCTGTCTCTGCCCACTATATGTGCAAAGCTTATCTCGGGTCTCTCTCTAGTTCTTTCCCTCTGGGTTTCATGAGCCTTGGATGATCCTGCTCCTTGGAGACCATGGGAAACACTAGATCTTAGTGGAGGGAAAACTAATTCACCTTGCCAAGTGTATGCATGCCTATCCTGCTCGATTACCAAAAATAGTCTCTCTGAGGTGTGATCTAGATAGACAACTTTCCCTGGTGTCTCCGGATCCTTGAGCTCATAGATGGTGACTATTGGGTTCGGTTGATCTAGGTTGAATCTCCGAAAGGCTTCCTCTGTTTCTCTATTCAAGAACAATTCTATGCTTTTGTTGTCTTGAGGGATCCAATACGGAGTGATCACTCTAGTCAAGACTGACTTACCTCTAGGAGTCCTGGGTTCTCGTCCTAGGTCTCCTTGCTCTAGGTCTCCTAGCTTGTTCTCAGGAATGATGTTTCCCAACTCATTTGTCCTATCTGGTAGGCTGGTAACCACATACATGGTTCCTTCCTTATCAATGTATGCACCCTCTTTGAACTTGACCACTGGATGTTCAAGTCCAAAGGGTTGGTCAGGATTTTTGAGTTGGACCATTGATCGTCTTAGACCATCCTCATAAATGTGAGAACCTAATTGGTTGGTCTTGATATACTCCAATTGTGTCTTATAGGGACCTTCTGGTGTTTGTAAATAAGAAGTGCCTGAACTATGTGTGGGTCTCTCCATGTTGAAGGACATTTCTGAATCACTTGTGTCGGAACTTAATGTGTAGGGATAACCACTGAGTTGTTGAGCCCAAGACTTGGCTGTATGGTTGACACTAGCCTTGTTGGAACAAGCCAATCACAAATTAGTGATTATACAGATCTTGAAGAATGCTTATGGTCAGAATGAAGCAAAGGAAGACACTTGTAAAAGTGAAGAAGATTCAGGATGATATCTTGTACACATATGTACATATAAGTGTGGAATCTTGTAAGCTGAGTATAGCTAAGCCTTTAGAATGATTAGTAGCAATGTCATAGACGCGGGATGAGTCTAAAGTTATGTATATATAAGTTAATGATGACAAGAATTAAGTGAGTAGGAGGAAGAGAGTCATTTTGTAGATGACAAACTTCAGAAAGATGTGTAGAGAGTTTTTTCCCAAAAAATAGCGACGGGTTTTTCTCTGAGTGCTCTCTGTCTGATCACGTGGATCAGAAATCCTTTTGTACACATCTAATTGAGAAGCTAATGAAGCTATGTCTAGAGTTTCAGAATCTAATTCCTCTCCTACTGTGAGAATGATCAATAGGAACATTCATATGTGAACTTTGGAAACTGAAGTCTGAGAGTAGCGCACTTTTCCGTCTCAGTATTTTGATCAGATCTGAGTGTATACTGTAAAGTTTTTGATGAGTGAGCACTTAAAATTTAAGTTAGAAGATAAGGAAGCTATGGCTAAAAGCATTTAGCAAAACGGATTTCAGATTGGGAGAAATTAACTTAAGAAGTTGACTATGTCGAAGGCGCAACTTCTGAGAGACATTTTCTGACATGTCTTTGATCTTAGTGATCAAATTAAACTTTTGGTGATTAGTTTTGAGAACTAATGGTTGACATGATTGCGCAAAGGTATTGCGAATACTTGTGCATCATTTGCTTGAAGAAATTTGAAACTTTATGCAGGTAATGAAGTGGATTCCTGAAGCAGACTTTCTGAAGTAGACACTTCTTCACTCAGAGAAGTGTTGCTTGAAGTTTTGGTAAAGAAGAACATTGTTTGTGTAAAGTTTGGTTTATAACTGACATAGAAGTGTTCTTAAGTCAGTATAGATCAAACCTTTGGAGAATTAAGAGGTCTCCAACAGTGGTATCAGAGCTGAAGGTGAAATACAAGAGAAGAAAAGACAATTGAAGTTCCGACTGGTGCAGATATTGAAGATATTCCAGATCAAAGGAGGACAAGGACAAATTATTGAAGATAACTTGCAGAAGTTCAGATTACGAGTTCGAAAGAATCAAGAAGGACAAAGACTATATCAAAGGTACATTTTCTCCTCATAAACCATAGTAATTGCAGATACAGAAGGTGAAGGATGGGAGAAAGCTTGCAGATTGATAAGCTAGATAGGGAGAACTATCCAGCATGGTCCATGAGGATGGAAGCACACCTCATGAGCAAAGACCTTATAGCATTTATTACAGGAGATGAAGAAAAACCTGAATTTGCAGATCCTAGTATTCCTACTAGGGAAGAGCTTGCAATGTTGAAGACTTGGATGAGAAAGGATGCTCAAGCAAGGAGTATCATCTACATGGCTGTAAATGATTATCTTCTACCTCACATTAGAGGTTTGGAAAGTGCTACAGATGTTTGGAATGCCTTGGAAGAGCATTTCCAAAATACAACTAAGTCAAGGAAGTCCTCACTATGGGCTGAGTTCACAACCTTCAAGAAGAAGAGCTCACAATCAATTTCTGATTATGTGGCAAGAATGAAGGATATTGCAGATAGCTTGGGAGCAGTGGATGAAGACATTGAAGAGGAAAAGTTGGTAAGACAAATACTTACAGGTTTGAGAGGAGATGAGAAGTGGAAGCCTTTCATATTGTCCATAGAGTTGTCACTTGATCACTTTACTCCTGATCTTAATCAATTGCTAGGTCACATGCTAACCTTTGAGCAGGATCTTAAAGGAGACAATGATAGAAGTACAAGTCAAGCTATGTACTCCAAGGACAAGAAAAAGAATGGCAAGGGAAAGCAATCGAATGATGATGAAGGGAATTCAAATCAAGCTAACTTCACAAAAGGGAAGATGAACTTCAGAGGTAAAGGAAGAGGAGGTAAGAACAAAGATAATGCTAAAGCTTGTTGGATTTGTGGCAGAACAAATCATTTGGCAAATGATTGTTGGTATAACAATCAAAATGGTGGAAACAATAATCAGAATTATAATCAAAGAGGTAGAGGAGGCAGAAACCAAAGAGGCAATTTCAGAGGAAGAGGTGGTAGGACATCATATGGTAGAGGAGGATGAAGAAACTTCCAATCTGAGTCCTACAACAACAATTATTACAATTATGCATCAGATCAGAAGGATGACATGACTCTTATCTTGAATGCAACTCATGAATCAATGGGAGAAGATCAAAGAGTGTTTTATATTGACTCAGGGTGTAGCAACCATCTGAGTGGGAATCTATCCTTGATTACTGATATGGAAGCAAGGGTTAATGGACATACAGTTCAAACAGGTGACAATACCAAACATAAAGTGGAGAGCATTGGATCAGTGAAGACAAAGAGTGGAAGTACACTTCTGAGTAAGGTACTTTATGTTCCTACTATTCCTAAAAATTTGATAAGTGTAGGGCAAATTGTGGAGAAAGGATATGAGGTAAGATTCACAAATGATGGTGTTTATGTACAAGATCCAAATCAGGGATATAGAAACATAATTGCAGGTAAAAAGGAAGGAAGATTGTTCACTCTCAAAGTCCAAGGTAATGTGGGACATGCATTATTTACCTATGGAAGTCAAAAGGTATCTGAATTAGACCTATGGCATAAAAGGCTAGGTCATTTCAATGAGAGAGCTATAAAGGAAATGTCGAAGAATCAGGTGGTGCTTGGATTGCCAAATATTGAAGGGCAACATATGGTGTACAAGTGTGAAGCTTGTCAATTAGGTAAAGCACATAAGGGTTCTTACAACAAATCAGGGTACAAGCATTCAAATATGCTTGAATTGGTTCATACAGATGTATGGGGTCCCTCAAGGGACTATAGCATAAATGGATCCAGATATTATGTGTTGTTTGTTGATGATGCAACCAGGTGGATTACTTTGTATGTAATCAAGGATAAATCAGAAGTTTTCAAGACATTCAAACATTTTCATGCATATGCAGAAAGGATCACAGGGCAAAAGCTCAAGAGGTTAAGGTCAGATGGAGGGGGAGAGTATTTCTCTAAAGAGTTTGATGATTATTTGTGGAATGCAGGTATCAAAAGAGAAGTAACTTGCAGGTACTCCCCTCAACAGAATGGAGTAGCAGAAAGGAGGAATAGGACTCTTGTAGAGTTTGCAAGAGCCATGATGAAGGAAAAGAATTGTCCAAATTACTTATGGGCAGAAGCCATTAACACTGCAACATACCTTGTGAATAGGTTGCCTTGTAAAGCTTTGGATGGAGGAACCCCTTATGAAGCATGGTGGGGTAAGAAACCTACTCTTGATCATTGTAAGGTATTTGGATGTATTGCATATGCTTATGTTCCTTCACAATTAAGACATAAGCTAGAACCAAAAGCAGAGAAGTATGTGTTTATTGGATATGATGATAGACAGATGGGTTACAGGTTGTGGAATCCATCCACAAAGCAATTTCTTGTTACTAAAGATGTGACATTTGATGAGCAAAATACATGGTATGTAGGATCACCAAATGATTTTACAGGTGTTGAAGAAATACAAAGAAAAGGAAAGGCAAAAGTAAAAGTGTGTGAAGAAATTGTTGATGAAGTTGACACTAGAAGTAGATTGCAGGATCATGTAGAAGAAGGGCCAAGATTTGATCCAGAATCAAATGAGGCTGAAACTTCGAGAAGTGCAGAAATCAGAAGATCTACAAGGGAAAGGAAAGAACCTATAAGGTATAGTTATGATACATCTTTCCTAACAACAAAAGACTATGCTTATATTGTGAAGACAGAAGAAGATCCAACCACTTATGAAGAAGCCAAAGGTAAACAGAATTGGGAGAAGGAAATGCAGGAAGAGTATGATGCTCTACTTGAAAATGAAACTTGGGAATTAGTACCAAGACCAAAGAATCAGAAGGTCATTGGATGCAAGTGGGTGTATAAAACAAAGAGGTTTGCAGATGGTAAGGTGTCTAGATACAAGGCTAGACTTGTGGTCAAAGGTTATGCCCAAACTTATGGGGTAGATTATGATGAAACTTTTAGTCCTGTTGCTAAGATGTCTACAATTAGGACATTGATTGCTATTGCTGCTTGTAAGGGATGGAAATTATCACAATTGGATGTGAAAAATGCATTTTTAAATGGATACATTGCAGATGAAGTATACATGGAGCAACCAGAAGGCTTCATGGATTCAATTGGATCAGATTATGTGTGTAAGCTCAAGAGAGCTTTGTATGGGTTGAAGCAAGCCCCAAGAGCTTGGAATTACAGATTGGTCAAGTTCTTGAATGAATGTGGATTTCAAGCATCAAAGGCAGATAGTAGCTTGCTAGTGAAGGCAAGTGAAAATGGATACATTTACATGTGCATTTATGTTGATGATATTATTGTTACAGGAACAGATGCTCAAGGAATCAATGAACTCAAAAAGCAAATAGAGAAGGAGTTTAAGATAAGTGATTTGGGAAACTTATCTTATTTTCTAGGAATGCAGATTGTGTATACTCAACATGGAGTATATGTTTCACAAGAGAGATATTTGAAGAATCTTCTAGTCAAGTTTAACATGGAGGATTGCAAGACCTCAACTACACCATTGGAGGTAAATCATAAATTAAGCAGGTATGGAGGTGAAGAATTCAATGACATGAAGAAATATCAGAGTTTGGTAGGTAGTTTAATCTATGCTACCTTGACAAGGCCAGATTTATCATATGCAGTAGGTGTGTTGTCACAATTCATGCATTGTCCAAAGAAGACTCATTGGATTGCAGCCCAAAGGGTACTCAGATATATCAAAGGAACCCTAAGTGAAGGTTTGTATTATGGTTTCACTTCTGACACAAGAATCAAAGTGTTTAGTGATGCAGATTGGGCAGGTGACTCAGATGATAGAAGGTCTACTCATGGGTATCTCTGTTATGTTGGAGATAAGCTAGTTTCTTGGTGTTCAAGGAAGCAACATACAGTTGCTTTATCATCCACAGAAGCTGAGTATAAGGGAATGGTAGAAGCTGCAAAAGAAGTGATATGGTTGAAGACCTTGATGAAAAGTTTTGAGACTGATCATAGTACTCCAATAATTTTTGGAGACAATATGAGTTCTTTGTATTTGGCAGCTAACCCTGTTTTTCATGCCAGGACTAAGCATATAGAGATTCAGTATCATTTCTTGAGGGAAAAGGTACTAGATAAAGAGATTGAAGTGATGTACACTCCAACAAAAGAACAAGTGGCAGATATGATGACAAAGAGCTTGGATGGATCTAAGCTACAGAGATTCAAGGAGATCGCAGGAGTGAAGAAGAATGGAATAATCACAATTAGTGATTGAGGGGGAGCTGTTGGAACAAGCCAATCACAAATTAGTGATTATACAGATCTTGAAGAATGCTTATGGTCAGAATGAAGCAAAGGAAGACACTTGTAAAAGTGAAGAAGATTCAGGATGATATCTTGTACACATATGTACATATAAGTGTGGAATCTTGTAAGCTGAGTATAGCTAAGCCTTTAGAATGATTAGTAGCAATGTCATAGACGCGGGATGAGTCTAAAGTTATGTATATATAAGTTAATGATGACAAGAATTAAGTGAGTAGGAGGAAGAGAGTCATTTTGTAGATGACAAACTTCAGAAAGATGTGTAGAGAGTTTTTTCACAGAAAATAGCGACGGGTTTTTCTCTGAGTGCTCTCTGTCTGATCACGTGGATCAGAAATCCTTTTGTACACATCTAATTGAGAAGCTAATGAAGCTATGTCTAGAGTTTCAGAATCTAATTCCTCTCCTACTGTGAGAATGATCAATAGGAACATTCATATGTGAACTTTGGAAACTGAAGTCTGAGAGTAGCGCACTTTTCCGTCTCAGTATTTTGATCAGATCTGAGTGTATACTGTAAATTTTTTGATGAATGAGCACTTAAAATTTAAGTTAGAAGATAAGGAAGCTATGGCTAAAAGCATTTAGCAAAACGGATTTCAGATTGGGAGAAATTAACTTAAGAAGTTGACTATGTCGAAGGCGCAACTTCTGAGAGACATTTTCTGACATGTCTTTGATCTTAATGATCAAATTAAACTTTTGGTGATTAGTTTTGAGAACTAATGGTTGACATGATTGCGCAAAGGTATTGCGAATACTTGTGCATCATTTGCTTGAAGAAATTTGAAACTTTATGCAGGTAATGAAGTGGATTCCTGAAGCAGACTTTCTGAAGTAGACACTTCTTCACTCAGAGAAGTGTTGCTTGAAGTTTTGGTAAAGAAGAACATTGTTTGTGTAAAGTTTGGTTTATAACTGACATAGAAGTGTTCTTAAGTCAGTATAGATCAAACCTTTGGAGAATTAAGAGGTCTCCAACAAGCCTCAGATGATCTAATGCTTTATCTATCCTTTCCTAAGTGTCTGCCAGATCTCAGGTTCATAAGCCTTGTCTTCTAGTCCCAAGGTTCTCTTGTCTTGCTCAAAATCCTTTGGAACTCCTTGGTTTCCTAGTCCACCAGAGGGTCAAATTCAAAATACTATATCTCATAATCCAACAAACCCAAAATCATTGCAAACGGATTTTGTATGAGAAAGTTATGCCAGTTCAGGGTTTTGGGGGTTAAAATAGGGAAACAGGGTCTCTCTGGAGCTCAGAACAGGCGATACGATACTAGATTTTCATGATACAATTCCTTTGTCTTACATGATACCACTACAAATGATACCACCTTAGACGATACGATACCACCAAGGCAACTTCAATCGCGATACCAACTTCCACGATATGATACTAGAAATGGCCATGATACGATACTTGATTAGCTCATGATACGATACCAATCTGTAAACGATATGATACCACTCAATAGACTATACGATACCACTTGAACTGACACGATACGATACCGAAAATTGTACGATACGATACTGAAGTAACTGACGATACAATACTGACTCTTTGCACGATACGATACTAAAGGATCGGAGGATACAATACCAAAACAAGAGGCGATATGATACCGAGTTGGCGATACGATACCAACTTTGCTCGCGATACGATACTTATGCAAGTGGCGATACGATACCACTGTCATGCGCGATACGATACCACTCGGTCGACGATACGATACCACAAGGTGCACGATACGATACCACAAGGTGCACGATACGATACCACCGGGGCGATCGCGATCGCGATACCAACACTTGACGATACGATTCCAGAATGGTATCACGATACCTCAAGTGGGCATGCATGATACGATACCTCAACAAGTATCAGGATACATGGGAGTTCTGGTATCGTGATACCAAAACTCAATCGGACACGATACTTGGAGATTTTGAACCCAAATTCAGAAATTTTTGCAGATATGTGTACCTTGTGTCCTCCTTGTCAGTCCTAGGTGCCTGTAGATGCAAAGTCACCCTCCAAAGTCACAATATGACACTCGCGATACCAACCACTGTTCCTCTCACACCGCGATACTGTCGCCTTGATTTTGGTATTTTTGAGAGTTTTTCAAGTGTTTTTCTTCAATGTTTTTGGTTCTCAACTCCCCCTACGCTTCTTTCTCACAACCACGAGTAAAAGATGAGTGAATGTATTGTCGAAAATGGAAAAAATCAGAGAATATGAAGAGGGAAGAAGATGGTGATGATGATGAAGATGAAGAAGAATACAAACTAAGAAACTGAACTGAAAATGGTGATTTTTTACCTTCCAATGTCGCTACTCTACATCTTACCATCACACGCTCATCCTCCAAGCTCTCTCCCCGGCAACGGCACCAAATTTGGTGTCACTCTAGCACAATGGTAAGTACCAACGTGAGGAGATACACCTCATAAATGTCAATCCGTGGAGATGTGAGGACCGGTATGAAGACCGTGAGCAAGTGATGGCACAAGTGCATGAGTGAAAGCATACAAGCATGCACACAACATACACACACACGCGCACAAGGTAAGAGCAAAGAGTGGAACAATGGAAAGCTTCAATTACAAAAGAAATCTCTTACAAAGCTCAAAACTACAACAAGCTATCCTCAAAAATGAGCTCTCCAGCCCTTTTTATAGTTTCTGAGTGGTTTTGGCCCTGTCCAAACCTAGTGTTCGGCCTACTTAAAAATTAGGTTCCAGGGCTTATTTGGGGGCTCAAACGGAGTCTAAAAATTATGAAAATTGGTATGATGATAGTTCTAGTACTCCTCAAGCTCAAGGACTCCTCGGCTTGAACAAAATGGAATCGCAAAATTGAAAAATGGTATTTACAATGGTTTTTAGTGATAAAAATCACTATTTTTATAGGGATTTCTTCTAAAAATTTGACATGTGCTTCTTGGAGCTCCCTACTTGCTTCTTCTTCTTGTGTGTCCACTTCCTTGATGCGCTTCCATGCTTTGTCCTTAACCTTGAGTGTCAAAAGCTCTCAAGCTCTTTCCTTAATTGAATTACAGGGTCTTCAGGTTCTGTAAGATATGACAAATTGGAAGAGCTTGGCCCATACTGCTGTTTGATTTGTTCCAATCTTGTAGCTGTATTGATAAATTCTTCTATGGAGGCTATTGGCAACACTAATTCCTTGATTTTACATTGTGTAGTCACTGGAATTGGTTTAGCTAACCATTTCTTAATAAAGAAATCATGTGGAGGATCTGGCAACTTAGACATTAGTGCCTTGTCCCTAGTTACAAACTCTTAGAATGTTTCGTTGAGATATCAAGCTCAACATGTGATGATCCAAGATGACACGTACCATTTTTTCGTTTCTATGACATGTATAGTGGTCATGCCAGTATATGTTAGGGATACTTCATTGAGCTTTATTAGATTTATCTACCAAAAGTGATGGCACATTTGTTCCTTGCAAGCTCACTCATTCACAGACATTAGGGTTTTCCTTATGTACTGATGTTTATATATTGCACTTGTTGCATTCTTGTTTTTAGGTCATTCTTCTACATTCCTTTTTATGTAATACAAGAAGAAGAAGATCATTCTTCCTTTTGCCTCAATCTGTGTGTGTGTTTCTCCTTGAGAGTGAGAGTGTGTGTGTGAGCTCTCTTCCTTATCTCCTTCCTCATGACATGGTATCAGAGCCAGCATGGCTGTAGAGAGCTCGTGGAGAAGGCGATGGTGAAGAGTATGCAGCAAGTCATGGAGAAAATGCGATTCATAAACGACCTTCGTTTGCTACGAAAATCAACGTGAAGGTAGAAGACCTCAAAATAGTTTTGAGAGTTATCCCTTTAGGGTCACTTGTTTTTGTCAGATCGATGTTTCGGAGCCATCTCGACCTCCGTTTTGAGCCCGCAAGGTGGGTCCCGCAAAAAAACGAGCTCAATTTTTAGAAACTATAACTTGGGTTGTGTTTGGCAACACTCATATATTCCAAATCCAGAATTTCAAGCGATTCTATGTACTGTTGATACACGAAAACTGTGTTTTTCTGATATCGAATTGTCACGTCATAGTGCGATAGTGTTCAAGCAGAAGTGCTAGTTGTAGTGTTTTGCAGTGTTGTGAATTGCTGCAAAAATGGCAAACGTAGATGGAATGAGTCAACGTATGAGCGATAAGTTGGACAAGAACAAATTCCATGCTTGGAGATTCAGAACGATAAATTTCATGATGGGAAAAGGCTATTGGAAGTACATCAAAGGAGAGAATGAAAATGCTCCCTAGTTACCAGAAAGGAATCGGACTGTAGATCAAGTAAGAGCATATGAGGAATGGAATCAAGGAGCACGAAAGGTAATGTACTAGCTATCTGTTAGCATACAGGATAGCATGATTGGACACATACAGGATGCCAATACTCCAAAAGAGGTTTGGAACACTTTGGTCACATTGTACAAAGGCACATAAATTTCAACTCAAGAACAAGCTGCATACATTGGACTACACCTTCAAAATCAAAAGCATATGTGAGTCGCTTGCATATGTGGGTAAGTGACTACACCTTCAAAATCAAAAGCATATGTGAGTCGCTTGCATCCATTGGCGTGAATGTAGATGATGATGATAAGGTGGAAGTGTGTCTTTGTGGTTTAGGAGCTGCATATAAGCATTTCAAAACTTCTATACAGACTAGGGAAAGTATTTCGAATTTTGTTGATTTGGTATCTATGCTAACTATTGAAGAAAAGAATCTTGGTGAGGATTCAAACTCCCAAGGAAAATCTAGTTTTGAGCAGGTATTCTACTCTGGTAGAGGAAGAGGTAGAGGTTTTGGAAGTGGAAGAGGAAATAGTAACCAAGACCAAAGTCAACAACAAAATCATGGAGGAGGAAGAGGACAATTTCGAGGCAGGGGGAGCCAAAGAGGCCGCAAAAAATTCCAAAGAAATGGTTCAGGTAATGACAGTAAAGGATGTTGGAATTGTGGTAAACCTAGACACTTTAAACGTGATTGCCGGTTGAAGAATCAAAATAACAGAAGGCAGTAGAATAACTATGCATCCACAAGTGCAGATGATTCTGAGAAGCTGTTCATGGTTCAACATCCCATGATGAATACAATTTCTTCTGGTGTTTCAAAATCAAATGATAATTTCTGGTATGTTGATTCAGGTGCTTCTAATCACATGACGTGTCATGCGGAATGGTTTAGTACTTTGAAGAAATTTCGAGTTCCTGGATATGTTGCAACAGGTGATGACACATCACATCCTATTGAGCATATAGGAAACATAGCACTATCGATGGAGGATGGAGAGGTAAAACATCTTGCTGATGTGCTGCATGTTCCAAATATAACAAAGAATCTAGTTTTTGTTGGACAAATGGTTGACCAGGGATTACAAGTCAAGTTCAATGCTGATGGATTATATGTAGAAGAGTACAAGCAGGATGGACAATTGGTTGCCAAAGGAAACAAAGTGGGTCGGATGTTCAACTTAAATGTGAAGATTCCTAAAATGAATGTAGCCATGTTTCCAAAAGGTGCAGGAGTTATTGCAGATATAGAGATGTGGCACAAACGGATTGCACATGCAAACTTGCAAAGGCTGAAATTGATGCAATCAAAGGAGATTGTCCATGGACTACCAAATTTCAAAGTTGCAGAAATGCAAAAGGTATGTGCAGCATGTCAATTTGGTAAATAGTCAAGAGCATCATTTCCACATAAGCATGTTAGTGAGAATGTACTAGAAGTAGTACATACAGATGTTTGGGGCCCAGCAAAGACCACATCTATGGGTGGTTGCAAGTTTTATGTTACTTTCATTGATGACCATATATGCAAAGTATAGGTATATTTCATGAAAGAGAAGAGCGAGGTGTTCACTCACTTCCAGAATTTTAAAGGTCTAGTTGAAAAGCAGACAGGGAAGTACATTCAAACATTAAGATCTGATAGAGGAGGTGAATACATGTCAAATGAGTTCAGCAGCTTTCTAAAAAATCATGGAATTGGTATCAGTGTTCATGCAGGTACACACCACAACAGAATGGTGTTGCTGAATGCAAACATATACATATTGCAGAAATAGCAAGAGCCTTGATGGCTGAGAAGAATATGCCTCATTGTTATTGGGCAAAAGCTGTGCATACTGTTGTATACATCATGAACATACCTCGGACTGCTGTTGTACATCAAGTTACACCTGAAGAGAAGTTATAGGTAAAAAGCCAAACTTATCACATCTGAAAGTTTTTGGCTATATTGCATATGTACATGTCCTAGATGAATTGAGGATGAAGCTTGATCCAAAAGCAGAAAAGTGTGTCTTGATTGGATACTCCCTTGAGCAACGGGGATATAAATGTTATAACCCCCTCACACGAAAAGTAAAGGTGAGCAAAGATATGGTATTTGATGAAATGTCAAGATTCTATGCAGATGCCAAAGAAGGACTGAATCTTGAACTAAATGACAAAGAAAATGTTCAAAAATCAAGTGCAAAATCTCAAGTTTTGAGTGGGCTAGATGCATCACCAAGCAATAGTTCCAACTCAAATCCATGGAGTGGAAGATTGTGTTGAAATTTCAATCCGGCAAATTCATCAAATAAATCCAAGAAAGGTAAAGAAAAGCTTTCTACAGGTCATAAAACGTGTGCAGGTTTTGAAGACGTTGATGGAGATTCAAGCGGTTCAGAAAATAGTCTTGATGAGGAACTTGGACTGCCCTCTGTGAAGACTCCAGGAGTAAGAAGGGCACATGCAGATGATAGAAGGAGAAGTGACCCAGGACCAAGAAGATCTGGGAGGATGTAGAATTTAGTGCAACGATTGACGTATGATAGTTATATGGATCATCATTGTGCCTACATGACAAAGGTAATACAAGATGCTGAACCTTCTTGCTTTGAAGATGCAATTGGAATTGGAGATAGGGAAAAAGGTATGGATGAGGAGATGGCTGCACTTTATGGAAATGATACATGGAAGCTGGTTCCATTGCTGCAAGGAAAGAAACCCATTGCTGCATATGAGTTTACAAGGTAAAACATAATGTTGATGGTAGCATAAGCAGGTATAAAGCACGATTTGTAGCTAAAGGATATGCACAAACATATGGCATTGATTATGAGGAAACATTCAGCCCTGTAGCTAAAATGTCTACTATCAGAACACTTGTTGCATTAGCTACAACAAAATGATGGATTTGCATCGGATGGATGTGAAGAATGCTTTCCTACATGGTGAGTTACAGGAAGAAGTATATATGGACCAGCCACAAGGATATGAAGATTCAAAGCACCCAACATATGTTTGCAAGTTGCAAAAGGCTTTGTATGGGTTGAAGCAAGACCCTCGTGCGTGGCATGCAAGGATTGTTGATTACTTAACTAGCATTGGGTTTTCTATGTGTGATGCAGATCACTCACTATATGCAAGGAAGGCTGATGATGGCATCACTATTGTGGCTATTTATGTTGATGACCTGATTGTAGGTGGTGATAATGAAGGAAGCATCAAAGAGGTAAAGCAACTTCTTATGCACGAATTCAACATGGAAGATCTTGGTGTGTTGCGCTATTTCTTGGGCATTGAGTTTATACATACAAAAATAGGTATATGGATGTCACAAAGGCAATATGCCTTGAATATGCTACAAAAGTATGGTATGGCTGATTGTAAGCCAATTTCTATGCCATTAGATCAGAATTTGAAGTTGGATGTTACATCAGGTGAAGCATTGGAAAATGCTACTATGTAAAAGAAATTGTGGGAAGTCTTATATATCTCACAATTACAAGGCCTGATCTAAGTGATATTGTTGGACTTGAAAGTCAATTTATGCAGGTTCCTAGGAAGCCACATTTGGATGCTCTGAGGTGCACTCTACGTTATGTGAGTGCTACTTTGGATTATGCATTGTTTTATGAGGCTGGTGTGGATTTTCAGATTTATGGATACACCGAAGCAGATTGGGCTGGTAGCATTCCAGATTGAATATCTACTAGTGGTTTTCTATTCTCACTTGGGAGTGTAGCTGTTACATGGAGCAGCAAGAAGCAACCCACTATTGCTTTGTCGAGTACAGAGGCTGAGTATAGAGGTGCCGCAATGGCATCATGGTTAGAAATGCTACTTGCAGATTTAGGTGTGAAACTGGGAAAGCCTATCACTATTTATTGCGATAATCTTAGCAGCATACATTTAGCATGGAATCCTGTTTTCCATGCTAGAACAAAGCATATTGAGGTACATGATCACTTCCTTAGAGAGAAGGTATTAGCAGGTGATATTGATCTTGTTTATGTGAGAACAGATGAGCACGTTGCTGATATTTTCACAAAAGCACTTGGAGCTGAGAAGTTAAAGAAGTTTTGGGAGATGCTTGGATTACAAGATATGGCATTGAGTTTGAGGGGGAGTGTTGAGATATCAAGCTCAACATGTGATGATCCAAGATGACACGTACTAGTTTTTCGTTTCTCTGACATGTATAGTGGTCACACCAGTTCAATTGAGCTTTACTAGATTTATCTACCGAGAGTGATAACACATTTGTTCCTTGCCATCTCACTCATTCGCGGACATTAGGTTTTTCCTTGTGTACTGATGTTTATATATTGCACTTGTTGTATTCTTGTGTTTAGTTCATTGTTGTACATTCCTTTTTATGTAGTAGAAGAAGAAGAAGATCATTCTTCCTTGCCTCATTTTGTGTGTGTGCTTCTCCTTGAGAGTGAGAGTGTGTGTGTGAGCTCTCTTCCTTATCTCCTTCCTCGTGACATGTTTCACCAGGACTTAGTCTCAAATTTTCTAACTCCTCTATGATTATCTCTGTAGTATTCCCATGTTGGAATTGAGTTTTGAATGCATCTTTCATTGAGTCCCAGGTGGTGAAATGGTTTTCAGCAAACTAGCTGAACCATTTATCTACTAACCCTTCTAATGTGGCAGGAAAGAGTATAAAAAAGGCATTTTCTCTTCCCATCAAACCTCTTGTTTTGCATAATGCTAAAAATCTCCTAATGTGCTTGTCCGGGTCTTCCTGAGCTAAGCCTTTGAAAGATGGAAATTTTATATTCAATTTAGAAAGTTAAGTTTCCAAATCTACATGGGCTGCCATATTCGTTACTGATGATGTCGATGACAGTGGACTGGAGGATCTTCTAACAACCTTCCTTCTTATTGCTTTGCAAGTGGCCCTCAATATTTGGGACCGGGTTGTGGTCATGAGCTGTTCATAATCCTCTTAAACTAAGAGAATTAATAAGAAGATTTACCTCTTACCCCAATGAAGTAGTACTGTAACACTATCGGCACTTGAACTCTTCTACACTTTGTACTTTGCTTCTCCTATGCTCAAATCTCTTTGGTCTCCCACCATACATGCCAAATTTTGTTGGGGGATTCTTATGCAAAAAGGGGTTTGAGTGTTTGTAGGAGAAAAGGGAAAGATAAGAAGAAAGATACAACACTGGAAGCCTTTGTCGATTGATTATAAGAAGACAAATACAATAGTGATGCACAATACAATCCAATGCTTTCTATGCAAAATCCCACAGAGTGCACAATCACAAAGTACAAAATACCCAAGGTTCTTATTGCTGCTGGCCTTCTCTGCACCAGACCTCCACCTTCTCCAAGCTTGCCTTTGTGCACACCTTGCATTCAAGCTTCCAATAGGGGGAGGGTTGGACACCTTCTGTCGGCACACGCACAGCTTCAATGGGACCTTTGGATCTTTGGTTGTATAGCTTAGCACTTATCTACACACTTTTGAGTCCTCTTCATGCACACCTTGCACTCACTTCTCTGCATCGCACACTCACTGTATCTCTCTTCCACTTCTCTTTCTTGCCTAGCTTAGACTCTGCTCACCTTGCTTAGTCTCTCAAGAATAATGCATTGCCTTGATTTGAGTGTCGATTCACGTACGCTCCTAACTGCTAGAGTATCTTGGTGCTCACTTTGATGTCCCAAGATTGTCTCCAAAAGTGGGCAGCCAACGAATCCCTCTTTTGTCCTATAGTGACTTTAGACCAAAACAAAAAACTTTAATTGGGGGTCATACTTTCACTTCTACGTACGCTGTTGCTTCACATACCTTCACCTTTTGCCTTTAATTCTTCAAATGTGCACCTAAGAGAGGGTTCACCTGAACCTTCCAGATACTTTTAAAAGACTTTGAACCTTAGAGAATTACAAAAATACCTCTGCAACCTGCAACTAACATTTTTTCAATTTTACCCTTTGTGAACAATTAATTGTGCACTACCTGTGCACCTTGATACCCGACTTTGAATGCTTTGACTTCATGCATGTTGACCTTTGACCTTGAACATGTTGACTTTGACCAATTTGACTTTGATCTTTTGACTTTGAATATAGTTGACTTTGACTATAGTTGACTTTGACCAATATGACTTTTATGGGCTCAACAGCTTTGTTTAGTTTGCACATATATGTTACCTTTCTTGAGTCTTCATAACTAGGAGGTTAAACCATGTAGAGCTCCTCTGAAATCCTGCCATTAAGAAAAGCATTTTTTACATCCGATTGGCACATATTCCAATTCTTTGATGCAGCCACACTTACCAATACCCTGATGGTTGGCATTTTGGCACAGGTGTGAAAGTATCTTCATAATCAACTCCTTGGGTTTGTGAAAAACCCTTAGCCAAAAGTCTAGCTTTATACCTATTTACGGATCCATATGAATTTCTCTTGATTTTGTAAATCCAACTAGAACCAATTAGCTTCATAGACTTCTTCTTTGGCACTAGCTCCCAAGTGTCATTCTCCTTGAGTGCTTCAATTTCTTCATCCGTAGCTTCCTTCCATTCTGCCTTGATCTTTGCCTCTTCATATGATGAAGGCTCTTCAAGTGGTAAATCTCTAGCAAGATAAATGGAATGCTTAGTAACTAAAGAAGTGTCATACCCATACTTCTTAGTCACTCTTGATGCACACCTTGCACTTCATTTCTCTGCATTGCACATTGTGTGTCTCTTGCACTTTTCTCTCTTGCTTAGTCTAAACTATGCTAACCTTGCTTGTCCTCAAGAATAATGCCTTGCCTTGATTTGAGTGTCGATTCACATACGTTCCTAACTGCTAGAGTATCTTCGTGCTCACTTTGATGTCCCAAGATTGTCTCTAAAAGTGGGCAGCCGACGAATCCCTGTTTTGTTTTGTAGTGAATTTAGAGTAAAACAAAAAATTTAATTGGGGGGCCATACTTTCACTTCTGCGTACGCTGCCTCTTCACATACCTTCACATTTTTCCTTTTAATTCTTCAAATGTGCACCTAAGAGAGGGTTCACATGAACCTTCCAAATACTTTTAGAAACACTTTGAACCTTAGAGAATTACAGAAATACCTCTCCAACCTGCAACCAACTTTCTGCACTTTTACCTTTTGTGAACAATTAATTGTGCACTACCTGTGCACCTTGACACCCAACTTTGAACGCTTTGACTTCACCCATGTTGAACTTTGACCTTGAACATGTTGAATTTGGTTGGTTTGATTTTGAACTTTTGACTTTGATTGCAATTGACTTTGACTATGGTTGACTTTGACAAGTATGACTTTTATGGGCTCAACAGTTTCCCACCACCTAATGGGCTCTCCGTCCTAGAGAGCTATAGCCAAAACTCTGAGCAGATATTACACCATGATTCTTGTGCTGCAAAATCTTCAAAAGGACACTTGACCAGCTACCAAGTCCACGAGAAGTAGTTGAGAACAGACACCAGAGAGGAACCAAAAGTGGAAATGTTGCATAGAAAAGCAAAGGATGGCGAATGGAGGGTAGGAAGGAGGGGGAAGGGAGAGCTAAGGGGGCTTAGATGGATAGGGCAGGGAGGGTTAAGGATGAGGCTAGGAAGAAGGGTAAAGGGAGGGTGGGGAAGTAGGATTATGGGCTTGGGAGAGGGTCAAAATGATCCAACAATAGAGTTACAGAGGGTGCATATGGAAAATTGTGAAACATATGGTAAAATAAAGTGAGAATAGACCATGTGAACCATGTGTGTAAAGAAAAACACGTGATAAATGTGCTCAAAACATGTGGGTTTTGACCAAAAGTCAGAGAAAAGTTAGAATTTTGGAAACGCTAAGCCAAAAGATGAGTCCAGAAGTGCCATAATACATGAAAATGACCCCACGTTTGAAAAAAGTGGCCATCGGAGGCGCGATCTAAAGCCAAACACATTTGATCATGGAAAATAAAAAATATATTATTTTAACATGTATATAAACATATATATATATATAATTTTATTTTTAATAAAAATGCACACAGGGGGGAGAAAGCTTAATAAAAAAAAAAAGTAAATAAATAAAATAACAATAAAAAAATAAATAAAGAATGAAAATAAAATAAGTTAAAAATGAAAATAGAGAGAGGGGGGTTTTTTATTTTCTATTTTATATTATTTTATTTTATTTTTTTAAAACATCCCCTTGTTTTTTCTTTTGAACAAAATCCATGGGGCCCCTGCTAAACATACAACCAAAGATCCCAAGGTCCCATTGAAGTTGTGCGCATGTCGACAGAAGGTGTCCAGCCCTCCCCCTGTTGGAAGCTCGAGTGCAAGGTGTGCACAAGTACAAGCTTAGAGAAGGTGGAGGTCTGGTGTAGAGAAGGCCGACAACAACAAGAACCTTGGGTATTTTGTACGTTGTGATTGTGCACTCTGTGGGATTTGCATAGAGAGCATTGGATTTTATTGTGCATCACCATTGTATTTTCCTTCTTATAATCAATCCACATAGGCTATCAGTGACTGTATCTTTCTTCTTATCTTTCCCTTTTCTCCTACAAACACTCAAATCCCTTTCTGCATAAGAATCCCCCAACACCTGGCTAGACCATCCTTTGCACACCATGTAGTTAGCCTTTCTTGCTCTTCTCTTGTAAGTTGATGTTTGATTTTGAATATTGGCATTTCCTCATCTCCAAAGATCTATCCATATAAGCTTCTTCCTTGGGGGTAAGCTTGCATCCTTAGGGACCATGTTGGATAGTTGCTTCTGTCCAATTTGTCAATGAATGATGGAAATCCATCTCCGATTTTGCTTGTTTGTTGCTCTGATACCATTGTTGGAGGAGATGGTGTATAGATTCCAGAGATGAAATGGTGCGGCAAACTCCTGCTTTACACCAGCCAAGAAGAAGTTGTGGAGAGTATAGTAGACCCCTTGAGATTCCCAAAAATCACAAATAATCACCTATGTGCTTTGGAGCATGATCCTCTAATCAATGGATCAAAATAGATGAGTAGAAAGTTCAACCAAGAGTTAAGACTTGCTATTTTGGTCTTTGCACATGTTTAGTAAAATGAATAGTGCTCTCAACCTGCTAGCAATTGACTAAATTCATTTTGGGAGTATCTAACTTAGATAGCTACCAATCATGAGTTATTTCAATAAAAAAGATCAATTTTACATTGAGAATGATGCTTAGCAAGTTGAAGGATTAACCCAACATTTTCGGGATGCTACACTATCTAGACTAGTGAGCAATAATGTGAAGATATCTCAAGATTGAGAAAAGCAATGATAATGAAACTTTATATCTATGAAGTAGTCAGTGTGAATCTATAGCACTTTAAATCACATCAAATGATCAACTATGCATTGAGAACAAGCTCTGAGAAGTTCACTATTCTAAGATGATCATAGTAGAGAAGTGAAGTAGAGATGTGGTCAATGTGTATGTATTCAATCACATCGAAATACAATGGCATTGGCAATGTATAATTGCACAATGTGAAGGTAGTAATGGAGCTATGGAATGAGCTCACTAATCATAAGAAACCCCTCTCAATTGATCTTCAAATTGGGCTCATATCCATGCACGATTTTGATCCACTTTTATAGCTAGATTTGGAGCCACGTTTTGAATTCAAATTCAAGTTCTCTTCATAAAGTGAGTCCTAAAATTTAGTGATTTTACTCTCTCATATATCATCCACCAAGAATTCGAGGTTCCTCCTAACTTCACATGGGGATGGTGTAATTATCATATGCTCTTTTACAAGGATAAAAAGTAATTTGACTTTTACAAGGGAATAGTCATATGTGACTATATGAGATACATGCTAATTGTCCAAGTATGTAGGCTTGGATTTATTTGCACCAACAAAAGCTAACCTATATCCATCCTCACAACTATAATTGTGCACAATAGGCTGCTTCTTACTCAAATAACCTATGCATGAGATACTAAGCATGAGTAAAAAACCACTTGTGGACACATGAGTGTCAAAACGATGAGCCCAAAGTGAGTGAGAAAGAGCATGTAAATCTGGTGGTAATGATTGTCCCTTGAGATGAAACAATCCAAGTATTTGACAACCACTCAAGTAGCAAAAGATGCGCTTAACCACATTCCAATGATTGGCACATGGGGAATGCATAAACCACCTCATCTGAGAGAGAGAGAGAACTAAATATCAAGTTGGGTTATGCATAATTAATTCAAGCATGCAACAACTTAACTGATAGAGAACAACATCAAATGCATATATAACATCATGAGGACTCAATAATAAACTTGTTTCCATGGAAGTGGCAATAGTTATTGCAATCATGAAGGCCAAAATGCTATAGTAATGTGTCAATTTTTTTTTTTACACAAAGTTATTCCCTGATAAACCTACATGAACTGAATGCCCAAATAATGGTGCAAATGCCCCAAATCTTAAATCTCAAAAAACTAATACAAATTGGCCTTAAGTTCATCAATATGCTTCTCATTAGGAACAACGAGCATCATGTCATCAACATATACAACAATAATAATAAGCACATCATTTGCACACTTAATATATAATGTGCTATGAGTTGATTTGTTCTCAAAACCATGTGCTAGACATGTATCTTCTCATACAAAGCACATGGTGGTTACTTCAAATCGTATAAATCATTTTTTATCCTCCACACTTTGTTTTTATGCCTTTCTAAACAAACTAACAGGATAAAAAATGTATACTTCTTCATGTAAATTACCAATCAACAATGCTCTTTGAATGTGCAAGTGATGTACATTCCAACCATGATGCGTTTCAAGTGCACAAATTCTAGGAACAGTGCTCATTCCGCATGTGGGAGCAAAGGTCTCATCAAAATCAATGCTACTCTCTTGAGCATAACCATTGGCAAGAAGCCTCGCTTTATACCTACCAAATCTTCCATTAGGCTTATGTTTGAGCTTATATGCCTTTTTGTGTGGAGGCAAATCACATAAAGACAAAGTTCCATTGTGCATAATAACATCATATTTTGATTGCATAGCAACCATCCAATTTTTCTAACTTTGTGCTTCATCAAAAGAAATAGTCTCATTCTCACCACAAAGACTACAAGTAACCATTGCATAGCAATATGATTCAAAGAAGCATTATGAGAGCCTAAAGGGGTACAATATGATAAAGGCCCATCTAATTTTCTATCTCTCAATGTTTGCACCAACCATTTAGGCATAGTTGTAGCCTCTTCTATGTCAGCCCTCTCATCAACAAGTGCATCATGTAAATCTGCATAAAAAATGGAATGATTTGCATAATCATTTATAACCTATAAAGACTAAGAAATTTCCTCATTTGGACCAGCACTTGACAATTCACTATTGCAAATGACTAAAGACAAAGAGATAAGGAAGAAGGAAAGAGAGAGAAGTGAATACAAGGGCACCCGAAATTGTTTTGGCCATTTTTCTTTTTCAAAGCTCCATTGTAATGTTTTCAAGAAGCCATGTAAGTGCTCTAGAGGAGTCCTCTAGGTTCATGATCCCTAAAGATTGTAACATTAGCCTTGTACAATAGTAGGAACTTAGTGATTTATAGCAAAAGAACCACTCTCTTATGTGAAAAGGAACATTTTTAGTGCACATATATGTAAGTCACTTTGTGAATCTTTATAAAAAAACTTTTGCCATTGTGAAGAGCTAAAAAGCACAATTTCAAAATTCCTTCTTCTTGACTATGTATCCTTTTCTCCGTGAGCTTTTGTGTGCATTTGATGCATGAAATGTGTGCCTAGAGGTGTTATCTACCCCCTCCCATATGCTTTTTGCCATTGTAGTGTGTGTGCATGAAGCTTGAGAAGTTGTGGAGAAGGAGTGGGTGTTTCCTACCACTCTGTATTTTTCTCATAACTTGAAGCATGCTTGTCAGATTAAGCTAAAAATACCACCTTTATGTCTCATTAAGAGCTTTGAAATGAACCCACTATTGACTATATTCAGGTATCAAAGCTGAGAGATATGGCTTAATTTGTCCTTGTTGCAATAACAAGTATCGCAATACATACTTCCAGTGAGAGAAGTGACATGAGAGGTAGTTATCCCTAATTTATGTGCATTATTTGTTCATTCACTTCATTAGCCATCATGAGAGCACATGTCCTCATACACTTGATGTGTTCAAAGTCCTTGGATTGATAATTTAACTAGTGTATCAATCCACCACTATATGCACTTGTTGGTGATTGAGAAATAGTCTCCCTCATCACAAGTACCTAATACATTGTGCACTTGCGTAAACATGTTTTTGGTGTTGTTTCTGGGGATAGATTTCAATCAAGGTGCCTTCGTGATGGTTATAGCATTGATGTGAAGGTAGTGAGTGTGAAGAAGTAATCAGAGATTGGTGGAAAAGTCTAAAATTTCTTGCACTTGTTACTTCATACACTTGTTGTGTGTGTGACAATTTTTTAGGTTTAGGTTTGAGAGTGGACTTAGGGTTAGGAAGTAGGAAGGAGTGTGTGGAAGTACAATAGTTATTTCATTCCAAAAATTCACAAAACAATTTCTTTTTCCAATTTTCCTTTGACTCTCGGGTCTCAATCAAAGGCTAAAGCCCAAAAAGCAGCACATTTGATCTCACTTGTTTTTGCACAAGTATCATGGAGCATTCTGATGCTAGTATTGCAGAGATTGTATCACCTAGAACTCGGAGCATAGTGCGAATTTGGAGCTAAATGTTGAGAGAACTACTCATTGAGGTGAGCACCCTATTGTGCAAAATTCAAAAATTGATGTGATCACTCATGCGGGGTGAGGTGACATTGGCTATGTATCATAAGTGTCATATTGGGGAATAGAGTAGAGATTTTGTATGTACATGCACACAAGCTTGACAAAGGAGAGCACAAGGAGCACATGCTTACAAGAAATTTTAAATTTTAACTTCAAAAAGTCCAAGTATCATGGCAGGTCGAGTTTGGTATTGTGATACCAAATTCTCGTGTGTCGTGATACTTGGCAAGTATCGTGCATCGCCAATACCTCATGCTTCTAGTGTATCATGATACCTTGGTGTCATGTATCGTTCGAGTATCGCAAGCACCCAAGATCGTGTATTGCCGATAGTGTAAAGTATCATGTATCACAACTTTGGGCTAGTATCGTGTATCGTGGAGAGTTGTATCATGTATGGCTGATACCGTCAAGTATCATGTGTCATGTCTTTTTAAATATCATGTATCGTTTCCCAAGTATCATGTATCGTGCAACTAGAGTATCATGTATCGTGTATCATGTTTGTGTCAAGTATTGTATCATGTCCATGTGTATTGGTATTATAACTCACCAAGTATCATGTATCATCTATGTGAAGGTATCGTGTGACCATTCTTGTATCGTGTATCGTGCCCCACATGAGTATCATAATGGGAAATTCAAGTATCATGTATCATTGGCAAAGACAATATCTTGTATCATCTATCATGACATATCGTGTATCGTGAGGAAGCAAGTATCATGTATTGTGGAGAAATAGGGTTAGAATTAAAGGGACCTAGAGGTGGAAAGTGAAAATTATAGTGTTGATTTAATGAACTGAGATCCATCTAGGACCTAATAGATCTTCCAAGAAGACCCTAAGGTTTTTGGCTATGAATGAACCTAAGGTCAGGATGCATACTAGGGAGTCAATGAAGTGTGATCTTGTAGGTAGGAAGTGTAACCCAAAGTGTGATCTTGTCTCTAGGAAGTGTGATCTTGTCTATAGGACGTGTCACCCAAAGGAGCCTCTAAAGAAATGCATAGCCGAGTGCCTTTGGCAAGGCTCATGTTTGTGATAGAAGGCGATTATAAGACATCCTTGCAATATGTTTCTACTAATATGCATGGACTACCTATCTACCTAGATGGCCTCAATAGGTCTATAACAAGAATGAAAAAAATCTATAGACTTAGAGATTGCATCAAGAACCACTATAAAATATGAAGGAGGATTCTATATGGATAAACTAGGACATATATACAGAGTGACTAATCATCTAGAGAGAATGAATGAAAGAGGAGAAGTTGAGGAACCAGAAAATCTTGCTAGACCTGATAGTGGAGAAACGATGACCACTCTTAGGAAATTCGGTAATAACAAATGTGGAGAGAGGATATCAAATCCCTTAGGATGATGACTTGATGGACATTTATATGGTAAGTGAACTTGACAAATTGCTACACGCCACTTCACCCATACAGAGAGAAACCATGAACCCTCACCATTATCTATGAGCTATAAGATCCAAAAGACTCTTCTAGAGTTACCTACCTGGTGTTGAAGCTGAAGGGCAAGGACAAAGCACAGGAGCACATCAAAGAGGTGGACACATAAGAAGAAGGAGCAGGTAGGGAGCTCCAAGAAGTGTATGTCAAATTTTCAAGAGCACATCAAAGAGGTGGACACATAAGAAGAAGGAGCAGGTAGGGAGCTCCAAGAAGTGTATGTCAAATTTTCAGAAGAATCCCCTACAAAACAAAAATAGTGATTTTCATCACTAAAAACCATTGTAAATACCATTATCTATTTTTATAACTCCACTTTGTTCAAGCTGAGGAGTCCTCAAGCTTGAGAAGCATTAGAAGTATCATCCTACCAATTTTCATAATTTTTAGACTCCGTTTGAGCCCTCAAATAAGCCCTGGAACCTAATTTTTAACTAGGCCGGACACTAGGTCTGGACAGAGCCAAAACTAGTCAAAAAACTATAAAAAGAGCTAGAGAGCTCATTTTTGAGGTTAGCTTGTTAGAGAATAGAGCTTTTGTAAGAGAACTCTTTTGCAATCAAAGCTTTCCATTGTTCCTCTCTTTGATCTTACCTTGTGCGCGTGTGTGTGTGCATGTTTGTGCGCTTTCACTCACGCACTTGTGCCTTCACTTGCTCGTGGTCTTCATACCGGTCCTCACATCTCCACAGATTGACAAGTAAAGGAGGTGGTGCTTACGCTTGAGCAACACCAAATTTTGGCGCCGTTGCCGGGGAGAGAGCTTCGAGGACGAGCGTTGTGATGGTAAGATCGTAGATTTGCGACGTTGGAAGGTAAAAAAACTATCATTTTTGTTCATTTTCTGATTTTTCTTCTTCATCTTCTTCATCATCATCATCTCCACCTTCTTCCATCTTCTTCTTCATAGAAATTTCTTGTTTTTTAGTGCATTTTCACCATTTTCATACCATTTTTCATGCATTATTGTGTGGGAAGGAGTTAGGAAGTGCAAGGGAGAACAAGCGCCTGTGTTTTTCATGATTTTCTGCTCATACGGAGCTCGCCATTACTCAGCGCTCAAAAATTCAAAGTTCCCGCCAAAAAACGTGATTCTGTGATAAAAATCGCGATTTTGTGAAAAATCAAATTTTTTTGAACAAAATCACGATTTCTGTTTCCCGCCTAAAAGCTTACTGAAAGAATCACGATTCTGTGGTCATTCTCAGAATCGCGATTCTGGGGTTGTGCTCAAAATCGCGATTCTCACAAATCACGATTTTCAGCCAAAAACACGATTCTGAGAACCACGATTTTGTGAAAAACACGATTTTATGAAAACACGATTCTCTGAGACAAAATCGCGATTTTCATGTCAAAAAACATGATTCTGAGAACCACGATTTTGTGAAAAACACGATTTTGTGAATCACGATTCTCTGAGACAAAATCGCGATTCTCTAGAACACGATTCTGTGAAAACACGATTTTCTGCTCAAAATCGCGATTCTCACCAATCACGATTTTCAGTAAAAACACGATTTTGTGAAAAAGGCGATTCTGTGAAAACACGATTTTTTGCTCAAAATCGCGATTTTCAAAAAACACGATTCTCTGCTCAAAATCGCGATTCTCACCAATCACGATTTTCAGTAAAAACACGATTTTGTGAAAAAGGCGATTCTGTGAAAACATGATTTTTTGCTCAAAATCGCGATTTTCAAAAAACACGATTCTCAGCTCAAAATCGCGATTCTCACAAATCACGATTTTCAGCAAAACCACGATTCTGTGAACCACGATTCTGTGAAAACATGATTTTCTGCTCAAAATCGGGATTTTCACCAATCACGATTTTCAGTAAAAACACGATTTTGTGAAAAAGCCGATTCTGTGAAAACACGATTTTTTGCTCAAAATCGCGATTTTCAAAAAACTGGATTCTTAGCTCAAAATCGCGATTTTCAAAACACGGTTTTGTGAAAACACGATTTTGTGAAAACACGATTCTCAAGGTACAAAATCGTGATTCTCTGATTTCATACAATCGCGATTCTCTTGAAGTTTACAAAATCACGATTTTCTTGAAGTTCACAAAATCGCGATTTTTTCCAGAAGGTCTTGTTTGCATGTTTTGACCCCCAAGAGCCTGATTTGACATAACTTTTTCATCCAAAGTCCATTTTTTGAGCTCTATAGCTCGTTGGAAAGCTCGTTTTTAGATAGGATAATTTGAAGTTGGGCTTCAAGTGGGACCTGGAACCCAAGGGGACTCCAAAGGATTTTTTGAACCATACCAAGGGGAAATTTTGGACTCTTAGCCCAAGCTTATGAACTTGAGATCTGGTAGACACCTAGGCAAGGATACACAAAGCATTAGATCTTCTCAGTCTAGTGTCAACCATACAGCTAAGTCTTGGGCACAACAACTAAGTGGTTGTCCTTACGTACTAAACTCAGACACAAGTGACTCAGAAATGTCTTTTAGCATGGGAAAACCTGCAAGTAATTCAGGAACTGCCCATCTACAAACACCAGAAGGTCCCTATAAGACACAATTGGAATATATTCGGACCAACCGATTAGGTGCTCGCATCTATGAGGATGGCCTGAGGCGATCAGTGGTCCAACTCAAAAATCCAGATCAACCCTTTGGACTTGAACACACGGTGGTCAAGTTCAAAGAGGGTTCATACATTGATAAGGAAGGAACCATGTATGTGGTCACCAACCTACCAGATAGGACCGATGAGTTTGGAAATGTCATTCATGAGAATGAGATAGGAAACCTAGAACAAGGAAATGTAGGACAAGGACCCCAGACTCCTAGAGGTAAGTCAGTTTTGACCAGAGTGATCACCCCAGACTGGATCCCTCAAGACAACAAAAGCATAGAACTATTCTTGAATAAAGAAACAAAGGAAGCCTTTTGGAGATTCAAGCCAGATCAACCTAGCCAATTGGGCATAGTCATCATCTACGAGTTCAAGGATCCAGAGATACCAGGCAAAGTTGTCTACCTAGATAACACATCAGAGAAAATATTCTTGGTAACAGAACATGATAGACATGCATATACTTGGAAGAGTGAATTGATTTTCCCTCCACCAAGGTCCAATGTTTTCCATGGCCTCCAAGGAGTAGGATCATCCCAAGCTCATGAAGCCTAGAGAGAAAGAACTAGAGAGAGACCTGAGGTAAGTTTTGCACACACAGTGAGCGGCAATAGATCAGGATTTGAAAATGAAAAACCTGAAAGAGAGAGACACCAAGCACATAGGCAACAAAGAGATGAACATGATTTTCCATTGCCTAGACCCCGAGAGTACCCAAGAACCCTTAGACCCATTCAAGTGATCAAGGCAATGAAGAACTATTTCGATGGGACAGGGGATCCTTATGATCATGTGGCCGAGTACAAACAAGTGTTGAGAGCCGAACAAATTGAGTTCACCCAGTATGAGGCATTTGGTTTGACCCTGAAGGGCACTGCCTTAGCTTGGTTTGAACCACTGAGTAAAAGCAGCTATCACGATATAGGTCAACTGCTAGATGAATTCATTGTAGAATTTTCCAAGAGTGGTATCAGGCATAACACATCATCTTTGATCCACAGCTTCAAGCACACACCCCAAGAAACAGTGCGACTAGCAGGTAGAAGATTCAGACAGTATTTAGAGAGATGCCCTGCTCCCGAGTTACCCACACCAGCCAAACAAGTGGCTTTGTTCTTAGATGGCTTACTGAGCACAAAGTTGAGATCATATGTGTACTTGAAAGAGCCCAGATCCATAGAAGAGTGTGTGCGGACGTGCATTGACATAGAAGATAACTTGGGTGAGGAGTTAGGATTGTCCAAACTCTATAAGGATTCTGATAGTTCTACTAGTCATACTTCAAAAATTTCCACAGAAATAAATGAGATAGCTGAGCAAGTTGCCAAGAAGCTAGGAGTCCAAAATAGACAAACACAAAGAGTCATCCCATTGAACCGATGTTATACTTGTGGAGGGGACCACATGGCTAATGTATGCCCAATGCGAAACCAAAACATTAGAGAAAGGAATGCTCCATATTGCACTATTGAGAGAAAATACACGAACCACACGGCTCAAGATTGTCCCTACAATAGGCAGGCTGGTAGACAAACTTATCAGCAACCTTACCAACAAGGTAGGTATCAGAACCAATACCAACAGCCATATTATAGACCACAACAGCAATATCAGGCACCATATAGGCCACAACCTGTCTTGGGAAACCAACCACCAACTCTTGCCAACGTCATTCCAATCAAGTATGCTGTGGGAGAGGAAAATCCAAATAGAGCATTGGTGCCACTAACCCCATTGATCTCAGAGAATGACTCTCATGCTCATAGTTCAGACTACTCCCATGAATGTAGTCCACATGCTTATTACACAGAGTCACCTGAACATAGTGAGATTTATCCATATCAATATGAGGCACCACTTATGGAACAAAATTGGGAGCCTGAATACTCAAATCTCATGTACACAAATGCTAACCCTAGGCCCCAATTAAGACAAGTAAGACCACAAGCCCCTAGAGGACCATGTTTCAGATGTCAGGGTGACCATTTCCTTCATGATTGTCCCCAGCCACCATCTCTGAGTCAAGGACAAGCTATCACAATACAAGCTTTTTGTCCTAATTGTGGCAAAGACCATCTCCCCAGAGATTGTCCAAGAAACCCCTCTAGTGCGACCAAGATTACACCCATTAATGTGGTAGGTTTAGTGGCGGATTCAAGTTCAAGTAGCAGTAATGTGGCACCTGTACAGGCAGTTACTAGGGCACAAGCATTAAAACAAGATAAACCAGCAGAACAATCAGAGTCAAGTGAATCAGGAGAGCCTAGTAAGAGGAAAACAAGAACATGGAAAGATACCAGAGAAAAGGCCAATCGCAAGTGAATAGAAAGTTATCGGAACTAGAAGAAAGCTTAAAAGAAGCGAAAACAAAAATAGAAGACATTGCATCTCAAACCCTCTCGCATGCCGAAACTCCATCCACTCCACCTCATCCCACCCCACCACCCATTGTAAATAGGCCGCAACCAGGGTCTGTTCTTGCAGATCCAACCCCAGAAGGCTTGGACATGATGTTCAAGGCCTACCAGGCTCGACTTCAAGAAGGGCCAACAACTGCAAATCTAGACAAGAGTTACCCTAGAGCGGATTTAGAGATTGAACAAATGAAAATGTGCATGAAAATGGTAGAACAAGCTGAAGCTATACTTGAGACTAGTCAAAAGTTCAATCAGACAAACTCTGTCAAACCAGATTTGCATTTTCAAGGGTTACTAGAAAGATTAGAGCAGTTGGTAAACAAACCACAAGTTTCTTTACCTCCACAGGCTCAACTAGTTATTGAGAGAGGAAGCTCACCACCAATGGGAGCTTATGTTCCTAATTCCACGGATGCTGGAATGCCTCCTTCACTTCAACAGTACTCTCAAGAGTTCTTGCGAGAAATACAAGAAGAGAAATGGGCCAAGGAGAAGGGTAAATCCCCTCCTATTCCTGAGATTGATGATCTTCATGATCAATTTCCACAAGACATTCCATCTATTTACGGAGATGAAGCATAACAACAAGAAGACGAAAGATTAGATTTTGAATCTAATACCCTAGAAGAATTGCCTCAATTTCCAGGCCCATGGGAATCTGAATCTCTCCAGATTAGAGCTCCCACAATACTAGTAAGAAATGAAGACTCAGTGGTTCCAAGGAACACGGATGTCGTGAAGAACACTAAGGTTCAGTGTCATCTCACTGTAGAAGAGCTGCTCAAAGCAAAACTTGAGCTATGGAATCATGTGAAGGATCAGGTTCTAGAACTTGATTCCAACATGCCAAAAGCAAGCTCTAAGCAAAGGGTACCAGAGATACCTCTAGACAAAATAGGGGACATGTGTGAGGGTGAAGAAGGTAATACTTATCTTCCAATCACCTACCAAGGTTACACAACCAAAGCAATCATAGATTTAGGTGCTGGTGTTGCCATTGAGACCACCTCCTTGTGGAAGCAATGGGGCAAGCCCACATTAAGACCAACCAGAACGAAGCTTCAAATGGCTGATGGTCATTTTGAAAGACCTCTAGGATTGCTAGAAGGGATAACTCTAACCACTTGTGGTGTAGAGTTTGAGCACACATTTGCTATATGTGACTTTGAGAAAAATAATGTCTATGAGATGATCCTAGGAAGACCCTTCCTACGACAATTGCAAATAGTACAGGATTGGGGAACCAACTCCTTGTACTTGCAGCACTTAGGGGTCATCACCAAGGTCAATTTGAAGGATTACTCCTTCAGAGATGTACCACCCCTACAGTGGAATCCTATCCACAAAGCAAAAGAAGATTCAATCTCTGTGCATTTTGAAAGTTCACCTGATCCATCATGGCTGCATGAAGATACTCATTTGTGGATGTGCAAGGTCACAGAGGAAGAGGAAAAACGCTTGAAGGTGCGAGAAGAAGGAACTTCACCAGGAGATAGACCAATTAAAGACCCATCTTATACACCGATGATCTTTCCAGATGAGGAATTTGAGCCTCATGGTTGGCCAGAAATCTTAGCTACCATGGACATTGCTGTTAATGAAGAACAATGGACACCTCATTGTGATGAGTAGGGTTATGATATTTCAGTGTTCATGTGTCAGCCCTTGCTAGAAGAATGTGACCCTAGTGATGTCATAGAAGAAGAAGAGAATGACGATGATCTAGAGTCCATTGTGATGGATAGTTGCTTTAACTCAGAGCAGCACTATCTAGAAGATATAGGAGTGTTCACCCAGAAAGAAGAAGAACCTCTCACAAGTATTAAAACTGTAAATTCAAAGGATGGAAGTGAGAGCAGTCAAAAGAAAAAGAAAAGAAAAGCAGTGAAACCAGAAGAGGAGGAATCATTGTTTGAAGTACCAGAAAACTTCAAGAAATATGAAGTTGATGACCGCAAAATTTTGGTACGCATGCCTAAGAGAGAGGCCATCATGGGAGAATCATATGATAATAAAGAAAAGACCAAGAAAATTGTAGTGACCATTGAAGAGAACGAAGAGAGATGCACATACATAGGAGATGACCTAAGTGCAAAAGAAGAAATGGAGCTCGTAGCTCTATTAAGGGAATATAGGGATGTGTTTGCATGGCACTATAGAGACTTGAAAGGGGTAGATCCAAGAATTTGTTCTCATACTATCCCCATGACTTCTGATGCCAAGCCCACCAAACAGAAGCCCTACACATATAATGATACATATGCAGCCAAAATAAAAGAAGAAATTGATAGGGTGATTGAAGTTGGATTCATCTATGAGATTGAGCATACTGAATGGGTGTCCCCCATTGTAGTGGTACCCAAGAAGAACGGGAAGTTGCGAGTGTGTATTAACCTTAAAAAAGTTAATGCCGCTACGATCAGAGATAGTTATCCACTTCCAATCACAGAACACCTATTGGAGCGTGTTGCAGGCAAGGAAGTTTATAGCTTCCTTGATGGATTTTCAAGTTACAATCAAGTAGCCATTGCCCCAGAAGATCAACACAAAACAGCTTTTGCCACAGAGTGGGGAATCTTTGCATTTCGTGTTATGCCATTCGGGCTCACAAATGCACCTGCAACATTCCAACGGCTCATGTGTCATGTCTTCAAAGAGTTCTTGCGAAAGAGCTTAGAAGTATATGTGGATGATTTATGTGCTCATTCCCAAGAAAGAAGATTTCACATCCCTGAACTCAGACAAATCTTTAACAAGTGTAGAGAATATCGAGTGTGTCTGAACCCAGAAAAGTGTGTGTTCATGGTGCGTCAAGGTAAAATCTTAGGTCATATTGTTTCTAAGAATGGAATCTCAACAGATGAAGATAAGGTACGAGCCATAGTGGAGCTACCAAGGCCAAGGAATGTTAAAGAGGTACAAGCCTTTATGGGCCATTATGGATATTACCGTAGGTTTATCCACATGTACGCGATCATAGCTAGACCCCTTTATGCCTTGTTGTCTAATTTTGAGTGGAACGACGAATGCGAGAATTCTTTCAACGAACTGAAGAAACGTTTGTGCACAGCACCAATACTGACCACTCCTGATTGGAATAAACCATTCCATGTCCATGTGGATGCATCGAATCATGCCATAGGATGTGTGCTTGCACAACCCACAAGTGAAGGAAACTTAGATTTGCCCATAGCATATGCTAGTAGACAGCTCACTGTAGCTGAATGGAACTATACCACAACTGAGCGAGAGGGCTTAGGCATGGTATATGCTGTGAAGAAGTTTAGACACTATTTATTGGCCAACAAATTCAAGTTTTTCACTGATCATCAAGCTTTGTTATATTTGGTCAATAAACCTTGCAATACTGGACGCTTAGTAAGATGGTTCCTCTTACTAATGGAATATGACTTTGAAGTTGTTGTCAGGAAAGGTAGAACCCATCTTAGGGCAGATCACCTTTCTCGCATCACTTCAGGAGAGTCACCGCAAGGAGTGTCTGACGACCTACCAGATGCTTATCTGTTCAATTTAGAAGTTGTTCCTAAATGGGAAAATAAGTTGGTACCAGTCCTAACCTTCGGCCCTGCAAATAAGAATGTGAAAACATCACAAGAAGAAATTGTAAGATCACAAAAATATCACATATTGGCAGGAAGCATGTACAAACAAGATACTGAGGGTGTATTAGCTTGTTGTGTGGAGGATGATGAACATAGTAGTTGGTTGTAGCAAGCTCATGAAGGATTGCTAGGAAATCACTATTCTAAACAACGAACATTGCAGAATCTGAAGCGTCTAGGAGTGTATTGGCCTAGCATGGACAAAGAAATACATGAGTGGATTAAGAATTGTCCAATGTGCAGAGAGAGACCCACCAGTGGAGCATGCGACACTTTATCAAGTGTCATTAATTCCAGATTGGAGTGCTCCATTGGTAGAGTTTATGAGGTCGGGAAGAGTACCCAAAGAGGCTAGTCTAGCAAGAAGACGAAGCATGGAGCAAGAGGCTCAAGGCTATGCCTTGGTAGGAGACAACCTATATCGAAGAGGCAAAGATGGTTACTTAAGACTGTGCGTTGTCGGAAGGATTTCCTCACTTTAATTGTCATATAGAAAAATAAAAATATTTTGCTTTAGAGTTGCTGAAATGAAATCTCTCTCTCATATTTTTTAATGTACTGATTTAAAATGACTAATGTTTTCTTTTGGATACCTGTAGGAAAAAGAGGACACTATATCCAGAATAGAAGATTAATTGAACTCTTGCTTAGGCCCAACTTTTTTATGTTCATCAGTGCATTTGTGTGTATTTAGGATTATATGAGGTTAACAATTAAAAGATAATTATGTGCCTATGATTGTAGGGATATGAATCCATATTTATATAAGAAATGCATTTGATGTGGTATGTGTTCATATGTCTATATGAGTAGATGAGAATGTGTGTTTTTGCTATAGGTATGTATTTACATATGAATACCTAAAGAATACATTTGTGCGCACCTATATGTGTTCCTTAAATGAGCGTGTAAGTATATGTGTTAATATGTGTTATGTGCGCCTACGAGTTTAAGTCTATAAAGGTTAATATATAAGTATTATGCGATTAGACCCATAATATATGAGTTTTAAATGCGTCTCTTTTATGGGTGCATGTGTGCTAACTTATATGTTTATCTATGTTTATCTATTAACTATATATAAATAAGTAATATATATTAATAATTAGGATAAATAAGAAATATATAATTATTATATGTATATCTATATGATTAATTGATTTATATTCAATATATAACTTACAAGAGATTATTATATTCTTTATGGTTTAAATTAAAAATGAGCGCAAGTTATCTAAGAACGTGTGCGTGATAAAGTGGAAGTATGTGTGAGTGTGCATGAGAAATAAGGTAAGGTGTGTGAGTTAAGTGATTGTGAGTTTGCGCATATCTGTGTTTGTGCTTGTGTATATAACTGAATGCATAATTGTTTTTTTTTCCTAATGTCTTTCGGCAGGTACGTTTGTTTGTTTGAGAGAGAGAGAGAGTGAGTGATCATCCCAGGCAGACAAGGATTTGGGCAGAATCAGGCCGAAAAAAGAGAGAAAAAGCCATGGGATGGCTGCATACTAGCACATAACAGATGCTATGAAGCAGAATGTGAGAGAGAGATACAGGGAGAGAGAAATTGTCAACCTCTCCTCTGTGTTTCATCTTCTACATGCTTTCGGCTTCTGATAACAGTGCACACAGGCAAATTTTGGAGAGCGAGAGGGAGATGAGAGAGGGAGAGCATCCTCAATTAGGCATCATTTCTAGCGACCTGTTACAGATTCCTAGGGAAAGCGTGGCATTTTTTTTTCCTCATCAGTGCGTCTTACCTTAACGAAAACGCCGTTATAGTCTCAGTCTCAAGAAAAACATCACTGGTGCTTCTCTTTTGATAGCTTTTCATTTCTGTCATTTTTAGATAGCTTCTCTTTTGATGGCCACTGGTGCTGTTATTTCCCTTCTACGGTGAAGCTTCCCTCTAAAAAAAAATCATGTGCCGCTTACTCCTGTAATATCTACTTCTAGGATCAAAAGCACTATAGTATAATCTGAAGTGGACGTGGCCGAAGGTAGTTTGATGGTGTGATCTTCGTCCTCAGAGACCTCACATTCGATGGGATTTTTCCGCTATAGAAATGGGCTGAGAGACTGCTCGCGGCACCTACAGGCGCACATGGAACAGAAGCATGAAATGAAGAGAGAGAGAGAGAGAGAGAGAGAGAGAGAGTAATGGATTGTTTCGGTATGATTGTTTGCGACGTTGTGTTTTCATGACTTATGGCAATGCATCGATGGCCATTTATACAAAAATGGATGCGAAGTTTTTTATTCAGTATATTGTATACGTATATTTATACATGCGCACATACGGTGAACCTGTGCATGCATAAATAAATATTTATGCCATGGGGAAAGAGGAGAGAAAGAGGTAGAGAGAGATAAGCTCTGTAGTAGACTCGAATGCACAAGATAATTGTGGCGCTACATGTAGGCATAACAGAGAAAGAGAGAGAGTAAGAGAGAATGAGGTTCAAGAGGAAGAGCAAAAGATTTCTTAGTGTGCCTATGCTGATCTGGAGGCTATTGTTGATTAACTTATTTTTGTTGTTGAACATGTTTTGATCAGAGGTGCCTTATGCAAATCAGGATGAGTTGTTTTTTTTTTTTTTCGGTAAACATAGTTATGTGGCGTAGCATTTTTTTTCTTTTGATATTAGCAGGATTACCAATTTTCCCATACTCTGATTTTTCCGCAGACGCAATAGTGTAGAAAAAGAGAAAAAGGGAGATAATTGCAAGCATTGCTACGCACTTAAACTGAGCTATATGTGCGACACAGAGAGAGAGATGATCGGAGTTTTTTTTCTCCTCCATTTTTTTTGGGGTTGCAGTAGTTACGAACAAATGGAGAGAGAGATTTTAGGCTACTGTGGATGAATGTAGGAGAGAGAGAGAGAGCGTGAAAGAGAGATTTTGCCTTATAATATAGACAGTTTGAAACTAGTTTAATTATATTCTAGCATTTCTTTGCTCAAAAAGCATCCTTTTAGATATAAATCTCGCGATTACGGTCTAGAAAGTATCTTATACTTATCAAGGTTAATATGTGTGTATGAGCTGATTGAGAATATATGTGATTTTGTATTTTATGCATGTTCATTTATGTGAGTATGCATGATTATGTATGTACATGCATATGAGCATGAGTGATTAACGCATATGCATTTGTGAACATGCATATAATATAAAAGAAAGTACATTTATGAGTGCATAGAAGTATATGCATGTGTGCATAAATATGCATGCATTTGTAGATGAATGCATAGATATTTGTTTATGCATGTGCATGAGAATGAGACATATATGCATATGAATTTATGCATGTGAAGTATGTTTGATGTCTTAATATTATATCTTAGAATATTATGCATGCGTATGCATGTGCGCATAAGTTAGATATGCATGTAAGCATGAAAAAGCATATGCATGTATACTAATAAGTGTGTATGAATATATGAACTATATAGGTATGCATGTTTGCATGAAAAAAATTATGTGCATGTAAGCATAAGAAATGATGTATGAACATAAATATATGTGAGTAGTGTGTTAGTATTTATGTATGCATGTATATGAATATGCATGTTAGTATGTGAACATGAATGTATGTATGAAGAGTATACAAGAGTGCATGATTGAGCTATGAAATGAGCTCTCAATTCACAATGAATCCCTTTCAAAATGATCTCATAGAGTTGAGAGACATGCAGGTCTTTTGATCCTCCTTTTTTATAGTTGAGTTTGGAGTGAATCTTTTGAATTCAAATTTAAAAGTCCACCTAAAAGTAAATCCTAAACTATAGGATATATTCTCTCATCAATTAGCTACCAAATCAATTGTGATTTGATGCTTCCTAATTCACGTGCAAGTAATGCACTTCTACAAAGGTAAATGTATTTGATTTTACAAGGGATTGATCATATAAGGTTCCATGAGCAACAGACTCATCATCCAAGTATGTGGGTTTGGAATCTCTTGCACCAATAGCTCCCCCTCAAGCCTAACATGCTTGGTCTTCATTCCTTTATGATCTCCTGCAAACCAATCATCAATTCAAACCTGTTCATCTTAGTTCCATCCAAAGATTTTGTGAGTATATCTGCACATTGTAAATGAGTTGATACATAGGATAGTTGAACATCCTTGCTAATCAATTTTTCCCTTACATAATGATAGTGCACTTCAATGTGCTTAGTCCTTGCATGATATACAAGATTAGCCACCAAATGAAGTGAGCTAGTATTCTCCCCCAAAATTATTGGAGTATAAGAGTGTAATCCCAAATCTGCATAGAGTTGCTCGAGCCACATAGCCTCTTGATTTGCATTTGCTAAGCCTCTTTATTCCGCCTCTATAGATGACAAAGCCATATTTTGTTTCTTTTTAGATGACCATGATATGAGTTTTGAACCTGCAAAGGACAAGTATCCTGAGGTGCTCCTCCTGTCATCCTTGGAGCCAACCCAATCTACATTAGAATACATCTTTATATCTAGATCTGAAGTGAAGGGGTAAAACAACCCTTCATTTATGGTACCCTTTAGATACTTTACGACCCTCTTGATAGCTTCCATATGAGGCTTTCTTGGTGCATGCATAAATTTACTTAATGTACTTACTCCATAAGCAATGTCCAATCTTGTTAGGGTTGCATAGTTGAGACTTCCAACAAGTTTTTGATAACCTATAACATCCTCAAGAAGTTCTCCTTCATGAGAACTAAGCTTATGGTTGCGTTCCATGGGTGTACCTAAAAATTTGGTATTCTCCATCTTGAATTTTATCAATATATCATGGATATAGTTTTTCTAAGTGATAAACACACCAGAATCTGTATACACGAGTTGTGGGCCAAGAAAATATGTTAACAAACCAAGATCACTCATTTTGAATTCTCCCATTAGTTGAGCTTTAACCTGTTTGATGCCATTAGCAACATTCCCTATAATGATAATGTCATCCACATAGACACATAAGTAGATAACTTCTGAGTTGGTCCTTTTTATAAATAAAGAAGAATCTGCTTTGCTAGCCACAAATCCTTGATCCTGTAAATAAGTAACAAGCCTATGATTCCAAGCTCTCGGAGCTTGTTTTAGGCCATATAGTGCCTTCCTTAGTTTGCATACAAAACCTGGTTTATCTTTATCTTCAAGCCTTGGTGGTTGTGCCATATACACTTCTTTTGAGATCCATCCATTTAGGAATGCATTCTTGACATCTAATTGATATAGATTCCAATTCTTGGAAGCAACAATACTTACCAAAATTCTAATTGTTGGCATCTTAGCCACATGTGAAAAGGTTTCTTCATAGACCACTCCATGGGTTTGAGCAAACCCTTTTTCCACTAACCTTGCCTTGTACGTGCTTGTAGAACCATCTGAATTTTTCGTGATTTTTAATATCCATCTGAATCCTATTACCTTCATGCGTGGCCTTTTTGGAACCAAATCCCAAGTATGGTTTTCCTGAAGTGCTTCAACTTCTTCCTACATGGCTTCTCTACATTCTTTCTTCTTATTAGCCTCTTCAAATGAAGAAGGTTCGTCTATCATAGAGTCTTTAGTGATATACACAGAATGCTTGTGACTAATGATGTGCGATAGCCATACCTTATAGCCTTTTGACTTTCCCTTTGAGATCTCTTCAGTGCTTGATTGGAGGACTCTAGAATGTCCTCAAATTTCTTGACCTTGGTCTTGCCTCTTGACTTCCATGCCTTGAAATCCATTTTCTCTTCATCCTCTACATTGATATCTTCTGGTAATTTTTTATCTTCTTGAGTGAGAGTTGGAAAGTCACTTTCCAAATCATAAAGTAACTTGATCTTCTTGCAATCATCTTCAAACCATGAATTAGTTTCATCAAACACTATATCTCTACTAACTATAAATCCTTTTTTAGTGGGTTTGTATGGCCTATAACCCTTCTGGTTTTGGTCATAGCCAATGAATATACATTTTTCAACCTTAGGATCAAGCTTCCCTCTAATCTATGAGGGAATGTGTGCATAAGCAATGCCCCTAAATATTTTGCTATGGTCCAGTGAGGGTCTCCTACCATTACATGCTTCATAGGGTGTCATTCCATCCAAGGATTTGGATGTGAGCCTGTTAACTAGATATATGGCTATTGAAACAGCCTCTGCCCATAGGTAGTTGGGTAACTTCTCCTCATTCAACGTTGACCGTGCAGCTTCTACTATCAACTTCCTTCTTTCTGCCAATCCATTTAATTCAAGAGTATATCTTGTTATGACTTCTCTATTTATACCTCTGTCCTGTAGGAATAAATGAAATTCATGTGAAATGTACTCACCACCTCCATCAGATTTGATCCTCTTCAAGCTTCTACCTATTTGGTTCTCAACCAATGCCAAGTACTTTTTGAAATATGTAAATATTTCATCCTTATGCTTCATGAAATAGAGAATTGTCCATCTACTGTAATCATAGTACCTTGAACCTCAGATTGATGGATCTTTGCTAGGACCCCACACATCAGTGTGTACAAGCTCCAAGCAATCTTCATACATGTACCCCTTTCTGTTGAATGGTTGTCTGTGGGCTTTGCCAAATTTGCATGCTCCACACTTGTATATCATGTGTTGCTTGGACACATTGGGATGCCAATCACACTCTGATCCCTGCATATTTACTTTAGTGTTCTTTCTTCTATATGACCTAGCCTTTTATGCCATATCTCTAGTTCAGATAGATTTTAATCTTTGTAATTGTAGAGTGTTATGTTCCTGGTATCTTCAATCTCAAATGTAAAGAGTCTACCAGATTTGTCGCCTTTTGCAATCCTCTTGAAGCCTTGTTGAGGGTCTTCCACATATGCTCCATGCCTTGTGAATCTACCCTGTAAACCTTTCTCAATAATCTATCCAACATTAATTAGGTTTTTGGTTATATTTGGCACATTAAAACCTTACTTAAGAGGTTCATGTTACCATTAGAAGCTTTGAGATTTCCAATTTTCTTGACAGAGTGTCTAGTGTCATCACCTGTCTGTGCTTCATGCTTCCCTTTGGGTTCTTCAAGATTGTTGGAGACCTCTTAATCTCCAAAGGCTTGATCTATACTGATCTAAGAGCACCTCTATATCAGTTATAGGCCAAACTTTACACAAATGTTACTTTGATTTACCAAATCATTCATGAACAATTCTCTAAGTGAGAATTTTTCTTCTTCAAGAAGTCTGCTTCAAAGATTGAGTTCATTACCTGCACATATCTTTAGATTTCTTCAATCTAATGATATAAATACCTCCAAGCTACCTTTTTGCAATCACATCAACCATTAATCCTTCAAAAGAATCATCAAGACTTCAATTTGATCCTTAAGATCAAAAGTATGTCAGAAATTGTCTTCCTGAATAAGCGACTTTGACATAGGTAACTTCTAAGGTTGATTTCTCACACCATAGATCCCGTTTTGCTAAATGATTTTAGCCATAGCTTCCTTACCTTCTAAATTAGATTTTGAATGCTCACTCATCAAAAACTTTACACTGTACACTGAGATCTAAGCAAGACATTGACACAAAAAAGTGTGCAACTCTGAGAGATTTTTCTGCAGACTTTACATATACATGTTCCTATTGATCATACTCATAGCATGAAAGGAATTAGACCATGAAACTTTGAACATAGCTTCATTAACTTCCAAATTAGATGTGTACAAAAGGATTTCTGATCCACATGATCAGACTGAGAGAAATCAGAGAAAGACTCGACGCTAACTCGTGAAGATGACTCTCTACACATCTACCTTAATGACACTTGGCTTCTAATGACTCTCATATGTATTTCTTTACATCATTGACTTATATACATATAGTTCTAGACTTATCCTCCATCTATTACATTACTCCTTATCATCCTAAGGATTATCTCTACTCAGATTACAAGAATTTCCACTTGTAATGTACATATGTATACAAACTTCATTTCTAAGATCTCTTCACTTTCTCAAGTGTCTTCTTCCACTTCAATCTGATCATGAGCTTGCTTCAAACTCTTTGTAATCACCAATTTGTGATTGGTTTGTTCCAACAGCTCCCCCTCAATCACTAATTGTGATTATTCCAGTCTTCTTCACTCCTGCCATCTCTTTGAATCTCTATAGCTTAGGTCCATCCAAGCTTTTTGTTAACATATCTGCAACTTGTTCTTTTGTTGGAGTATACATCACTTCAATCTCTTTGTCAAGTACCTTTTCCCTCAAGAAATGACATTGAATCTCTATATGCTTAGTCCTGGCATGAAAAACAGGGTTAGCTGCCAAATACAATGAACTCATATTATCTCCAAAAATAATTGGAGTACTCTGATCAGCTCCAAAACTCTTCAACAAGGTCTTTAACCATATCACTTCTTTTGCAGCCTCTACCAATCCTTTATACTCAGCTTCTGTGGATGACAAAGCAACTATATCTTGCTTCTTTGAGCACCAAGAAACTAACTTATCTCCAATATAACAGAGATACCCATGAGTAGACCTTCTATCATCTGAATCACCTGCCCAATCTACATCACTAAATACTTTAATTCTTGTATCAGAAGTAAATCCATAATACAAGCCTTCATTTAGGGTTCCTTTGATATATCTGAGTACCCTTTGAGCTACAATCCAATGAGTCTTCTTTGGACAATGCATGAATTGTGATAACACACCTATTGCATATGATAGATGTGGCCTTGTCAAGGTAGTATAGATTAAACTACCTACCAAACTCTGATATTTCTTCATGTCATTAAACTCTTCACCTCCATACCTTCTCAATTTATGATTTACCTCCAATGGTGTGCTTGAAGGCCTGCAATCCTCCATGTTGAATTTGACCAGAAGATTCTTTAAGTACCTTTCTTGTGTAACATATGCTCCATGTTGAGTATATACAATCTGCATTCCTAAGAAATAAGATAAGTTTCCCAAATCACTTATCTTAAAATCCTTCTCTATTTGTTTCTTAAGCTCATTAATTCCTTGAGCATCTGTACTTGTGACAATGATATCATCAACATAAATACACATATATATGTATCCATTTTCACTTGCCTTCACTAGCAAGCTACTATCTGCCTTTGATGCTTGAAATCCACATTCATTTAAGAACTTAACAAGGCTATAATTCCATACTGATCCAATGCTCTCCACTTTATGCTTGGTATTGTCACCTGTTTGAACTGTATGTCCATTCACCTTTGCTTCCATATCAGTCATCAAGGATATATTGCCACTCAGATGATTGCTACATCCTGAGTCAATATAAAACACCCTTTGGTCTTCTCCTACTGCTTCATGAGTTGCATTCAAGATAAGAGTCATATCATCCTTCTGATCTGATGCATAGTTATAATAATTGTTGTTCTAGGACTGAGATTGAAAGCTTCTTCCACCTCCTCTAGCGTATGATGTCCTACCACCTCTTCCTCTGAAGTTGCCTCTTTGGTTTCTACCTCCTCTACCTCTTTGATTAAAACTCTGATTATTATTTCCTCCATTTTGATTGTTATACCAACGATCATTTGCCAAATGATTGGTTCTGCCACAAATCCAACAAGCTTTAGTATTATCTTTATTCTTACCTCCTCTTCCTTTACCTCTGAAGTTCATCTTTCCTTTTGTAAAGTTAGCTTGACTTGAGGTTCCTTCATCATGAGTTGACTGCTTCCCTTTGCCATTCTTTTTCTTTTCCTTGGAGTACATAGCTTGACTTGCACTCCTATCATTCTCTCCCTTAATGTCCTGCTCAAAAAATAGCATGTGTCCTAGCAATTGATTAAGATCAAGAGTAAAATGATCAAGTGACAATTCTATGGACAATATGAAGGGCTTCCACTTCTCATCTCCTCTCAGACCTGTAAGTATTTGCCTTACCAACTTATCCTCTTCAATATCTTCATCTACAACTCCCAAGCTATCTGCAATATCCTTCATTCTTGCCACATAATCAGAAATTGATTGTGAGCTCTTCTTCTTGAAAGTTGTGAACTCAGCCCAAAGTGAGGACTTCCTTGACTTGGTTGTGTTTTGGAAAGGCTCTTCCAAGCATTCCACACATCTGTTGCACTTTCTAGTCCTCTAATGTGAGGTAGAAGATAATCATTTATAGCCATGTAAATTATGCTCCTTGCTTGAGCATCCTTTCTCATCCAAGTCTTCAAATCTGCAAGCTCTTCCCTAGTTGGAATACTAGGATCTGCAAACTCAGGCTTTTCTTCTTCTCTTGTAATGAATGCCATCAAATCTTTACTCATGAGGTGTGCTTCCATCCTCATGGACCAAGCTGGATAGTTCTCCCTATCTAGCTTATCAATCTGCAAGCTTTCTCCCATCTTTGATCTTCTATATCTACAATTATTATGATTTATGATAATAAAGTGTACCTTTGATATGAAGCTTTGATCTTTATTGATCGTTCGAACTCATGCTTTGTACTTCTGCAGGTTATCTTCAAGAATTTATCCTTGTCCACCTTCAATTAGAAGGAACTTCAATATCTGCAGCAGTCGGGACTTCTAATGCCTTTACTTCACTTGTATTATACCTTCAGCTCTGATACCACTATTGGAGACCTCTTAATCTCCAAAGGCTTGATCTATACTGATCTAAGAGCACCTCTATATCAGTTATAGACCAAACTTTACACAAATGTTACTTTGATTTACCAAATCATTCATGAACGATTCTCTGAGTGAGAATTTTTCTTCTTCAAGAAGTCTGCTTCAAAGATGGACTTCATTACCTGCACATATCTTCAGATTTCTTCAATCTGATGATATACATACCTCGAAGCTACATTTTCTCAATCACATCAACCATTAGTCCTTCACAAGAATCATTAAAACTTCAATTTGATCCTTAAGATCAAAAGTATGTCAAAAACTGTCTTCCTGAATAAGCGACTTTGACATCGGTAACTTCTAAGGTTGATTTCTCACAGCACAGATCCCGTTTTGCTAAATGCTTTTAGCCATAGCTTCCTTACCTTCTAACTTAGATTTTGAATGCTCACTCATTAAAAACTTTCCATTGTACACTGAGATCTAAGCAAAACATTGTCACAAAAAAGTGCATGACTGTGAGAGATTTTTCTGCAGACTTTACATATACATGTTCCTATTGATCATACTCACAACATGAAAGGAATTAGACCATGAAAATTTGAACATAGCTTCATTAACTTCCAAATTAAATGTGTACAAAAGGATTTCTGATCCTCGTGGATCGGACTGAGAGAAATCAGAGAAAGACTCGATGCTAACTCATGAAGATGACTCTCTACACATCTACCTTAATGACACTTGGCTTCTAATGACTCTCATATGTATTTCCTTACATCATTGACTTATATACATATAGTTCTAGACTTATCCCACATTTATCACATTACTCCTTATCATCCTAAGGATTATCTCTACGCAGATTACAAGAATTTCCACCTGTAATGTACATATGTATACAAACTTCATTTCAGAGATCTCTTCACTTTCTCAAGTGTCTTCTTCCACTTCAATGTGATCATGAGCTTGCTTCAAACTCTTTGTAATCACCAATTTGTGATTGGTTTGTTCCAACAAAGATCAGATAACAATGCTACATTTCCAGCCACATGATTGGAACAACTTGAATCAAAATAGAAAAGATGCTCATCATCTTTACCTTTCTTGGATTTCATGTTCATGATGAGTAGAGAGTCTTCTTTGTCTTCTATGTAGTTTTTAAAATCTCTTCTTCCTCTAAAACCACCTTGATAATTGTTGTTGTTGAATCCTTGGTTGTAGTTGTGACTGCAATTGCTTCCTCCATTGTTGAACCTACCTTTGGATTGTCCATAGCTCCTTCTATGGAAGCCTCTTTCCCTTTGATTCCTTGTGTTCTTGAAGCATTCTTATGTGGCATGGTTGTTAAGGCCACATATGTTACAAGATGGAGTGTTGTAGGATCTCCCCTTGCCTTGCATTCCTCCTCTACCCCTTCCTCTAGTACCTCTTCCTCTACCTCTGTAGTTAACTTGAGAGGTACTATCCTCTTCTTCATTCTTCTTGCCTTTACCTTTATCCTTACTTTTACTCTTATCTATATAAAGGGTAGAAGATTTGTTACTTCTAGAGTTGTCACCATTCTTTTTAAGCTTTGTCTCATGGGTGAAGAGTTGCCCCATTAAGGTGTTGAGGTTAGGTATTTGCATATCCATATAGAGGTCCATTGCTTTGGTGAATGACTCCCACTTATCATCAGCTTTGATGCAATTAATGATTTGCCTTACTACGTGTTCTTCTTCTATCTCCTCTCCAATGCTTGCAAGATGGTTAGCGACATCCTTCATTTTGGTTACATAATTAGTCGCACTTTGCTTTGGTTGCTTCTTTAGGTTTGTAAACTCCATCCATAATTGATTCTTCCGAGCTCTTGTATTTGATGGAAAATATGATGAGAGTACATCCCAAGTCTCTTGGGAGGTCTTGCAATTCCTAATGCAAGGTAATACAAAATTAGATATTGAGTTTAGTAGATAAGACTTGGAAAGAGCATCCTTTGCACACCATGTGGACAACCTTTCTTGCTCTTCCCTTGTGGATTGATGCTTGATCCTAAACATTGGCATTTCTTCATATCTTGAGATATATCCATATAGACTTCTTCCTTGAAGGTAGGGTTGCATCCTTAGTGACCATTCTAAGTAGTTGTTTCTATTCAATTTCTGAATGAATGATGGAAATCCATCTCGCATCTTGCTTGTTGTTGCTCTGATACCATTGTTGGAAGAGATGGTGGATAGTCTTCAGAGATGAAGTGGTGTTGCTTAAACGTGCTTCACACGTGCTACAAAAAATGGCTGGAGAGATTAGTGGGCCTCTTTAACTTGCTAATGATCATAAATAATCACCTATGTTATTTGGAATATGATCCGCTAATCAATTGATCAAAACAGATAGGTAGAAATTTGATCCAGGGTCATAGACTTGCTATTTCTATGTCTACACCTCTTTAGTAATTTGAATAGTGATCTCAGCACACTAGAAATTAGTCTAATTGCTTTGGTCATGTCTAATTAACTTAGATAGGTACCAATCATGAGTGATTTCAACAAAAATTATGAAATACACAGGAAGAGCATTCATAATGGTCTGCACTAGTGAGCTATCTGGTATGACTTCATCAGCAGAAATCAACTGTTCGTTCAAGTCTTTGATCTTTGTGAGAAAACTGTCCGTAGAATCACCTTCATTCATGTACTCACTCTCCAATTGTTTTTCGAGGTAAGCAACACGAGCCTCATTCCTTGCCTGGTGCAATGTGGTAAGTGTATCCCAAGTTCCTTCTCTATTTTGCAAGAGCAAATGCGAGGAATAATGGCATGTTTGATATACAAGGCTATCAATGCATGTGCTTGAGCATCTCTACCATCCTAACAAATTTTCTCTGCAGTAAGTGCAACACAAATCAAAGCACAAACAGGAATCTAAAGAATATCAACATCTTCAATGCCATCTGCATGAGCTTCAATACCTATATTTGTGGGTGTAATAGGAGGTTTTTCAACACCTTGCAATGTTCCATAGTCCTTTTGCAACCAATACATGTCACATCATATAAGCCCACAATGGGTAATTGGTACCATCCAACTTATCCTCAATAGCTAACATATAGAATACATCACTACTTTCAACCATGACCACTCACTAAAATACCCTGATGCAGAAAAATGATTGTATCTAAAAAGGTTGAATAGAACTACCCTGACAAGTTCTACGAGACCTGTAGCAGACTTCGATATGCTTATACTGGCAACCAAAACTTGTATATATCTTTGGCACAAAAAGACAAAATAGCTTGCACAAACAGTGTGATACTGTGTTTGGAGGCTGAAACGAGCTCAAATTGTGATTTTGGCACTAGAAATCAAAGATGTTTTGATCTCCTAATCACCCTGAGTATGCTCAACAAATTTCATGCAATTCTGAGACTATGAACGGAGAGGTGTTGATGACACCCTAGATGAAGCGACCACCTGCTCTGATACCAATTATTGGAGTTAGACGTCTGCGGAAGCACATGAATAGAACAAGGAAGAAGAAGAAGCTTAGAGCCCAACACAGAGTACTAAATGTATTACCACTAGAATGAACAAAGATAAGTAACCGGTTAGGGCTATACGTATATATACAAGTGAGGGGAAAAACCCTCCTAAAGAGTGAAAAACATGTGCCAGTGATCCTAGTGTGTTCACACACATCACTACCTAAATATATCAACAGCCCATGGCCAACTCTTCATGAAGATCACTCTTATGGCCTTGCTTCCCCCCAAGTCTCATCTCCCCCCTTTCAACCACCTATAATCCCCTCTTTTGCTATAGTCCTCTCCTAAATTATCTATCCAGCCCCTCATCCTTTAATGTGATGGACTCCTACACTCGTCTTTCGAGAGCAATGATGGATTTTCCCATTTAAACCCATAATTTTATTCAGAAGGAAGCCTTCTCGGCATTATTTCTGGAAAATATCCATTCACAAATAAAACCAACAACAAGAAATTCTTGTTACTTGAATCTGACACAATAGTAGTGGTAGCATGTCACCCTCATGGTATTCTACATAGAGATGTGGAGCTGGAAAATGTTTTCTAGCGAACTTTGGTGTTGCTAATGTTTGAACTCTTGGACGAACATGCTTCAACGGAGATATAAGAACCCTCATGTATATGGCTCAAGAGGTGGTACAAGGGCATCCATATGACCACCATGCTGAAATATGGAGCTTGGGAGTCTTAATGCATCTACTTCTCACTAGTCTTCCTCTTCCATGGCACGGAAAGCCTCATTCACTTCTCTTGTGTGTGATTCCTGAGGCAAAGTGGAGTTGGCCCTTTGTTTTCTCATTCGGCCAAGATGAATGGAGTGTCTTCCGCCTGATAGGTGTCCATCAAGCCATTTTGTACCCCAGCCATATCTCCCAGCTTTGTGCAAAAAATCTTCCCCAACAAAAGCCCTCCTCTTTTTCCTCTCAACCCCTTGCCAAGACAACCCCCAAAAGACTCCAATAGGAAGCTCCAATCTACCCCCTAGCTATGGCTACTACTACCTCTTCAAGTGAGAGGACCCCGTGTGTAGCTCAAGCGTAAGCACCACCTCCTTTACTTGTCAATCCGCGGAGACGTGAGGACCGGTATGAAGACCACGAGCAAGTGAAGGCACAAGTGCGTGAGTGAAAGCACACAAACATGCACACACATACACACACGCGCACAATGTAAGATCAAAGAGAGGAAAAATGGGAAGCTTTGATTGCAAAAGAGTTCTCTTACAAAAGCTCTATTCTCTAACAAGATCACCTCAAAAATGAGCTCTCTAGCTCTTTTTATAGTTTTTTGAGTAGTTTTGGCCTTGTCCAGACCTAGTGTCCGGCCTAGTTAAAAATTAGGTTCCAAGGCTTATTTGAGGGCTCAAACGAAGTCTAAAAATTATGAAAATTGATACGATGGTACTTCTAATACTCCTCAAGCTTGAGGACTCCTCGGCTAGAACAAAATGGAGTTATAAAAATAGAAAATGGTATTTACAATGGTTTTTAGTGATGAAAATCACTATTTTTGTAGGGGATTCTTCTGAAAATTTGACATACACTTCTTGGAGCTCCCTACTTGCTCTCTCTTCTTCTATGTCCACTTCTTTGATGTGCTTCCATGTTTTATGCTTGACCTTGAGTTCCAACACTCCCCCCCCTCTCGAGTCTGTCGTCCCTGACAGACCCTTGTTGTAATGGTTATTCTAGGTTGCTTTGAGAGGGAGTGTCCATTCGGATGAACTAGAGCTATCTCTCTTCCAAATGTGGCAAGGTTGGTTCTCCGGTTCTTCATTTGTCACTGCGAGCCTTTGCAAGTTGTAGTCCCTTGGTATGTGCTTCAGCCTTGGATTCCAGCATGACTATGTCGTTGTGAGTCTCCATGGATGACCTCAGATCTTGTTAAGATGATGTTCATAGTAATCATGCCAAGTACCCATAATGACTGATGGGTAAGTGAGTTTGTGCATGGGTTGAGGAAAGTATGTGCCTCGTGCATGGCCTTGTAATGTAGCCCTATGCATGCTTACTTGGAAAATGCATTGAAAGAAGTATGGTGCAAAAATTGGGAGTCTTGAGCTAAGTGCTCAAGGGTATGCCGACGAAGAGGTTTCCTGATCTATCATGGTGTTTCCAGAGTAAAGATACTTACCATGGTGAAGGATCGATCGATGTTTATCTCCTCGTGTTGTACTCACGGCATTTGTGATGGACCGTCAGCTAGTCTTTCATTGTCGATGAATGTCCATGTGGATGGTTCACTAATGAAATTCTTTGAGAGACTCGTCCTGTCTTCTCTTTTCAAAGCAACCTTTGCCAAGTACTGAGAATTGAATTTCTTTATATTTCTTAACAAACGACATTGGGTAACTACACCAAGCTTAGTTTCACATATTCTCTTTAGTTCACCATACACAGGAGTTTTCTCATCCAGTATACATACAAAGATTTGCAGGTTACCAGAACTACCCCTTGCAGATATCTCCCTGGATGCTCTCTTACATGCAATAGTTAAGCATCACTTCAAGTTGCGGACCTTCAAGCTCTTCACTCTTACCATAGTAAGAGGAAACCATAGTTGTGGATGCCATGCTCATGCCAAGTTCTTGACATCTACGAGATAAGGCAGCAATTATATCATCTACTAGTCGAGACACACTTCTATCCAAACTGATAAATGCCTAGTAATCAACAGTTCCACCTTTAACCAAGCATGACTCATTCATGTTTCATGAGCCAAACCTGGGAACAAGTGCTTCCTCTCTCTTTTTTTTTTTTTTGGAACAATGTCACCAAACAAGAAGACAGATGTTAGTATCAGGAAAAATAGTTGACATATGTCAATGTGCTCTTGTGCATGGGACTCTCCAATGTGTCTATGCACGGCCCTGTAATGTGGCCCTATATTAATGCATACTTTGGAAATGCATAACTTGAATGGTGCAAAAGACTGGGTAGTGCAAGGAGCACGTGGTTTTTGCTCATCGAGGCTTTTTGATGTTATTTACGGATGTTGATGCCATCTATCGTGGAGGTATCCATTGGATCTTGAGATGACAACTGATCCTTCCTCCTTATAGGGATCCATTTTAGAACAGCATTTGGCACTGTAGAGATTACTTCAAGCGTCTTCCTCTTTGGATGCTTTCTGAACTGTGGTATCCAATGTGGTTGGAGCTTTGGTTCAGTGGAGGCTACTTGTACTTTTGGCTTCCAAACCCATAGACTTTTTGCACATCTTCCTACTATTGTTGAAGAGGTGATTTGATCTTCTTTCGGTCTCTGTACGCGGTTCTTACCCTTTTCTCTTTTTGGGTTCTTTGTTGAGACCTTCCGCATGTGGGAGAACATAGGCTATTGTGGAAATAAGAGCTTCTTAGGTACCCACATCTGTAATCGCCCTTGTTGAGCTGCAGCTAATTTTTTAGGCACCCAAACTTGTTGGATACCTTGTGATTGAGCTTGTCTGAGCTGCTTCCTTCGTCTTCTGACCTGGTTGGCTTGCCTGGATGGGATTTGTGGGGACAAGGCTGGTGGTTGCTCTCCTTTGCGTACCCAGATCTGTTTCATGCTCAGAACTGCGTTCTTGTCGAATGGTGTCTTTCTATTTGATGTAGCAATTGTCGTGAACAATTGTGTTTGCCTGTGTGGTGGACTCACTACTGTGGCTACTTGATTCTTTGGAGAGGAAGAAAGATCCACCCGCCTTCGAACCTGTTCTTCCACGATTGACTCATTCTGCATCATAGAGCTTTTGACACATACAACATCTCTTTTGCTAAGATTAGTCCTAGGAGGACTACAAGATGTGACATCTAGATTTGTGGGCATGCCATTTTCTAGTTCTAATGTTAAGCATTGTCCTTGGGCCCAAACTCGAAGAAGTTGACTTCTTAGGTTCAAGTTGACTGCATTGTCATAAATCCAATCTTGTCCTAAGACAAGTGATTCTGTAAGGTTCTCATCTTGACACACTAGCACTTTGACTTTCATTGGAACATCTTGAAGGTAGATGGGAAGTTCCACCTCGCCCAAACAAGGGGTTTCCACACCTCCCAATCCTATGAGATAAGCTTCTATGGGATTGATGTTCAACTGCAAGTCTTGGCAGTAGGAAAGTCTAACTGCACTACTTGCTGCGCCTGAGTCAATCAATGCTTTCACAGTCCTTGCACCCTTTCCTTGTCCTGTCTCTATGGTCACAAAGGGACGTCGGTCAATGACTTGAGAAGTCGCTATGCTTGATTTTTGGCACATATCCATGTGATATTTTGGGGCTTTTGATTTGACATCTAGGCCTAGTCGCCTTAACTTATTTCGCCTAATACGCTCTCTAGCTTCGGCCTGCGCTTCTTCTCTCACCCTTAACTCTTCTTCTTTTCGCTTCTTAGCAGTGTTGAGTCTCATTAGCATATCCTCTGTAAGAGTTTCTTGATATAGCTTGACTCTACATCCACTAATATAGTTGGGCAAGATATCACCTTCTAAAGTAGCCAATTGAACTGCATCGCTAGTGGAAATTCTGTTAATGATCATGGGTCCATATCCTCGTTTTTCCAACTTACGGGCATGTTGTTTTAGTGTGTAAACCAACACTAGATCTCCCTCTTTCAATCCTTTATCTTTGATGTGTGCATCAAAGTATGCCTTTTGTCTTTTCTTTGCAGCATAGATGCTTGCCGCCGCTCGTAGCCTCGTCTCACCTAAGCGTTCTAGGTCAAAGATCCTAGAGGAAAGTTCATGTCCAATCCACTCATGCTCTTGTGCTACTTTTAAAGCTGGGATTAAGAAATCTAATGGTAGCACAACATTCTGTCCAAAGACCATCTGAAATGGGGTGGCATTGAGTACCGTTTTGTAGGCAACTCGATAAGCCCAAATAGCATGATGAAGTTGTTTGTCCCAATCAGAGCGTTTATTATTTACCAGCTTTGTCAATACGTTACAAAGGATCTTATTGGTGGTCTCGGCTTGTCCATTAGCTTGTGGGTGATACGGGGCAGACTTCTTATGTATCACCAAGAATTCTTGGAGAAGATTTTCAATGACTTCATTTAAGAAGTGTGTGCCTCTATCGCTTACTAACTCTATTGGTAGTCCATATCTAGTGAACACATTCTCGAATAAGAACTTAGCCGTTGTCTGAGCATCATTTTTTGTGGTGGCTTTGACTTCTATCCACTTTGTAAGGTAATCTGTGGCTACAATAATGTACTCTGCATGGGTGTTTCTAGCTGGGGGGTTAATAGGACCTATGAAGTCTATGCCCCACTTGGAAAATGCACGCCCTCCCATCATTGGCCTCAAGGGTATCTCGTCTTTTCTAGCTGGATATTGTGCACGTTCGCATGTGTCACATTTCTTCACATAGGTATGTGCATCCATATGAAGAGTGGGCCACCAAAGTCCGGAGAATAGAATCGTTTTGATTACTCGATCAGGACCGAAGTGTCCACCTGCAACACCACTGTGTGCAGTCTCTAAGACCTTTAAATAGTCCGATTCATGCATGCACAGTCTTAAGTAACCATCTTTGCCTCTTCGGTATAGGTTGTCTCCTACTAAGGCATAGCCTTGAGCCTCTTGTTCCATGATTCGTCTTCTTGCTAGACTAGCCTCTTTGGGTAATCTTCCCGACCTCATAAACTCTACCAATGGAGCACTCCAATCTGGAATTACTGACACTTGATAAAGGGTCGCATGCTCCACTGGGGGTCTCTCTCTACACATTGGACAATTCTTAATCCACTCATGTATTTCTTTGTCCATGCTAGGCCAATACACTCCTAAACGTTTTAGATTCTGCAATGTTCGTTGTTTAGAATAGTGATTTCCTAGCAATCCTTCATGGGCTTGTTGCAACCAGCTACTATGTTCATCATCCTCGACACAACAAGCTAATACACCTTCAGTATCTTGTTTGTACATGCTTCCTGCCAGTATGTGATACTTTTGTGATTTGACAATTTCTTCTTGTGATGTTTTTACATTCTTATTCGCAGGGCCGAAGGTTAGGACTGGTACCAACTTATTTGCCCATTTAGGAACAACTTCTAAATTGAACAGATACGCATCGGGTAATTCATCAGACACTCCTTGCGGTGACTCTCCTGAAGTGATGCGAGAAAGGTGATCTGCCCGAAGGTGGGTTCTACCTTTCCTGACGACAACTTCAAAGTCATATTCCAGTAGTAAGAGGAACCATCTTACTAAGCGTCTAGTATTGCAAGGTTTATTGACCAAATATAACAAAGCTTGATGATCAGTGAAAAACTTGAACTTGTTGGCCAATAAATAGTGTCTAAACTTCTTCACAGCATATACCATGCCTAAGCCCTCTCGCTCAGTTGTGGTATAGTTTCGTTCAGCTGCGGTGAGCTGTCTACTAGCATATGCTATGGGCAAATCTAAGTTTCCTTCACTTGTGGGTTGTGCTAGCACACATCCTATGGCATGATTGGATGCATCCACATGGACATGGAATGGTTTATTCCAATCAGGAGTGGTCAGTATTGGTGCTGTGCACAAATGTTTCTTCAGTTCATTGAAAGAATTCTCGCATTCGTCGTTCCACCCAAAATTAGACAACAAGGCATAAGGGGGTCTAGCTATGATCGCATAGATGTGAATAAACCTACGGTAATATCCACAATGGCCCATAAAGGCTTGTACCTCTTTAACATTCCTTGGCCTTGGCAGCTCCGCTATGGCTCGTACCTTATCTTTATCTATTGAGATTCCATTCTTAGAAGCAATATGACCTAAGATTTTACCTTGACGCACCATGAACACACACTTTTCTGGGTTCAGACACACTCGATATTCTCTACACTTGTTGAAGATTTGTCTGAGCTCAGGGATGTGAAATGTTCTTTCTTGGAATGAGCACATAAATCATCCACATACACTTCTAAGCTCTTTCGCAAGAAATCTTTGAAGAAATGACACATGAGCCTTTGGAATGTTACAGGTGCATTGGTGAGCCCAAATGGCATCACACGAAATGCAAAAATTCCCCACTCTGTGGCAAAAGCTGTTTTGTGTTGATCTTCTGGGGCAATGGCTACTTGGTTGTAACCTGAAAATCCATCAAGAAAACTATAAACTTCCTTGCCTGTAACACGCTCCAATAAATGTTTGGTGATTGGAAGCGGATATCTATCTCTGATTGTAGCGGCATTAACTTTTTTAAGGTTAATGCACACTCGCAACTTTCCATTCTTCTTGGGCACCACTACAATGGGGGACACCCATTTAATATGCTCAATCTCATAGATGAATCCAGCTTCAATCAGCCTGTCAATTTCTTCTTTTATCTTGGCCGCATAAGTGTCATTATATGTGTAGGGGTTCTGTTTGGTGGGCTTGGCATCGGTAGTCATGGGGATAGTATGAGAGCAAATTCTTGGATCTACCCCTTTCAAGTCTCTATAGTGCCACGCAAACACATCCCTATATTCCCTTAATAGAGCTACGAGCTCCATCTCTTCTCTTGCACTTAAGTCATCTCCTATATATGTGCATCTCTCTTTGTTCTCCTCAATGGTCACAACAATCTTTTTGGTCTTTTCTTTATTATCATATGATTCGCCTATGATGGCCTCTCTCTTAGGCATTCGTACCAAAATTTTGCGGTCGTCAACTTCATATTTCTTGAAATTCTCTGGTACTTCAAACAATGATTCCTCCTCTTCTTGTTTCACCGCTTTTCTTTTCTTTTTCTTTTGACTGCTCTCACTTCCATCCTTTGAATTTACCGTTTTAATACTTGTGAGAGGTTCTTCTTCTTTCTAGGTGAACACTCCTATATCTTCTAGATAGTGCTTCTCTGAGTTAAAGCAACTATCCATCATAATGGACTCTAGATCATCGTCATTCTCTTCTTCTTCTATGACATCACTAGGGTTACATTCCTCTAGCAAGGGCTGACACATGAACACTGAGATATCATAACCCTCCTCATCACAATGAGGTGTCCATTGTTCTTCATTGACAGCAATGTCCATGGTGGCTAAGATTTCTGGCCAGCCATGGGGCTCAAATTCCTCATCTGGAAAGATCATTGGTGTGTAGGCTGGGTCTTTCACTGGTCTATCTCCTGGCGAAGTTCCTTCTTCTCTTGCCTTTAAACGTTTTTCATCTTCCTCTGCGACCTTGCACATCCACAAATGAGTATCTGCATGCAACCATGATGGATCAGGTGAACTTTCAGAATGCACAGAGATGGAATCTTCTTTCGCTTTGTGGATAGAATTCCACTGTAGGGGTGGTACATCTCTGAAGGAGTAATCTTTCAAGTTGACCTTGGTGGTGACCCCTAAGTGTTGTAAGTACAAGGATTTGGTTCCCCAATCCTGTACTATTTGCAATTTTCGTAGGAAGGGTCTTCCTAGGATCATCTCATAGACATTATTTTTCTCAAAGTCACATATAGCAAATGTATGTTCAAACTCCACACCACAAGTGGTTAGAGTTATCCCTTCGAGAAATCCTAGAGGTCTTTCAAAATGACCGTCGGCCATTTGAAGCTTCATTCTAGTTGGTCTTAATGTGGGTTTTCCCCATTGCTTCCACAAGGAGGTGGTCGCAATGGCAACACCAGCACCTGAATCTATGATTGCTTTCGTTGTGTAACCTTGGTAGGTGTTGGAAGCAGCCAGAGACATAGAAGACGCGGAAGCATGTAACGACGGAGCAGGGAGCCAGTCAAATCTTTTTTCAAAGAATTATGTTTTCAAATACTTTCCAAAAACCTCCAACAGTGATTTTTATCACTATTGTAACATATGTAACATAGAAAACCCCATTTTGTAATCCATAGCTCCATTTTGTGCAAGCCGAGGAGTCCTCGAGCTTGAGGAGCTTAGGTAGAACAAGCGTATCAATTTTTGTTATTTTTAGACACCGTTTATCCTTCAAATAGCATCTAGGACCTATTTTTTAACTATGCCGGTCACTAGATGTGAAACCGGTCAAAACTAATCTAGAAACTATAAAAAGAGCTAGAGAGCTCATTTTTGAGGTTGGCTAGTGTGAGCGTAGAGTTATTTTGAGCTTGTAATAGTGTTCTTGGGTAATAGAGTTGATCTCTCACCTTCCATTGTGTCGTACTTGTCTCTTTGTAGTGTGTGTGTATGTGTGTGTGCATTTCTATGCTTCTCACCTTCACTCTCACTTCATCTCACATTCACGATCTTCATATCACTCCTATCTCTTCCGCGGATTGACATTAAGGAGGTGAAGTTTCTTAACGTGGCACCGTTGCCGGGGATCGAGTCTAGGACGAATGTGTGATGGTAAGAGTATAGCAAGAAGTAGCGTTGGAAGGTAAAAATTTCAGTTTTTGTTGTTGTTTTTACTTAGTTTTTAGTGTTTTTCACCTCCCCCACACTCCATCTTTATCACCGCATCATCATCTTCATCTCCAAAAAAATCAGAAAATTCACCATATCCACCCATTCTCCTCATTTCCCCTCATTTGTGCATGCAAGAGAGTGAGAGAGAGCTTTTGTGCTTGTGTGTACTTTTGTTTTCTTGAGTTTTCTTGCAGGTACAGAGCTCCAGTGCATCAGGAAAGCTTGGAAAAGGTAAAATTCTCAGTTTCTGCTAGAAATTTCCGACTGTGTCAGACCATCGCGATGGTCTGCAAAGTTCGGAATTTGAAGAAGGCGACCACACCAACGTGTAGAGCACACTTGCGCCTCTAGGAATCCATACTTGCATTGCAAAAAATCATACTTTGGTGGACCATCGCGACGGTCTCAGACCATCGCGACGGTCTCAGACCATCGCGATTGTGTCACACCATCGCGATAAGCTCACGCCATCGCGACGGCTCGGCCGGACCATCGCGACGGTCTCACGCCATCGCGCCGGTTCATTTGGACCATCGCGACGGTTCGCGGACCATCGCGACTGTTCGGTTGACCCCACACAATCGGGATTGGCTCACGCCATCGCACCGACGGTGCCACGTGGCAAGTTGGACCATCGCGACGATACCCTCAGACCATCGCGACAACTCGAATTTTGGACCATCGCGATTGGCTCAAGCCATCGTGCCTGGACCATCGCGATTGGCTCAAGCCATCGCATCTGTGACCATCGTGACGGTTCACTTTGGACCATCGCGATTGTTCACGTTGACCGTTGACTGACGCCATCGCGATTGTCCGCCTGATCAAGCCATCGCGACGGTTCACCTTCACGCCATCGCGATTGTCCGCCTGATCGAGCCATCGCGACGGTTCACCTTCACGCCATCACGATTGTCCGCCTGATCGAGCCATCGCGATTGCTCACTTTTGGACCATCGCGACCGTGCACTTCAGACCATCGCGACGGTTCGCGCATCACGCCATCGCGATTGTTCACCTTCACGCCATCGCGATGGTCCCAGACCATCACGATCATCTCAGACCATCGCGATTGTCCACCCCAAACGCAAATTTTAGGGTTTCATTTTTTGGCCAATTTTGGGGCTATTTTTGGGAAATTTTTGGGTGATTATACTCATAGGAGACCCCTTAGCTCATATTTGGAGAAAAACCTGTTTGTCAGTTTTTACCCCCCAGGGCCTGAACGGTCATAACTTTTTCATCCGAAGTCCGTTTTTTGAGCTTAATAGCTCGTTAGAAAGCCAGGGGGCAAGCATTGAAAAGTTGGGCAAAAGGGAAGGGACTTAAAAGGTGTATATACTCAAGTGCTTGATCATCCAACTGTGAATTGGTCTAATATTGAATTTCCAGGTCTAGCAAGGGCAATCAAAGGCAACCAAAGCAAGGCAGTGAAGGGCATAAGGCTTGGGAAGCGCAGCTTCTTGGGCATCAGAGCAACCAGAAAAGCTGACTCGAGGTTGGAAGATTACTCAACTCCCTTAGTCAATTCTTAGCTTAGGATAAACGGTAGTATTGTCGATTTAAGACGATAGGAACGCCTCAAGTTCAAGAGAATTAAATTTATCAAGTTCAAGACTAAAGTAAAGGTGTGTGACACGAAAACCTAAAGGAAGGAACATAAGTCTGACGGAACAAGAACTCAAATTACCACGGAAAGTCGAATTCCTTACGCATACATTAAGACAAGAATCTAAAGAAATCTAAAAAGAATCAAGAAAGTAATAACAAAGAATCATTGACGATCTGAGCGTGTAATGAGTGTGCAAGGAAGAAAATTAATGAACCTTAGATCGGGCAAACATATAGGTAAGTCAGACCGACAAAGCCTTAGATCATCAGAGGCAAGTGTAAGAACTACTGCACGATCGTGGGCTCAACAATTGAACACTAGTTACCCCTACGAGAACTCAGACACGAGTGAATCAGAAATGGGATTTAGCACAGACAGACCAGAAGGAGGGTTGAATGTAGCCTATTTAGAAAAACCAGAAGGACCCTATAGAACGCAACTAGAGTTTCTCCGAACCAACCGCTTAGGTGCTCGCATCTATGAGGATGGTTTGCGAAGGCAAGTGGTGCAAATGCACAACCCCGATCAACCCATTGGATTGGAACGTCCAGTGGTGAAATTTGAGAGAGATGCGTACATAGACAAGGAAGGAACTATGTACATCTTAAGTACGCGGCCAAACAATACGAATGTGTTTGGCGTAATTCAATTAGAGACGGAAGCTAAATCTCAAGGAAAAGAACCATTAGAAGAGCCTAGAGCACCTAGAGGGAAATCTGTACTGACAGGAGTACTAATCCCTGAATGGATCCCTCAGGATAACAGAAGCATAGAGTTGTTTGTAAATAAGGAAATTGATGAAGCCTTTTGGAGATACAAGACAGAACTACTTAGTGAGGTAGGTATCATCACGATATACGAGTTCAAGGACTCGGATACACCTGGAAAGGTTGTATACCTGGATGAGACTTCAGAAAGAGTCTTTGTGGTGCCTGACCACGCTAAAAACACATACACATGGAGAGGTGAATTGGTATTCCCTCCATCTAGAACGAACATGAATACAAGTCAACAAGGGGCACGAACATCATCAGCCCATGGAAATCAAAGAGAGAAAAATAAAGAAAGACCCGAAGTAAGCTTCACTCATCCCATAGGGAGAGATAGAACAACCACGGACACTAATAGAGCGGATAGACAAAGAGATCATGGAATACCAGGTGGTAGAGATGATTTTCCTCTACCCAGACCACGTGAACACGCAAGAATACTGAGACCCACTCAGTTAGTGAAATCCATGAAAAATTATTTTGATGGGACACGAGATCCCTATGACCATGTTGCAGAATTCAAGCAAGTACTAAGAGCCGAACAAGTTGAAGATATGTTCACGCAATACAACGCATTTGGACTAACGTTAAAAAATACCGCTTTAACTTGGTTCCAACCATTGCAACAAAGGCAATTTAGGGACATCCATCACTTTTTAGAGTCATTCATCACTGAATTCTCTAAAAGTGGGATTAGACATGACACGTCTTCGTTGATTCATAGCTTTAAACAAACCCCTCAAGAAACAGTAAGACTGGCAGGACGTAGGTTTAGACAATATGTTGAACGTTGTCCAATGCAAGAGCTACCCTCACAGGCCAAGCAAGTGTCATTGTTTCTAGATGACTTGTTGAGCTCTAAACTACGCTCCTACGTGTACCTAAAAGAACCCAAAACGCTAGAGCAATGTGTAAGAATTTGTATAGACATTGAGGACAACTTACGAGACGAGTTGGAACTCTCAAAGGTCTATAAGGACTCAGACTGTTCATCTCTAGCATCCACAAAATTGTCTAGCTCAATAGAAGACCTAGCAGAAAAAGTGGCGCAGAAACTAAGAGTTTCTAGCAAACCTAGGGTACTAATGAACAAGCATTGTTACACCTATGGTGGTGATCATATGGCAAATGTGTGCCCCAATGCACCAAAACCACAAGCCAACCGTAGTGGCCAATACTGTACAATTGAGAGAAGATACACGAATCATACGGCTCAGGACTGCCCATACAACAAACAGATTGTGAGACAGAACTACCCGCAAGCATACCCGCAGCCAGGTAGGTATCAAGGCCAATACAATGCTCAGCCTTATTACTATAGGCCTCCTCAGAACTACCCATACCAGGCTCAACAGAGACCTCAACCTGTCTTAGCCCAGCAGCCACCCCCACCAGCGAATGTCATCTCAGTCAAATACGCTGCTGCAGAAGAGAACCTAAGTAGGGCCTTAGTGCCTTCTTCACCTTTGATCACAGAGGGAGACTAGAACTCAAATAGTTTTGACTCTACGCATGTAGATAGTCCACCCGCATATTACACAGAGTCACCAGAACACGTAGAAACATATCATTATGATAGTCCACCAGTGGAACCTAGTTGGGAGCCCGACTACGCTCATGTGATGTACACCAACCCAAATCCACGGCCCCAATTGAGACAACAAAGACCACAGGGCCCTAGAGGACCATGCTTTAGGTGCCAAGGAGAGCACTTCATAAAGGATTGTCCACATCCTCCTATAGCAGGACAATCACAGTACTATAACATACAAGGCTTTTGTGCTGATTGTGGCAAAGAGCATATAATCAAAGATTGTCCTAAGAACCCTGTCAATGCTTCGAATGTGACACCGATCAACGTGATAGGTATTGTAAACAACGCAGATGGATCCAACCCTACATACGTGCCTATCCAAGCTATAACAAGAGCCCAGGCGCTCTTACAGAACCAACAGCTTAATCAGGAAAAAGTAGCTGGCACCAGTGAAGTTGCAGAATCTAGCAGTAAAAAGAAAAAATCTTGTAAAGATTCTAGAGAAAGAATAAAGAGAAAGTGGAGTAAAAAGATAACTGAGTTGGAAGGAAGTTTGAAGGAATCTAGAGCCAAAATCCTAGAATTGACTTCGCAGGACTTGAATCAAGAGAATCCAGCTCAGAAATCAGGATCAGTTTTAGCGGAACCCATACCAGAAAATCTAGACATGATGTTTCATGCATATCAGGCTAGATTAAAGGAGGGACCTCAAGTAGCTGAAATGAGTAAAAACTACCCTCGAGCTGATCTAGAAATTGAGAGAACTAAACTTTGCATGAAGATGGTAGAATTAGCACAAGCTTTGTTCGAAGCCTCTAGATATATTAATTGGAATAACATGGCAAAATCGGAACTACACTTTCAAGGACTAATGGAGAGGCTAGAATACTTGATAGAGAGCAAAGCGAAAAAGGATCAGCATAGGAACCCTATTGTCCCAGAGACACAGGAAAATAACGCACCATCCCTGTCTCAAGTACCCAATACAGAAAGTCAAGACAATTTGTCTTCCATACATAAATATTCACATGAATTTTTGAGAGAAATCCAAGAAGAGAAATGGAGAAAGGAACAAGGAACCCATCCTCCTATTCAAGCAATAGATGACTTGCAGGAGCAATTTCCCCAAGACATTCCCTCTATTTATGATGATGTAGAGGAAGAGCAACTGAGTGAACACACAGGATTTGAATCTAATTCTTTACAAGAATTACCTCAGTTCACAGGACCTTGGGAAGCAAAGTCTACTAATATGAGAGCACCCACGATAATAGTGAGGAATGAAGAATCAGTAATCCCTAGAAACACGGAAGTGATCAAGAATACCAAAGTACAGTGTAATCTCACTCTAGAGGAGTTGTTAAAGGTAAAACCAGAATTGTGGAAACATGTAGCAAATCAATTCCCCGAGCTTGCTACTACTCCCTCACAAATAGGATCACAAAATAAGGTATCAGAGATACCAGTAGAAAAGATAGGAGATGTAAGCGAAGGATGTTGGAGACCTCTTAATTCTCCAAAGGTTTGATCTATACTGACTTAAGAACACTTCTATGTCAGTTATAAACCAAACTTTACACAAACAATGTTCTTCTTTACCAAAACTTCAAGCAACACTTCTCTGAGTGAAGAAGTGTCTACTTCAGAAAGTCTGCTTCAGGAATCCACTTCATTACCTGCATAAAGTTTCAAATTTCTTCAAGCAAATGATGCACAAGTATTCGCAATACCTTTGTGCAATCATGTCAACCATTAGTTCTCAAAACTAATCACCAAAAGTTTAATTTGATCATTAAGATCAAAGACATGTCAGAAAATGTCTCTCAGAAGTTGCGCCTTCGACATAGTCAACTTCTTAAGTTAATTTCTCCCAATCTGAAATCCGTTTTGCTAAATGCTTTTAGCCATAGCTTCCTTATCTTCTAACTTAAATTTTAAGTGCTCACTCATCAAAAACTTTACAGTATACACTCAGATCTGATCAAAATACTGAGACGGAAAAGTGCGCTACTCTCAGACTTCAGTTTCCAAAGTTCACATATGAATGTTCCTATTGATCATTCTCACAGTAGGAGAGGAATTAGATTCTGAAACTCTAGACATAGATTCATTAGCTTCTCAATTAGATGTGTACAAAAGGATTTCTGATCCACGTGATCAGACAGAGAGCACTCAGAGAAAAACCCGTCGCTATTTTCTGGGAAAAAACTCTCTACACATCTTTCTGAAGTTTGTCATCTACAAAATGACTCTCTTCCTCCTACTCACTTAATTCTTGTCATCATTAACTTATATATACATAACTTTAGACTCATCCCGCGTCTATGACATTGCTACTAATCATTCTAAAGGCTTAGCTATACTCAGCTTACAAGATTCCACACTTATATGTACATATGTGTACAAGATATCATCCTGAATCTTCTTCACTTTTACAAGTGTCTTCCTTTGCTTCATTCTGACCATAAGCATTCTTCAAGATCTGTATAATCACTAATTTGTGATTGGCTTGTTCCAACAGCTCCCCCTCAATCACTAATTGTGATTATTCCATTCTTCTTCACTCCTGCCATCTCCTTGAATCTCTGTAGCTTAGGTCCATCCAAGCTCTTTGTCATCATATCTACCACTTGTTCTTTTGTTGGAGTGTACATCACTTCAATCTCTTTATCTAGTACCTTTTCCCTCAAGAAATGATACTCAATCTCTATATGCTTAGTCCTGGCATGAAAAACAGGGTTAGCTGCCAAATACAAAGAACTCATATTGTCTCCAAAAATTATTGGAGTACTATGATCAGTCTCAAAACTTTTCATCAAGGTCTTCAACCATATCACTTCTTTTGCAGCTTCTACCATTCCCTTATACTCAGCTTCTGTGGATGATAAAGCAACTGTATGTTGCTTCCTTGAACACCAAGAAACTAGCTTATCTCCAACATAACAGAGATACCCATGAGTAGACCTTCTATCATCTGAGTCACCTGCCCAATCTGCATCACTAAACACTTTGATTCTTGTGTCAGAAGTGAAACCATAATACAAACCTTCACTTAGGGTTCCTTTGATATATCTGAGTACCCTTTGGGCTGCAATCCAATGAGTCTTCTTTGGACAATGCATGAATTGTGACAACACACCTACTGCATATGATAAATCTGGCCTTGTCAAGGTAGCATAGATTAAACTACCTACCAAACTCTGATATTTCTTCATGTCATTGAATTCTTCACCTCCATACCTGCTTAATTTATGATTTACCTCCAATGGTGTAGTTGAGGTCTTGCAATCCTCCATGTTAAACTTGACTAGAAGATTCTTCAAATATCTCTCTTGTGAAACATATACTCCATGTTGAGTATACACAATCTGCATTCCTAGAAAATAAGATAAGTTTCCCAAATCACTTATCTTAAACTCCTTCTCTATTTGCTTTTTGAGTTCATTGATTCCTTGAGCATCTGTTCCTGTAACAATAATATCATCAACATAAATGCACATGTAAATGTATCCATTTTCACTTGCCTTCACTAGCAAGCTACTATCTGCCTTTGATGCTTGAAATCCACATTCATTCAAGAACTTGACCAATCTGTAATTCCAAGCTCTTGGGGCTTGCTTCAACCCATACAAAGCTCTCTTGAGCTTACACACATAATCTGATCCAATTGAATCCATGAAGCCTTCTGGTTGCTCCATGTATACTTCATCTGCAATGTATCCATTTAAAAATGCATTTTTCACATCCAATTGTGATAATTTCCATCCCTTACAAGCAGCAATAGCAATCAATGTCCTAATTGTAGACATCTTAGCAACAGGACTAAAAGTTTCATCATAATCTACCCCATAAGTTTGGGCATAACCTTTGACCACAAGTCTAGCCTTGTATCTAGACACCTTACCATCTGCAAACCTCTTTGTTTTATACACCCACTTGCATCCAATGACCTTCTGATTCTTTGGTCTTGGTACTAATTCCCAAGTTTCATTTTCAAGTAGAGCATCATACTCTTCCTGCATTGCCTTCTCCCAATTCTGTTTACCTTTGGCTTCTTCATAAGTGGTTGGATCTTCTTCTGTCTTCACAATATAAGCATAGTCTTTTGTTGTTAGGAAAGATGTATCATAACTATACCTTACAGGTTCTTTCCTTTCCCTTGTAGATCTTCTGATTTCTGCACTTCTCGAAGTTTCAGCCTCATTTGATTCTAGATCAAATCTTGGCCCTTCTTCTACATGATCCTGCAATCTACTTCTAGTGTCAACTTCATCAACAATTTCTTCACACACTTTTACTTTTGCCTTTCCTTTTCTTTGTATTTCTTCAACACCTGTAAAATCATTTGGTGATCCTACATACCATGTATTTTGCTCATCAAATGTCACATCTTTAGTAACAAGAAATTGCTTTGTGGATGGATTCCACAACCTGTAACCCATCTGTCTATCATCATATCCAATAAACACATACTTCTCTGCTTTTGGTTCTAACTTATGTCTTAATTGTGAAGGAACATAAGCATATGCAATACATCCAAATACCTTACAATGATCAAGAGTAGGTTTCTTACCCCACCATGCTTCATAAGGGGTTCCTCCATCCAAAGCTTTACAAGGCAACCTATTCACAAGGTATGTTGCAGTGTTAATGGCTTCTGCCCATAAGTAATTTGGACAATTCTTTTCCTTCATCATGGCTCTTGCAAACTCTACAAGAGTCCTATTCCTCCTTTCTGCTACTCCATTCTGTTGAGGGGAGTACCTGCAAGTTACTTCTCTTTTGATACCTGCATTCCACAAATAATCATCAAACTCTTTAGAGAAATACTCTCCCCCTCCATCTGACCTTAACCTCTTGAGCTTTTGCCCTGTGATCCTTTCTGCATAAGCATGAAAATGTTTGAATGTCTTGAAAACTTCTGATTTATCCTTGATTACATACAAAGTAATCCACCTGGTTGCATCATCAACAAACAACACATAATATCTGGATCCATTTATGCTATAGTCCCTTGAGGGACCCCATACATCTGTATGAACCAATTCAAGCATATTTGAATGCTTGTACCCTGATTTGTTGTAAGAACCCTTATGTGCTTTACCTAATTGACAAGCTTCACACTTGTACACCATATGTTGCCCTTCAATATTTGGCAATCCAAGCACCACCTGATTCTTCGACATTTCCTTTATAGCTCTCTCATTGAAATGACCTAGCCTTTTATGCCATAGGTCTAATTCAGATACCTTTTGACTTCCATAGGTAAATAATGCATGTCCCACATTACCTTGGACTTTGAGAGTGAACAATCTTCCTTCCTTTTTACCTGCAATTATGTTTCTATATCCCTGATTTGGATCTTGTACATAAACACCATCATTTGTGAATCTTACCTCATATCCTTTCTCCACAATTTGCCCTACACTTATCAAATTTTTAGGAATAGTAGGAACATAAAGTACCTTACTCAGAAGTGTACTTCCACTCTTTGTCTTCACTGATCCAATGCTCTCCACTTTATGTTTGGTATTGTCACCTGTTTGAACTGTATGTCCATTAACCCTTGCTTCCATATCAGTCATCAAGGATAGATTCCCACTCAGATGGTTGCTACACCCTGAGTCAATATAAAACACTCTTTGATCTTCTCCCATTGATTCATGAGTTGCATTCAAGATAAGAGTCATGTCATCCTTCTGATCTGATGCATAATTGTAATAATTGTTGTTGTAGGACTGAGATTGGAAGTTTCTTCCACCTCCTCTACCATATGATGTCCTACCACCTCTTCCTCTGAAATTGCCTCTTTGGTTTCTGCCTCCTCTACCTCTTTGATTATAATTCTGATTATTGTTTCCACCATTTTGATTGTTATACCAACAATCATTTGCCAAATGATTTGTTCTGCCACAAATCCAACAAGCTTTAGCATTATCTTTGTTCTTACCTCCTGTTCCTTTACCTCTGAAGTTCATCTTCCCTTTTGTGAAGTTAGCTTGATTTGAATTCCCTTCATCATCATTCGATTGCTTTCCCTTGCCATTCTTTTTCTTGTCCTTGGAGTACATAGCTTGACTTGTACTTCTATCATTGTCTCCTTTAAGATCCTGCTCAAAGGTTAGCATGTGACCTAGCAATTGATTAAGATCAGGAGTAAAGTGATCAAGTGACAACTCTATGGACAATATGAAAGGCTTCCACTTCTCATCTCCTCTCAAACCTGTAAGTATTTGTCTTACCAACTTTTCCTCTTCAATGTCTTCATCCACTGCTCCCAAGCTATCTGCAATATCCTTCATTCTTGCCACATAATCAGAAATTGATTGTGAGCTCTTCTTCTTGAAGGTTGTGAACTCAGCCCATAGTGAGGACTTCCTTGACTTAGTTGTATTTTGGAAATGCTCTTCCAAGGCATTCCAAACATCTGTAGCACTTTCCAAACCTCTAATGTGAGGTAGAAGATAATCATTTACAGCCATGTAGATGATACTCCTTGCTTGAGCATCCTTTCTCATCCAAGTCTTCAACATTGCAAGCTCTTCCCTAGTAGGAATACTAGGATCTGCAAATTCAGGTTTTTCTTCATCTCCTGTAATAAATGCTATAAGGTCTTTGCTCATGAGGTGTGCTTCCATCCTCATGGACCATGCTGGATAGTTCTCCCTATCTAGCTTATCAATCTGCAAGCTTTCTCCCATCCTTCACCTTCTGTATCTGCAATTACTATGGTTTATGAGGAGAAAATGTACCTTTGATATAGTCTTTGTCCTTCTTGATTCTTTCGAACTCGTGCTCTGAACTTCTGCAAGTTATCTTCAATAATTTGTCCTTGTCCTCCTTTGATTTGGAATATCTTCAATATCTGCACCAGTCGGAACTTCAATTGTCTTTTCTTCTCTTGTATTTCACCTTCAGCTCTGATACCACTGTTGGAGACCTCTTAATTCTCCAAAGGTTTGATCTATACTGACTTAAGAACACTTCTATGTCAGTTATAAACCAAACTTTACACAAACAATGTTCTTCTTTACCAAAACTTCAAGCAACACTTCTCTGAGTGAAGAAGTGTCTACTTCAGAAAGTCTGCTTCAGGAATCCACTTCATTACCTGCATAAAGTTTCAAATTTCTTCAAGCAAATGATGCACAAGTATTTGCAATACCTTTGTGCAATCATGTCAACCATTAGTTCTCAAAACTAATCACCAAAAGTTTAATTTGATCATTAAGATCAAAGACATGTCAGAAAATGTCTCTCAGAAGTTGCGCCTTCGACATAGTCAACTTCTTAAGTTAATTTCTCCCAATCTGAAATCCGTTTTGCTAAATGCTTTTAGCCATAGCTTCCTTATCTTCTAACTTAAATTTTAAGTGCTCACTCATCAAAAACTTTACAGTATACACTCAGATCTGATCAAAATACTGAGACGGAAAAGTGCGCTACTCTCAGACTTCAGTTTCCAAAGTTCACATATGAATGTTCCTATTGATCATTCTCACAGTAGGAGAGGAATTAGATTATGAAACTCTAGACATAGCTTCATTAGCTTCTCAATTAGATGTGTACAAAAGGATTTCTGATCCACGTGATCAGACAGAGAGCACTCAGAGAAAAACCCGTCGCTATTTTCTGGGAAAAAACTCTCTACACATCTTTCTGAAGTTTGTCATCTACAAAATGACTCTCTTCCTCCTACTCACTTAATTATTGTCATCATTAACTTATATATACATAACTTTAGACTCATCCAGCGTCTATGACATTGCTACTAATCATTCTAAAGGCTTAGCTATACTCAGCTTACAAGATTCCACACTTATATGTACATATGTGTACAAGATATCATCCTGAATCTTCTTCACTTTTACAAGTGTCTTCCTTTGCTTCATTCTGACCATAAGCATTCTTCAAGATCTGTATAATCACTAATTTGTGATTGGCTTGTTCCAACAAAGGAGAGGAAGGTAACACTTATCTTCCAATAACCCATCAGGGCTACACCACGAAAGCCATCTTAGATTCAGGAGCAGGAGTAGCCATTGCTACCACCGCTTTATGGAAACGTTGGGGTAAGCCAGCACTCAGACCTACCAGGATGAAGCTACAAATGGCTGACGGACACATAGAAAAACCATTAGGCTTACTAGAACGCATATCTCTCACCACTTGTGGTGTAGAATTTGAGCATACCTTTGCCATTTGTGACTTTGCAAAAAATCATGCATATGAGATGGTATTGGGACGACCATTCATGCGTCAGTTGCAAATTGTACAAGATTGGGGAACTAATTCTTTGTATTGCAACATTTAGGAGTGACTACCAAAGTCAATCTTAAAGACTATTCACATCGAGATGTACCCCCAATACAATGGAATACCATCCATAAGACACCAGTAGAGACGGAATCCGTGCACTCATTAGAATCAGATCCTTCTTGGTTGCATGAGGATACTCATCTATGGATGTTAAAGTTGCAAAACAAGAGGAAGAAAGATTAGAAGCAAGGACCTTAGGTGCAGAACAACATCCACGAACCCTTCAAGATCCAGCTTACGCACCTGTAGTATTCCCTGACGAAGAGTTTGAACCCCATGGTTGGGTAGAAATCCTAGCAACCATGGACGTAGCCATCAATGAAGAACAATGGACACCCCACTGTGATGAGGATGGCTATGATATTTCAGTTTTTACGATAGAACCAATCATGTGCGATGCAATTTTAGAAGAATGTGAACCTAACACTGATGCATTTGAGGATGCAAGCGATTTTGATTTAGAATCAATTATCATGGACTCTCCATTTGCATCAGAGGAAGAATATTTCTTCGAAGTAGAGACTCACCCTCAGAGACACGAGGAAATTACGAATGAGGTGAGGTTAGCCACTCAAGTGACTACTAAGAGTGAAGGCAAGAAAAGAAAGAAGAAAGAAACCATGTCAGAAAAAGAAGAATCTTTGTTTGAAGTACCCGAGAATTTCAAGAAATATGAAATCGAAGATAGAAGAATCATGGTACAAATGCCTAATAGAAAGGCGAATGACGGACAAGTATATGATAACCGAGAGAAAACCAAGAAAATAGTCGTAGCCATAGAAGGAGAAGAAGAAAAATGTACATACATAGGGCATGATTTGACAACTGAAGAAGAAGAAGAGCTAGTTGCCCTATTACGCGAATATAGAGATGTTTTTGCTTGGAGTTACAAAGATTTGAAAGGAGTAGATCCAGATATATGTTCTCATAGAATCCCTATGACTCCAGATGCAAAACCTACGAAACAGAAACCTTACACGTACAATGATAACTACGCTGCGAAGATTAAAGAGGAGATAGATCGCTTGATAGAAGCAGGATTCATTTACGAAATTGAGCATACCGAATGGGTATCCCCCATTGTGGTTGTGCCCAAGAAGAATGGAAAATTGTGTGTGTGTATTAACCTTAAAAAAGTTAATGCCGCCACGATTAGAGACAGTTATCCTCTTCCTATCACAGAACATCTATTGGAAAGAGTTGTGGGCAAGGAAGTTTACAGCTTTCTTGATGGATTCTTAGGTTATAATCAAGTAGCCATTGCTCTAGAGGACCAACACAAGACGGCATTTGCCACTGAATGGGGCATATTTGCATTTCGTGTAATGCCTTTTGGGCTCACAAATGCACCCACCACTTTCCAGCGACTCATGTGTCATGTTTTTAAGGAATTCTTACGCAAGAGTTTGGAAGTTTGTGTCGATGACTTATGTGCACATTCAAATGTAAGACAGACACATATCCCAGAGTTAAGACAAATATTTAACAAATGTCGAGAATATCAGGTTTGTTTGAACCCAGAAAAATGCATTTTCATGGTCAGACAAGGTAAAATTCTAGGACACATTGTGTCAAAAAATGGAATCTCTACGGATGAGGAAAAAGTGAAGGTAATTGCAGAATTACCTAGACCAACTAATGTGAAAGATGTACAAGCATTTATGGGCCATTGCGGTTATTATAGGAGATTCATACACATGTATGCAATCATAGCCAAGCCATTGTACTCTCTTTTAACCAATTTTGAATGGACAGAAGAATGTGAAAATTCATTCAATGAACTCAAACGACGTTTGTGCTCAGCACCTATATTGACTACCCCAGATTGGAGTAAGCCATTCCATGTACATGTGGATGCATCCAATTATGCCATAGGATGTGTGTTAGCACAACCCACGAATGAAGGTAACATAGATCTCCCCATAGCTTATGCTAGCAGACAATTGAACGCAGCAGAAAGAAATTACACCACTACGGAACGAGAAGGATTAGGGATTATCTACGCGGTCAAGAAGTTTAGGCACTATTTGTTGGCAAACAAATTCAAGTTCTTTACAGATCATCAAGCCCTATTGTACTTAGTCAACAAGCCATGTAACACAGGACGACTCATACGTTGGTTTCTATTACTCATGGAGTACGATTTTGAAGTAGTAGTCAGGAAAGGAAAGACACATCTTAGAGCTGACCACCTTTCGAGATTAACCTCAGGAGAAGCTCCTCAAGGAATAGCGGATGATCTACCAGATGCATACTTGTTTAACCTTGAGATAGCACCAGAATGGGCTAAACCAATAGTCCCTATTCTCACATATGGACCAAAGAATCCTAGGATAAAGATCAAAGAAGGAGAGATTACCAAGTCTCAGAGATACCAAATCTTAGCAGGAAGCATATATAAACAGGATAATCAAAAGATTCTTGCTTGTTGTGTAGACGAATCAGAACATGCAAATTGGTTGCAATTAGCACACATAGGTGCATTAAAGCAACATCATTCGAAACATCGAACATTGCAGACTCTGCATAGACTAGGAGTATATTGGCCTTCGATGGAAGCAAATGTCTACAAGTTGTGTAAAGAATGCCATGCTTGTGGTGAAAGACCACCAGTAGAGCATGCTACACTATATCACGTGTCTCTCACATCAGACTGGAGTGAACAATTAGTGACATACTTGAGGACGAAGACATTCCCTCAAGGAAGGACTTTAGCACGACAACGCAGTCTAGAGCAGTAAGCTCAAGATTATTCAGTTATTGGCGATAACCTATACAAAAGAGGACGAGATGGATATCTAAGACAATGTGTTCATGAGAGCGATTATCTGAGCATACTAGAGACTGCACACCAAGGTGTTGCAGGAGGTCATTTTGGACCCGATAGGATAATCAAAGCCATCCTCTTTGCAGGATTATGGTGGCCCACTCTTCACATGGATGCTCATACCTATGTTAAGAGATGTGATGTGTGCCAAAGAGCTCAATTTCCTATTCGCAGAGATGAAATGCCATTGAAACCCATGATGGGCGGACGTGCATTTTCTAAGTGGGGTATAGACTTTGTAGGACCCATTAACCCCCCTGCAAAAGGTACACATGCTGAATACATTATTGTTGCCACAGATTATCTTACAAATGGGTAGAGGCAAAAGCCACGAAAAAGAATGATGCACACACAACTGCAAAATTCTTATTTGAGAATGTCTTTACAAGATATGGACTGCCTATAGAGTTAGTGAGCGATCGAGGCACTCACTTTCTAAACCAAGTCATTGAATATTTGTTACAGGATTTTATGGTGATTCACAAGAAATCCGCACCATATCATCCTCAGGCCAATGGTCAGGCTGAAAGCACTAATAAGATCCTTTGTAACGTACTGACGAAACTCGTGAACAACAAACGTTCAGATTGGGACAAACAGTTACACCACGCTGTTTGGGCATATCGAGTGGCCTACAAGACCGTACTCAATGCAACTCCCTTTCAGATGGTTTTTGGTCAGAATGCTGTGCTTCCTTTGGACTTCTTGATACCGACCCTTAAGGTTGCACAAGAACATCAGTGGACCGGCCATGAATTATCAGCAAGAATAATGGACTTGGAACGATTAGGAGAAACCAGGCTAAAGGCAGCAGCAGGAATATATGCAGCGAAGAAGCGACAGAAAGCATATTTTGATGCACATATGAAAGATAAAGGCCTAAAAGAAGGAGATTTAGTTCTAGTATATACGCTAAAGCAACACACACGTAAGTTAGAAAAGCGAGGTTATGGACCTATGATCATTAACAGACTCTCAACAAGTGGAGCAGTACAGTTAGCCACTTTAGAAGGAGATATAATGCCTAATTACATTAGTGGCTGTAGAGTCAAGTTATATCAGGAACCTCTTACTGAGGATATGCTTAGACGACTCACGTTAGCAAAGAAGCGTAAGGAGGAAGAAAATAGAATACGAGCTGAAGCTCAGGCAGAAGCTATAGAACGCATTAAACACATGAAGTTAAGAAGACAAGGACTAGGGAGAGAACATTATAACCATCTGGAAACTACACCCAGATATCCCATGGCCATGTGTCAAGTAAAGTCAACCACTCATCCTAGTATAGTGGACAGGAGACCATTCATTACAGTCAGGCTAGAGCACGGCAACCCTTGCCAAGAGCTCAGGGCTTTAATTGACTCAAGTGCTACGACTAGTGCGATAAGATGCTCCCACTATAAGGATTAAGGAATAGAAATGCGGCCAATTGAGGCATACCTCATAGGGCTAGGAGGCATGGAAACCCCTTGCATGGGTGAGGTGGACCTTCCTATCCTCATTAAGGATGTGACCATGACAGCGAAGCTACTAGTGTGCCATGATGACGACCTGATAGAACCCCTAATCCTTGGCCAAGATTGGCTATACGATCACTCAGTGGACCTAAATCTTAGATAAGGCTCCTTACAGATTGGAACCTTAGAACAGAAGCGAGTGATACCGCTTGACTTCCCTAACGGCATTCCAACTGAGGTTTATAACCCTAGACCCTATGAAATGCATGCGACGGAAGACCGGGAGATCTTGGGTTAGATCAGTCACGTTACGTCTACACCAACCCAGTCGGGCTTGGCTATGGACAGTTGTCAATCAGAAGGACGACAGGAGATCTTCCCTGGGGCTTCCTGCAAACTAGAAGGGGCAGCTACCCAACCGCTAGGGCAGCTGGACACAATCAGCGGTCAGGTGGGTTGCATCAGCGAACAAATGAGCACAATACCCTGCGGTGCTCATCCTTCCAAACTTGCTGCGGACTGGCCTAGATTAAAGATAAAGAACGAATCACTTCCTAATGGGCAGGTCACGCAAGTGTTGGATCTCCCTTCTTTTCCAAAGCAGAGCGTCCAATGGACCTCTCAAACCCAACCACGAAGGAGTCAACCACAACAGAGGAACCCAGACCGACGACACCACCAGACAAGGCAAAGACAGCAGTATCAAAATCGCAGAACAAGTGGCACGAGACAAATATGGGTGCCAAAAGAACAGAAAGCATCGATAGATTTCAACAACTTAGACATTGATAAGAAGAAGTCAAAGCAGAAGCAGAGTCAGTATTCAAAGTCCCCTCGATCTTCTTCTACAAGTACAAATACTCGACAGATTTGGATCGCCAAGAAGTATCTTATCAATCGACCCACACCCACCCAGATTTGGGTACCCAAGCAATGTATTATAGTTCAACCCTCAAGCCATGTAATATATACCCCTCAGAAATCTTTCCATCCCTCAATACCATCAAACCCGATACCACTTTTCGTCCCTCAGCAGAAACACACCACCCACTCAAAGACTCTTAGGAAATGGATATCGAAACGTATCCAGACGTCTTCTTGTACCCCCTTATCTAACAATTCTCCCACCCCGTTTAAACTCCACCCTTGTAATAATTCACCCTCAACCAAACCTTGTATGAATTCATACACCAAAACCCCACATCAAGCATAATAAAAGCTCATCAAGAAATGTATGCATAACCTGACCATGTAGGTGTCTAGAGACATGCATAAGCTCTACAAAAAATCATTGCATCAATCACTTCACGACACTTGGCTACACGGGTTGCACATCGGTTATGGAAAGGGATTGCGGTCTCACCTTAATGGGATCATAATTAATTTCCATACTAATGTGCTAATCTTTTGTAGCAGATCTTTTCCATTAGCTCGTCAGTCATCATGCAAACCGAAGAAGGACCATCAGAAGCTGGCCCAAGCACACCAATGGCCAATATTAGAGAATTACTCGCGGAATCTTATCCTACGATGCAACCACCAGAGTTTCAAGGTTTTCCAGGACCCATGCCAATCGACGATCCTCCTAGAGGATATACTGAGAAGATTCATCGTAATTCTCACTAGTTTCAAGGCCTAGCAGGACCATTAGCAGACGCTGATTTCATATTTGAGGCCAATTTGGCATTTGATCTTTGCACATGGACCAAGTACCAGTTCTTTTCAAGAGAATTTGAAGGACTGCAGAATACACAAGATTTAACGCACGTTTGGGCACGAGCGGGATTTACAGAATATTTTAGCGACCCTCTGCCTAAGCCCGATTTTTAGAGATGTTTTTACCTAGTAACCACCTTGACGGCTTCAGAGAACAAGGATCTACCCGGCACATTCATGTTACCATCCTTGGTAAATGATCCTCCATTTAGAAGGTTTTATTTGTCTAAAGATTTAATTCGCACAGCTCTGAAAATACATGGAACACACACTCCGACGGAGCGAGAACGACTAGTCCCAGAGCAGATGAAACGTGGCGACGTTACTAAGTGGGAGGATATTTCAGCTATAACCCCTGAGCTCTCCAAGCCATTGAGGATATGCATGCAGCATTTTGCTTTCCCAGCTCAGGATCGTTTTACCATGCCCCACAAAAGAATCTGGTTTGGATTATACTTACCATGTAATGGACCTCAAACGGTTGATCTAGCTAGCTTGATAATTGATGAGCTCTATTTGGCACAACATAGATGGGAACGAAAGAAGTTCATCAATGGATGTTGTGCACTTACAAGGATTATATATATGTGCTTGGCATATGACTTACCGATTGAGCGTGCCATGACCAATGAGGAACTGAAAGCATTCAAAGGGACCACTAAGAAGGCTAGAAATTCTAGCAAAGGTAGAGCCGAAAAACGCATGAGAGGAACCATACCGTGCCTACAAGTCCCAGAATCACCCTCACCACAACCATCTCCAGAGCAGTCACCGACTGCAGCCACTCCCACGGTACCACCAATTCGTATACGGTTATCAAGACTAGTTATGCCGGAGGGCACCACCAGTACTGTTGCACTTCAAGCAGCCACAACCACAGAACCTATCACACCGGCAGCGGAACTTCCCACCACTATTGGTGCGGAAGCGTTCTCTTTTCCAATACCCCATTTAGAAGCAGAACAAACAGCACCACTGGATCCAACTTTTGATTTTGAAATGCCCGATGCATTCTCCAATGAGTTCCAGTTTTCAGAAGGACGAAAGAACAGCAACCGATGACGACGAAGGCGATGACGAAGCCAGCCAGGGAACTCAGGAATCCGAAGAGCATGAACAAACAGATGGCCAAGGCCAACAAACAGACACACATGGTGATACAAGTACCCATGAAGATGAAACTTACGAAGCAGCCGCTTACACACTGGCTATTAAGAAGCTGTATAGAACTATGGAAAAAGTTTGGGCACGCAAAAAGCTGACTGAGGAAAAGAGTCAAGCAATAATAGAACAGGAACTTGTCACAGGCGGATTCGAAGACGCATACATCAAAGGATTCCGAGAGTTAGTCAAATCAGTAGGCTCCAACGAAGCCCTTAGGTACTTGCAAAGAAAGCCACTACCACAGTTTGACCCCCGCAGAGTACGACTACTTTCCAAGCCCGACGAATACATTCGTGTACCAACAGGAGCACAATCTTCAGAACAAGCCAGGGAGGCACGCCTCGTCCCCGAAAGTTCGTTGGCAGCAGGAACCATCCTTGTAGATTCCCCACCCCATGCTACAACTGTACATACCTCAGTAGTCACTGAAGTACCGACCACCCCAACCGCTCCTCCATCACCGCCCATCCCTCCAGCCTCCCCTATTCACCCTCCTTCTCCCAGACCAACATCTTCATTCGCCGGTGGCGTAGCAGAAATCGTCTTTACGACCACTCACCCCACAATTCCTGCACCCATTAGACCCAGTCTACCCCCTCACACATCCACCTTTCCATTCAACCCATTCCTCCATCCATCTTTCCCGTCCTTCCCCACACCTCCACGACCCCTTTTCCCATTCCCACCGCCATTAACCTTCTCCCCAGTCTCACCTCCCCGACCCACGGTAACCCCTATTTCCCCTTTCCACCAAGCTACACCAGCCAGCCCCCCTGTAAATTACTCCTCAACCTTTGTAAATCCCGTATTTACACCAGCACAAGCACCCACGGTCACACCCATATTCACGGTCACTGCACTGGACACGTCCAATGACATGGACATCTCACCACCCACTACACCATCACTCACTTCACTCACGGCACAAACATATTTAGGCACCTCACAATTTTCCACAATCACCACAGCATCCACCTTCCCACCCCCATTCCCCATTCCCGTTGCATCTACACCCACTGCATCTTCATTTAGCACCCCATTAATACTATCACCCACGGTAGATAATGCATTTCGACAGATGTTCATGTGTATGACGCAAGTAAGAGATGAGTTCACATCTCTTGGCGATAATTATCAGCAACTGCAGAGGACAACCACTGACTTACAGTCGCAGCTTAATTTATTGTCTATTGAGAATGCCTCACTGAACAACCGCTACCAAGAATTACGAGAAGCATATCACAAATTGGAACTAGAAAGCGAAGAATAGACCAAGGAAGCCACTGTTGACCTGGATAACTTATTAAGAGCCCAGACAGTTCGCAATGCAACGCTAACACGAAACATGGGCTTACTCAGAAGACATCTAGCAGCAGCAAAGGAGGAAAACCAGCGCTTACAGGACTAGAATCGAGAAAACTTAGAAGCGGCCCTAGACCATCCAGACCAACCACTCAGTCCTAGTCGGTTCAAAGCCATTCCCTCAGACTCGATGAGGATGCTGCTAGAAGATCATGTAAGACTGCTAGATGAATACGATCGCATGAACGAGGAGTTACAGAAACTCAAAGAAGATCATAAATTACTCCAGTTACGAGCACCGGCACACCAAGACATACCAGCACCTGTGGACCCCTCTCCTGACATCTTAGAGGAACTCAACGCATTACGGGCCCAGGTATCGAACCTTGAATCAAGGATTGCAGTATATGAAGCACCACCAAGGCTAGATTACCCACCTGAGCTTCCAGCTGAGGAAGAAACTGTCACCATCCCGGTGGAGGAAACGTTTGAAGAGGCGTACGAGCCACAACCAATCCCAGGCGGACGCGTCACGGCCGAAGGCCAGATGACTTACGAACTCCCGACCCCCGCGTGGATGAAGACAATTGAGGAACTTGGAACAACACACTCAGCTAGAGTAGAGGCACAATTACATGCCATGGCGATGATAGAAGAAAGAATTTTACAATCTCCATTCTTTGGTCATTTGGCCCCGCGACGATACATATCTGGGCATGAGCTACAATATAAACCGTATTTTATGTTAATGGGCAAATACCAGTTAGCCATTGAGAAAGAAACAGGTAAGAAACCATCGCATGCGACTCAGTTTGAGGAAGACGATTTGCCACTAGATGCGCAGCAAGGAGAGATCTATCAACCAGAGTGGCGAAAAGATTTACTACAGAAGTATCCAAAAATGATGAGTACATGGGTAAAGGCACCTTTGCATTTAAAGTACAACCCATGTTGGGGACCAGTACCACGACGCCGCTCCTGGACTGCATTTGCTATTAAGGTACAAAACAATAAGCAGTGCCAGGACTGGTTGAATTACCCCTACTTTAAGCCACCCATCGAGTTACCAACTGTAGGCTACATGATGGCTACAATTCGTCACTGGCTCCCTCGATTAAAGCATATGGATGATATAGCGGTGCACATGACTGTCAAAATCTTTGACATGATGCAAATGATTTTTAAAGTCTTCCGACGTGTCAAGGCACCTCATGTAAACACCCCGGGCTTTGAGCATGGCAATTTTGATCTGGTATATGATATGAGTACAACGCCATCGCTACGGGTGTGTTATGCCTAGCATTGCAGAATAAATTACCTACCGGCGTGCTACAAGCAGACATTCGAAGAGATGTTCACAACCGGCTTCTGGGAATACCATTCACAGGTATTCATAAGCAGGCCTACACATTTATTACACTTATTTGCCTGTGAACGAATGGTCTATTCCACACACTATCAGCTCCCGCCACCGGAAGAACCGCAACCAATCGACTGGGAGAAACTCGAGGCAGATCTGGCCCGAGGCATTCGTATCTCCGAGCACACCCTCGCTCAAGACCTCCTACAGAACTATATCCGGCAGACCTCACAACAAGGTTCTGTCAGGGTTGACAGAAGCGAGAGGGAGGGGGGTGTTGGAAGCATCCAGAGGCATAGAAGATGCGGAAGCATGTAACGACGGAGCAGGGAGCCAGTCAAATCTTTTTTCAAAGAATTATGTTTTCAAATACTTTCCAAAAACCTCCAACAGTGATTTTTATCACTATTGTAACATATGTAACATAGAAAACCCCATTTTGTAATCCATAGCTCCATTTTGTGCAAGTCGAGGAGTCCTCGAGCTTGAGGAGCTTAGGTAGAACAAGCGTATCAATTTTCATTATTTTTAGACACCGTTTACCCTTTCAAATAGCATCTAGGACCTATGTTTTAACTATGCCGGTCACTAGATGTGAAACCGGTCAAAACTAGTCTAGAAACTATAAAAAGAGCTAGAGAGCTCATTTTTGAGGTTGGCTAGTGTGAGCTTAGAGTTATTTTGAGCTTGTAATAGTGTTCTCGGGTAATAGAGTTGATCTCTCACCTGCCATTGTGTCTTGCTTGTCTCTTCGTAGTGTGTGTGTATGTGTGTGTGCATTTCTATGCTTCTCACCTTCACTCTCACTTCATCTCACATTCACGATCTTCATATCACTCCTATCTCTTCCGCAGATTGACATTAAGGAGGTGAAGCTTCTTAACGTGGTTCTCACCATTGTGCTAGAGCAACAGTAGGTGATTGGAAGATAAGTATTACCTTCTTCACCCTCACACATGTCCCCTATTTTGTCTAGAGGTATCTCTGGTACCTTTTGCTTAGAGCCTGCTTTTGGCATGTTGGAATCAAGTTCTAGAACCTAATCCTTCACATGATTCCATAGCTCGGGTTCTGCTTTGAGCAGCTCTTCTACAGTGAGATGACATTGAACCTTAGTGTTCTTCATGACATCCGTGTTCCTTGGGACCACTCAGTCTTCATGTCTGACCACTATTTTGGGAACTCTGATCTGAAGAGATTCAGATTCCCATGGGCCTGGAAATTGAGGCAGCTCTTCTACACTATTAGATTCAAAATCTAATCTTTCGTCTTCTTGTTGTTCTACTTCATCTCCGTAAATAGATGGAATGTCTTGGGGAAATTGATCATGAATATCATCAATTTCAGGAAGAGGAGGAGGATTACCCTTCTCCTTCGCCCATTTCTCTTCTTGTATTTCCTGCAGGAACTCTTGAGAGTGCTGTTGAATTGAAGGAGGTATTCGAGCATCCGTGGAATTAGGAACATATGCTCCCATTGGTCGTGAGCTTCTTCTCTCAATAACTGGTTGAGCTTGTGGAGGTAAAGAAACTTGTGGTTTGTTTACCAATTGCTCTAATCTTTCTAGTAGGCCCTGGAAATGCAAATCTGGTTTGAAAGGTTTGTCTGATTGAACTTTTGACTGGTCTCAAGTATAGCTTGAGCTTGTTCTACCATTTTCATGCACATTTTCATCCGTTCAATCTCTAAATCCACTCTAGGGTAACTCTTGTCTAGGTTTGCAGCTATTGGCCCTTCTTGAAGTCGAGCCTGGTAGGCCTTGAACATCATGTCCAAGCCTTCTGGGGTTGGATCTGCCAGAACTGACCCTGGTTGCGGTCTATTTACAATGGGTGGTGGGGTGGGATGAGATGGAGTGGATGGAGTTTCGGCATGCAAGGGGTTTTGAGATGCAATGTCTTCTATTTTTGTTTTTGCGTCTTTCAAGCTTTCTTCTAGTTCCGATAACTTTTTATTCCACTTGCGATTAGCCTTATCTTTGGTATCTTTCCAAGTTCTTGTTTTCCTCTTACTAGGTTCTCCCGATTCACTCGACTCCGATTGCTCTGCTGGTTTATCTTGTTTTAATGCTTGTGCCCTAGTAACTGCCTGTACAGGAGCCACATTACTACTACTGGCACTTGAATCAGCCACTAAGCCTACCACATTAATGGGTGTAATCTTGGGTGCACTAGAGGGGTTTCTTGGACAATCTCTGGGAAGATGGTCTTTTCCACATTCAGGACAAAAAGCTTGTATTGTGATAACCTGACCTTGACTCGGAGATGGTGGGTGGGGACAGTCACGAATGAAATGGTCGCCCTGACATCTCAAACATGGTTGTTGGAAGCAGCCAGAGGCACAGATGATGCGGAAGCATGTAACGACGGAGCAGTGAGCCAGTCGAATCTTTTTTCAAAGAATCATGTTTTAAAAATACTTTTCAAAAACCTCCAACAGTGATTTTTATCACTAATGTAACATATGTAACATAGAAAAGCCCTTTTCTTAATTTCTCGCTCCATTTTGTGCAAGCCAAGGAGTCCTCGAGCTTGAGGAGCTTAGGTAGAACAAGCGTATCAATTTTCATTATTTTTAAACATCGTTTACCCTTCCAAATAGCATCTAGGACCTAATTTTTAACTAGGCCGGTCACTAGATGTGAAACCGGTCAAAACTAGTCTAGAAACTATAAAAAGAGCTAGAGAGCTCATTTTTGAGGTTAGCTTGTTTGAGGTTAGAGTTCTTTTGAGCTTGTAATAGTGTTCTTGAGTAATAGAGTTGATTTCTCACCTTCCATTGTGTCTTGCTTGTCTCTTCGTTGTGTGTGTGTATGTGTGTGTGCATCTCTATGCTTCTCACCTTCACTCTCACTTCATTTCACATTCACGATCTTCATATCACTCCTATCTCTTCCGCGGATTGACAATTAAGGAGGTGAAGCTTCTTAATGTGGTTCTCACCATTGTGCTAGAGCAACACCAAATTTGGCGCCATTGCCGGGGATCGAGTCTAGGACAAATGTGTGATGGTAAGAGTATAGCAAGAAGTAGCGTTGGAAGGTAAAAATTTCAGTTTTTGTTGTTGTTTTTACTTAGTTTTTAGTGTTTTTCACCTCCCCCACACTCCATCTTCATCACCGCATCATCATCTTCATCTCCAAAAAAATCAAAAAATTCACCATATCCACCCATTCTCCTCATTTCCCCTCATTTGTGCATGCGAGAGAGTGAGAGAGAGCTTTTGTGCTTGTGTGTACTTTTGTTTTCTTGAGTTTTCTTGCAGGTACAGAGCTCCAGTGCATCAGGAAAGCTTGGAAAAGGTAAAATTCTCAGTTTTTGTCAGAAATTTCCGACTGTTTCAGACCATCGCGATGGTCTGCAAAGTTCGGAATTTGAAGAAGGCGACCACACCAGCGTGTAGAGCACACTTGCGCCTCTAGGAATCCATACTTGCATTGAAAAAACTCATACTTTGGTGGACCATCGCGACGGTCTCAGACCATCGCGATTGTGTCACACCATCGCGATTGGCTCACGCCATCGCAACGGCTCGGCCGGACCATCGCGACGGTCTCACGCCATCGCGACGGTTCATTTGGACCATCGCGACGGTTCGCGGACCATCGCGACTGTTTGGTTGACCCCACACCATCGCGATTGGCTCACGCCATCGCGCCAACGGTGCCACGTGGCAAGCTAGACCATCGCGACGGTTCACACTTCACACCATCGCGACGACACCCTTACACCATCGCGACAACCCGAATTTTTGACCATCACGATTGGCTCACGCCATCGCGCCCGGACCATCGCGATTGGCTCAAGCCATCGCATCTGTGACCATCACGACGGTTCACTTTGGACCATCATGATTGTTCACGTTGACAGTTGACTCACGCCATCGCGATTGTCCGCCTGATCGAGCCATCGCGACGGTTCACACTCACGCCATCGCGATTGCTCACTTTTGGACCATCGCGACCGTGCACTTCAGACCATCGTGATTGTTCACCCTCACGCCATCGCGACGGTCCCAGACCATCGCGATTGTCTCACACCATCGCGATTGTGCACCCCCATCGCAAATTTTAGGGTTTCATTTTTTGGCCAATTTTGGGGCTATTTTTGGGAAATTTTTGGGTGATTAGACTCATAGGAGACCCCTTAGCGCATATTTGGAGAAACACCGGTTTGTCAGTTTTTACCCCCCAGGGCCTGAAGGGTCATAACTTTTTCATCCGAAGTCCGTTTTTTGAGCTTAATAGCTCATTAGAAAGCTCTTGACGAGTACTACGTGATCTCAACTGTTTTTTTTCTTAAAGGATACGTCTATCTTTAGACAAGCTATTTTGAGGTTGACCTAGTTTGGGACTAGAAAGCCAGGGGGCAAGCATTGAAAAGTTGGGCAAAAGGGAAGGGACTTAAAAGGTGTATATACTCAAGTGCTTGATCATCCAACTATGAATTGGTCTAATCTTGGATTTTTCCAGGTCTAGCAAGGGCAATCAAAGGCAACCAAAGCAAGGCAAAAGGGGCATAAAGCTTGGGAAGCGCAGCTTCTTGGGCATCAGAGCAACCAGAAAAGCTAACTCGAGGTTGGAAGATTACTCAACCCCCTCAGTCAATTCTTAGCTTAGGATAAACGTTAGCATTGTGGATTTAAGATGATAGGAACGCCTCAAGTTCAAGAGAATTAAATTTATCAAGTCCAAGACTAAAGATAAAGGTGTGTGACACGAAAACCTAAAGGAAAGAACATAAGTCTGACGGAACGAGAACTCAAAGTACCACAAAAAGTCGAATTCCTGACGCATACATTAAGACAAGAATCTAAAGAAAATTTAAAAAGAATCAAGAAAGTAATAACAAAGAATCATTGACGATCTGAGCGTGTACTGAGTGTGCAAGGAAGAAAATTAATGAACCTTAGATCGGGCAAACATATAGGCAAGTCAGACCGACGAAGCCTTAGATCATCAGAGGCAAGTGTAAGAACTACTGCTCGATCGTGGGCTCAGCAATTGAATAGTAATTACCCCTACGAGAGCTCAGACACTAGTGATTCAAAAATGGCATTTAGCACAGAAAGACCAGAAGTAGGGTCAAATGTAGCATACTTAGAAAAACCAGAAGGACCCTATAGAACACAACTAGAGTTTCTCCGAACCAACCGATTAGGTGCTCGCATCTATGAGGATGGTTTGCGAAGGCATGTGGTGCAAATGCACAACCCCGATCAACCCATTGGATTGGAACGTCCAGTGGTGAAATTCGAGAGAGACGCATACATAGACAAGGAAGGAACAATGTACATCTTAAGTACGCAGCCAAACAATACCAATGAGTTTGGCGTAATTCAATTAGAGACAGAAGCTAAATCTCAAGGAAAAGAACCATTATAAGAGCCTAGAACACCTAGAGGGAAATCTGTACTGACACGAGTACTAATCCCGGAATGGATCCCTCAAGACAACAGAAGCATAGAGTTGTTTGTAAATAAAGAAACTGATGAAGCCTTTTGGAGATACAAGACAGAACTACTTAGTGAGGTAGGTATCATCACGATGTATGAGTTCAAGGACCCGGATACACCTGGAAAGGTTGTATACCTGGATGAGACTTCAGAAAGAGTCTTTGTGGTGCCTGACCACGCTAAAAACACATACACATGGAGAGGTGAATTGGTATTCCCTCTATCTAGAACAAACATGATTACAAGCCAACAAGGGGCAGGAACATCCTCAGCCCATGGCATGCAAAGAGAAAAGAATAAAGAAAGACCCGAAGTAAGCTTCACTCATCCCATAGGGAGAGATAGAACAACCACAGACACTAATAGAGCGGATAGACAAAGAGATCATGGAATACCAGGTGGTAGAGATGATTTTCCTCTACCTAGACCACGTGAACACGCAAGAATATTGAGACCCACTCAGTTAGTGAAATCCATGAAAAATTATTTTGATGGGACAGGAGATCCCTATGACCATGTCGCAGAATTCAAGCAAGTACTAAGAGCAGAACAAGTCGAAGACATGTTCATGCAATACAACGCATTTGGACTAACGTTAAAAAATACCGCTTTAACTTGGTTCCAACCATTGCAATAGAGGCAATTTAGAGACATCCATCACTTTTTAGAGTCATTCATCACTGAATTCTCTAAAAGTGGGATTAGACATGACACGTCTTCGTTGATTCATAGCTTTAAACAAACCCCTCAAGAAACAGTAAGACTGGCAGGACGTAGGTTTAGACAATATGTTGAACGATGTCCAATGCAAGAGCTACCCTCACAAGCTAAACAAGTGTCATTGTTTCTAGATGGCTTGTTGAGCTCTAAACTACGCTCCTATGTGTACCTAAAGGAACCCAGAACGCTAGAGCAATGTGTAAGAATTTGTATAGACATTGAGGACAACCTAGGAGACAAGTTGGAACTCTCAAAGGTCTATAAGGACTCAAACTGTTCATCTCTAGCTTCCACAAAATTGTCTAGCTCAATAGAAGACCTAGCAAAAAAAGTGGCCAAGAAACTAGGAGTTTCTAGTAAACCTAGGGTACTAATGAACAAGCGTTGTTACACCTGTGGTGGTGATCATATGGCAAATGTGTGCCCCAATGCACCACAACCACAAGCCAACCCTAGTGGCCAATACTGTACAATTGAAAGAAGATACACGAATCATACGGCTCAGGACTTCCCATACAACAAACAAACAGTGAGACAGAACTACCCGCAAGCATACCAACAGCCAGGTAGGTATCAAGGCCATTACAATGCTCAGCCTTATTACTATAGGCCTCCTCAGAACTACCCATACCAGGCTCAACAGAGACCTCAACCTGTCTTAGCTCAGTAGCCACCCCCACCAGCGAATGTCATCTCAGTCAAATACGCTGCTGCAGAAGAGAACCTAAGTAGGGCCTTAGTGCCTTCTTCACCTTTGATCACAGAGGGAGACCCGAACTCAAACAGTTTTGACTCTATGCATGTAGATAGTCCATGCGCTTATTACATGGAGTCACCAGAACATGTGGAGACATATCATTATGATAGTCCACCAGTGGAACCTAGTTGGGAGCCAGACTATGCTAATGTGATGTACACAAACCCAAATCCACGGCCCCAATTAAGACAACAAAGACCAGAGGGCCCTAGAGGACCATGCTTTAGGTGCCAAGGAGACCATTTCATAAAGGATTGTCCACATCCTCCTATAGCAGGACAATCACAGTACTATAACATCCAAGGCTTTTGTGCCGATTGTGGCAAAGAGCATATAATCAAAGATTGTCCTAAGAACCTTGTTAATGCTTCGAATGTGACACCGATCAACGTGATAGGTATTGTAAATAACGCAGATGGATCCAACCCTACATACGTGCCTATCCAAGCTATAACAAGAGCCCAGGTGCTCTTACAAAACCAACAGCTTAATCAAGAGAAAGCGGCCAGAAGTAGTGAAGTTGCAGAATCTAGCAGTAAAAAGACAAAATCTTGGAAAGATTCTAGAGAAAGAATTAAGAGAAAATGGAGTAAAAAGATAACTGAGTTGGAAGGAAGTCTAAAGGAATCTAGAGCCAAAATCCTAGAATTGACTTCACAGGAATTGAATCAAGAGAATCCAGCTCAGAAATCAGGATCAGTTTTAGCAGAACCCATACCAGAAAATCTAGACATGATGTTTCGTGCATATCAGGCTAGATTAAAAGAGGGACCTCAAGTAGCTGAAATGAGTAAGAACTACCCTCGAGCTGATCTAGAAACTGAGAGAACTAAACTTTGCATGAAGATGGTAGAATTAGCACAAGCTTTGTTCGAAGCCTCTAGATATCTTAATTGGAATAACATGGCAAAACCGGAATTACATTTTCAAGGACTAATGGAGAGGCTAGAATATTTGATTGAAAGCAAAGAGAAAAAGGATCAGCATAGGAACCCTATTGTCTCAGAGACACAGGAAAGGTGTTGATATATTTAGGTAGTCATGTGTGTGAACACTCTAGGACCGCCAGGGCACATTTTTCCCTCTTTAGGAGGTTTTTTTCCCCCGGCTTGTATATACGCCTATTGCCCTAATGGGCTACTTATCTTTGTACATTCTCTAGTAATACATTCACTCTTGTGTGTTGTGCTCCAAGCTTCTTCTTCTTCCTTGTGTTGTTCGCGTGCTTCCGCAGACGTCTAACTCCAACAATTGGTATCAGAGAAGGTCATTGCTTCTTCTAGGGCGCCGTCGACACTCCTACGTTTGCAGTTTCAGATTCGCACAAAATTTGGTGAGCATACTCAGGGTGTTTCCGAGATCAAAACTGCTTCGCTCTGTGGTGCCGAAATCGCGATCTGAGCTCGTTTCGGCCTCCAAACGCACTATCGCAGTGCTTGTGCAGGCTATTTCGTCCTTTTGTGCCAAAGGTATATACGAGTTTCTGTTCGCCAGCTTAAGCGTCTCGAAGTCTGCTACAAGTCTAGCAGAACTCGTCTGGGTAGTTCTGTTCAACTTTTTGAGATATAGTCAATTTTCTGCATCAAGGTATTTTAGTCACCGGCCATGGCTGAAAGCAGTGATGTATTCCGTATGTTGGCTGTTGAGGATAAGTTGGATGGTACCAACTACCCATTATGGGCTTATATGATGCGACATGTACTGGTTGCAAAAGGATTGTGGAACATTGTGCAGGGTGTTGAAAGACGTCCTGTTACACCTGTAACGACAGGTACTGCAAATACAGGTGTTGGAGCTGATGAAGATGGTGTCGAAGATGATATTCCGCAGATTCCTGTTCGTGCTGTTGTTTGTGTTGCACCTACTGCAGAGCAGATTCGTTGGGATGGCAGAGATGCCCAGGCACATGCATTGATAGCTTTGTCTGTCAAACGTGCCATTATTCCTCACATTCGCTCTTGCAGAACAGCAAAGGATGCTTGGGATACACTTATCACTTTGTACCAGGCTAGGAATGAGGCTCGTGTTGCTTACCTCCGAAAACAGTTGGAGAGTGAGCACATGAATGAAGGTGATTCGATGGACAGTTTTCTTATAAAGATCAAAGACCTGAAGGAACAATTGATTTCTGCTGATGAGGTTATACCAGACAGCTCACTTGTGCAGACCGTTCTGAATGGCCTTCCTGATTCATATTAGAGTTTTGCCTCTACTCTTCGATTGATGATGAAAGGCAATCCGAATGCCTTGTCATTTGAGGAATTAGTCTCTGTTCTGTTGCAAGAAGATCAGTCCAGGCAGAACAGGTCCATTATGCGTGTTGCAGATCAAGCTTTCCTGGCTAGTCAGAAGGGCAAAGGAAAATGGAGCTCTTCTACTAGTAAGCAGAAATCTGCAAATGCTGCACAATCGAAGAACCAGGATAAAGATGAGAAGAAATCAGAAAAGCAGAAATTGTTCTGCAAGTACTGTAAAGGAAATGATCATATTATAAAGAACTGTCCAAAACTGGCTGCTAAAGAGGCAAAGAAGAAAGAGGCTGGAATGGTTGTTGCAGAGGCCTCTACACCAAAAACATAGTCTGCAAATCTTGTGCAGGAAGAAGAATGGGCGTTTACTACTGTCTGCAGTTTTGACCCATCTTCTCATGATCAGTGCATGTCTGCAGTAGACTCAGATGTTTGGTACTTTGACAGTGGGGCGACCAAACATATTACCTCGCAGCGCAGTTTCTTCTCTTCACTCGAGCCTGCCCCTACAGGGAATACTGTCACATGCGCCAATAACTCCTCTTATCCTGTTATGGGAGTTGGTAAGATCATTCTGACTACTGCTGATGGTAGTTCTTTCACTTTGTCAGATGCTTTATTTGTGCCAGGGATCAAAAAGAACCTGTTATCAGTTTCTGCATTAGCCAAGATTGGCTTGGTTGTGAAATTCGTTGATGACAAGTGTACAGTCCATGATCTCTCAAATGGCGATGTGATTATTGCTTCTGGCATTTTATATCGTGGGCTGTATAAGCTCATAGACTATGAAAGATCTGTGAATGATTCGGCATGTGCAGTTCATGATTCTCAGGCTATGTCAGATGCAAAGCTTTGGCATGCACGCTTTGGTCATCTGAATTTTGCTAGTTTGTTACGCCTGCAGAAATCTGAAATGGTGTCCTCTTTGCCCAAACTTGAGGCACCTGGAAAACATGTTTGTGAAGGCTGTATTTTGGGCAAAATGCAGCGTTCTTCCTTTCCAAAAGATGGTTCAGTTCGGGCTATGCAGAAATTGCAGCTTGTACATAGTGATGTCTGTGGTCCTATGCAGACAACCTCTTTTGGAAATTACCTTTACTTCGTGACTTTCATTGATGATTTTTCCAGGCATGCATGGGTATATCCACTCAAAGCAAAGTCCGAAGTGTTCATGTGCTTCAAACAGTTTTTGTTTTTGGCTGAAAATCTGTCAGCATGTAAAATGGGCACCCTCCGTTCTGATCGAGGGGGGGAATATATGTCTTCAGATTTTAATGCATTTCTGGCTGAACGTGGGATAAAACACCAGTGTACAGTGCCGTATACACCTCAACAGAATGGAGTTGCTGAACGAAAGAACAGGTCACTCATGGAGATGGCGAGGTGCATGGTCAAAAGTCAGGCTTTACCACATAGTTTCTGGCTTGAGGCTGTCATGTGTGCAGCATATGTACTGAACAGGTGTCCCACCAAAGCGTTGCAGTCTATCACTCCATATGAGGCTTGGCATGACCGCAAGCCATCTGTTGCTCATCTGCGTGTTTTTGGTTGTTTGGCATATGCATTAGTGCCTGAACAACATCACAGAAAATTGGATGATAAGGCAGTAAAATGTATTTTTGTTGGGTACAGTTCTGAAAGTAAAGGCTATCGTCTGTATCATCCACAGACTAAATGCATTCTGGTTAGCCGTGATGTTGTCTTTGTGGAAGATGCTATTCAGCCATTGCTTTCATGTACTAAGGAGACATCTGTTAGCTCCAAAGACATGTATGATACTTTGATGCCTCTTTTTACAGGTGGACAGGCTAGCGCTGGTCCTAATGAGGCAACTTCTCAGCCTTTGCAGGTTTCATATGATGATGCAGATCATTCCATTTCTGATGCAGATTTACATGATGCACTTGTTGATGAGAGAGCTGATATTGAACAGGCAAAAACTATGCCAAAATGGCTGGTGCAGACTTTGCGTGACAGCAAATTAGATGCACCTTTGTCATATCGTACTCGTTCAGGCTCTCATAGTACCTCCTTTGCATCAGATTGCTATGCTATGGCTGCATCTAGTCTCTGTGATGAGAATGAGCCTGTTTCTTTTGATGAAGCACAAAATTCAGAAAATTGGATGGCTGCTATGCAATCTGAATATGATGCTATAATGAAGAATGGTACATGGTCTTTATGTGACTTGCCTCCTGGCAAGAAGGCCATTGGCACTAAGTGGGTATACAAGCTGAAGCGTAAACCTGATGGTACAGTTGACAGGTATAAGGCTAGGCTTGTTGCAAAGGGTTATGCGCAAGAAAGAGGCATTGATTTTGATGAGACCTTTGCACCTACATGCCGTATGACTACTGTTCGGAGCATTTGTGCACTTGCAGCCCATCATGGTTGGAATGTACATCAGTTGGACATTAAAACAGCATTTCTGAATGGTGACTTGCATAAAGAAGTGTATGTTTTTCAGCCCCGTGGCTTTGTGCAGAAAGGGCATGAAAACCAGGTGTGCAGGTTAAAGAAGGCGTTATATGGTTTAAAGCAAGCACCACGTGCTTGGTATGAGAAAATACATGCCTATCTGATTGCACATGGTTTTGAGAACAGTCCAACTGAAAGCACCTTATATGTTAAGCGTGCTAATGATGTGCTTTTGATCATTGTTGTCTATGTAGACGACATGTTGCTCACTTTGTCCTCTTGAGAAGCATATTGCTGATTTCAAGGCTGATTTGCATGCCTCATTTGAGATGTCTGATTTGGGGCATTTGCATCACTATTTGGGCATTCAGTTTATGCAAGTTGATGGTGGAATGGCTTTGTGTCAAACGAAATATATTGACACATTATTGCAGCGTTTTGGCCTTGAAGACTGTAAGCCTATTGCCACTCCTATGGAGACAGGTTTACGATTGAGTCTTCATGATGCTGGAGATGCATTTGATGCTGTTCTCTATCAGCAGGCTGTTGGATGCTTGATTTACTTATGCATTACTCGGCCAGATATTCAGTTTGTTGTCTCACAGATGAGCAGGTTTATGCATTGCCCAGGAGTCACGCATTGGAAAGCGGTTAAGCGCATCTTTCGCTACTTGAGTGGTACTCGGCTACTTGGGTTGTTTTATCCCAAGGGGGGATCACTACCGCCAAATTTGCATGCTTTTTCTGACTCAGATTGGGCTCGTTGCTATGACACTCGTGTATCCACCAGTGGTTTTTGCTTCATGCTTGGTAGCTCATGTATATCTTGGTTGAGCAAGAAGCAGCCTACTGTGGCCACTTCTAGTTGTGAGGCTGAGTATAGGGCAGCTTTCACAGCGACTGTTGAGTGTGTGTGGCTCAGACGCCTTATGGCTGATTTGGGTGTTGGCTAGTCTTCTGCCACCACCATCTTCACTGACAGTCAGAGCGCATTGGCAGTTGCGAGGAACCCTGTGTTCCATGCTCGCACTAAGCACATTGAGGTGCATTATCACTATGTCAGGGAGAGGTTCTCTGCTGGGGAGATCAGCTTGGCATATGTGCCCACGCAGGAGAACATTGCAGACCTTTTCACGAAGGCTCTGCCTAGGGAGAAGTTTGAAGCTTTCCGCAAAGCTTTGGGCTTACTTCCTTTTGTGGAGTGATTTCCACATAGCTCGGCACTTCCTTATACATGAGTGCCAGCTCCTTGTTCACCGCATCACTCCCAGGGGGGATTTGTTGATATATTTAGGTAGTGATGTGTGTGAACACTCTAGGACCGCCGGGGCACTTTTTTCCCTCTTTAGGAGGTTTTTTTCCCCCGGCTTGTATATACGCCTATTGCCCTAATGGGCTACTTATCTTTGTACATTCTCTAGTAATACATTCAGTCTTGTGTGTTGTGCTCCAAGCTTCTTCTTCTTCCTTGTGCTGTTCGCGTGCTTCCGCAGACGTCTAACTCCAACAAAAGGAATGCACCATCTCTGTCTCACGTACCCAATACAGAAAGTCAAGACAATTTGTCTTCCATACATAAATATTCACATGACTTTTTGAGAGAAATCCAAGAAGAGAAATGGAGAAAGGAACAAAGAACCCATCCTCCTATTCAAGAAATAGATGACTTGCAGGAGCAATTTCCCCAAGACATCCCCTCTATTTACAATGAGGTAGAGGAGGAACAACTGAGTGAACACACAGCTTTTGAATCCAATTCTTTACAAGAATTACCTCAGTTCACAGGACCTTGGGAAGCAAAGTCTATTAATATGAGAGCACCCACGATAATAGTGAGGAATGAAGAATCAGTAATCCCTAGAAACACGGAAGTGATCAGGAAGACTAAAGTACAGTGTAATCTCACTCTAGAGGAGTTGTTAAAGGTAAAACCAGAATTGTGGAAACATGTAGCAAATCAATTCCCCGAGCTTGCTACTACTCCCTCACAAATAGGATCACAAAATAAGGTACCAGAGATACCCATAGAAAAGATTGGAGATGTAAGTGAAGGAGAGGAAGGTAACACATATCTTCCAATAACCCATCAGGGCTACACCACGAAAGCCATCTTAGATTCAGGAGCCGGAGTAGCCATAGCTACCACCGCTTTATGGAAACGTTGGGGTAAGCCAACATTAAGACCCACCAGGATGAAGCTACAAATGGCTGATGGACACATAGAGAAACCATTAGGCTTACTAGAAGGCATATCTCTCACCACTTGTGGTGTAGAATTTGAGCATACCTTTGCCATTTGTGACTTTGCAAAAAACCATGCTTATGAGATGATACTGGGATGACCATTCATGCGTCAGTTGCAAATTGTACAAGATTGAAAAACTAATTCTTTGTACTTGCAAGATTTAGGAGTGACTACCAAAGTCAATCTTAAAGACTATTCACATCGAGATGTACCCCCAATACAATGGCATACCATCCATAAGACACCAGTAGAGACGGAATCCGTGCACTCATTAGAATCAGATCCTTCTTGGTTGCATGAGGATACTCATTTATGGATGTGTAAAGTAGAAAAACAAGAGGAAGGAATGTTAGAAGCCAGGACCTTAGGAGCAGAACAACATCCACGAACCCTTCAGGATCCAGCTTATGCACCTGTAGTATTTCCAGACGAAGAGTTTGAACCCCATGGTTGGGCAGAAATCCTAGCAACCATGGATGTAGCCATCAATGAAGAACAATGGACACCCCACTATGACGAGGATGGCTATGACATATCAGTTTTCACGATAGAGCCAATCATGTGCGATTCAATTTTAGAAGAGTGTGAACCTAACACTGATGCATTTGAGGATGCAAGTGATTTTGATTTAGAATCAATTATCATGGACTCACCCTTTGCATCAGAGGAAGAATATTTTCACGAAGTAGAAACTCACCCTCAGAAAGAGGAAGAAATTACAAATGAGGTGAGGTTAGCCACTCAAGTGACTAGCAAAAGTGAAGGCAAGAAAAGAAAGAAGAAAGACACCATGACAGAAAAAGAAGAATCTTTGTTTGAAGTACCCGAGAATTTCAAGAAATATGAAATCGATAAGAATTCCTTAAAAACATGACACATGAGTCGCTGGAAAGTGGCGGGTGCATTTGTTAAGCAAAATGGCATTACACGAAATGCAAATATGCCCCATTCAGTGGTAAATGCCGTCTTGTGTTGGTCCTCTGGAGCAATGGCTACTTGATTATAGCCTAAAAAACCATCAAGGAAGCTGTAAACTTCCTTACCCGCAACTCTTTCCAATAGATGTTCTGTGATAGGAAGAGGATAACTGTCTCTAATTGTGGCGTCATTAACTTTTTTAAGGTTAGTACACACACGCAATTTTCCATTCTTCTTGGGCACAACCACAATGGGGGATACCCATTCGGTATGCTCAATTTCGTAAATGAATCCTGCTTCTATCAAGCAATCTATCTCCTCTTTAATCTTCGCAGCGTAGTTATCATTGTACGTGTACGGTTTCTGTTTTGTCGGTTTTGCATCTGGAGTCATAGGGATTCTATGAGAGCATATATCTGGATCTACTCCTTTCAAATCTTTGTAACTCCAAGCGAACACATCTCTATATTGGCGCAATAGGGCAACTAGCTCTTCTTCTTCTCCCTTTGACAAATCATGCCCTATGTATGTACATTTTTCTTCTTCTCCTTCTATGGCTACTATTATTTTCTTGGTTTTCTCTCGGTTATCATATACTTGTTTGTCATTCGCCTTTCTATTAGGCATTTGTACCATGATTCTTCTAGCAAGAGTTTGGAAGTTTATGTCGATGACATATGTGCTCATTCAAATGTAAGGCAGACACATATCCCAGAGTTAAGGCAAATATTTGACAAATGTCGAGAATATCAAGTTTGTTTGAACCCAGAAAAGTGCGTTTTCATGGTCAGACAAGGCAAAATTCTAGGACACATTGTGTCAAAAAATGGAATCTCTACGGATGAGGAAAAAGTGAAGGTAATTGCAGAATTACCTAGACCAACTAATGTGAAAGAGGTACAAGCAAATATGGGCCATTGCGGTTATTATAGGAGATTCATACACATGTATGCAATCATAGCCAAGCCTTTGTACTCTCTTTTAACCAACTTTGTATGGACAGATGAATATGAAAATTCATTCAATGAACTCAAACGATGCTTGTGCTCAGAACCTTTATTGACTACCCCAGATTGGAGTAAGCCATTCCATGTACATGTGGATGCATCCAATTACGCCATAGGATGTGTGTTAGCACAACCCACGAATGAAGGTAACATCGATCTCCCCATAGCTTACACGAGCAGACAATTGAACGCAGCAGAAAGAAATTACACCACGACGGAACGAGAAGGATTAGGGATGATCTACGCAATAAAGAAGTTTAGGCACTACTTGTTGGCCAATAAGTTCAAGTTCTTTACAGATCATCAAGCCCTATTGTACCTAGTCAACAAGCCATGTAACACAGGACGACTAATACGTTGGTTTCTATTACTCATGGAATATGATTTTGAAGTTGTAGTTAGGAAAGGAAAGACACATCTCAGAGCTGACCACCTTTCAAGATTAACCTCAGGAGGAGCTCCTCAAGGAGTAGTGGATGAGTTACCAGACGCATATTTGTTTAACCTTGAGATAGCACCAGAATGGGCTAAGCCTATAGTCCCTATTCTGACATACGGACCCAAGAATCCTAGGATAAAGATCAAAGAAGGAGAGATTACCAAGTCTCAGAGATACCAAATAATGGCAGGAAGCATATATAAACAGGATAATCAAAAGATTCTTGCTTGTTGTGTAGATGAATCAGAACATGTGAATTGGTTGCAATTAGCACACATAGGTGCATTAAAGCAACATCATTCAAAACATCAAACATTACAGACTCTGCATAGATTAGGAGTATATTGGCCCTCGATGCAAGTAGATGTCTACAAGTTGTGTAAAGAATGCCATGTTTGTTGTGAAAGACCACCAGTAGAGCATGCTACACTATATCACGTGTCTCTCACACCAGACTGGAGTGAACAATTAGTGAATTGAGGACGAAGACATTCCCTCAAGGAATGACTTTAGCACGACAACACAGTCTAGAGCAGGAAGCTCAAGATTATTCACTTGTTGGCGATAACCTATACAAAAGAGGACGAGATGGATATCTAAGACAATGTGTTCATGAGAGCGATTATCTGAGCATACTAGAGACTGCACACCAAGGTGTTGCAGGAGGTCATTTTGGACCCGATAGGATAATCAAAGCCATCCTCTTTGCAGGATTATGGTGGCCCACTCTTCACATGGATGCTCATACCTATGTAAAGAGATGTGATGTGTGCCAAAGAACTCAGTTTCCTACACACAGAGATGAAATGCCATTGAAACCCATGATGGGCGGACGTGCATTTTCTAAGTGGGGTATAGACTTTGTAGGACCCATTAACCCCCTTGCAAAAGGTACACATGCTGAATACATTATTGTTGCCACAGATTATCTTACGAAATGGGTAGAGGCAAAAGCCACGAAAAAGAATGATGCACACACAACTGCAAAATTCTTATTTGAGAATGTCTTTACAAGATATGGACTGCCTATAGAGTTAGTGAGCGATCGAGGCACTCACTTTCTAAACCAAGTCATTGAATATTTGTTACAGGATTTTATGGTGATTCACAAGAAATCTGCACCATATCATCCTCAAGCCAATGGTCAGGCTGAAAGCACTAATAAGATCCTTTGTAACGTACTGACGAAACTCGTGAACAACAAAAGTTCAGATTGGGACAAACAGTTACACCACGCTGTTTGGGCATATCGAGTGGCCTACAAGACCGTACTCAATGCAACTCCCTTTCAGATGGTTTTTGGTCAGAATGTTGTGCTTCCTTTGGACTTCTTGATACCGACCCTTAAGGTTGCGCAAGAACATCAGTGGACCGGCCATGAATTATCAACAAGAATAATGGACTTGGAACGATTAGGAGAAAATAGGCTAAAGGCAGCAGCAGGCATATACGCAACAAAGAAGCAACAGAAAGCATATTTTGATGCACATGTGAAAGATAAAGGCCATAAAGAAGGAGATTTAGTTCTAGTATATATGCTAAAGCAACACACACGTAAGTTAGAAAAGCAAGGTTATGGACCTATGATCATTAACAGACTCTCAACAAGTGGAGCAGTACAGTTAGCCACTTTAGAAGGAGATATAATGCCTAATTACATTAGTGGCTGTAGAGTCAAGTTATATCAGGAACCTCTTACTGAGGATATGCTTAGACGACTCACATTAGCAAAGAAGCGTAAGGAGGAAGAAAATAGAATACGAGCTGAAGCTCAGGCAGAAGCTATAGAATGCATTAAACGCATGAAGTTAAGAAGACAAGGACTAGGGAGAGAACATTATAACCATCTGGAAACTACACCCAGATATCCCATGGCCATGTGTCAAGTAAAGTCAACCACTCATCCTAGTATAGTGGACAGGAGACCATTCATTACAGTCAGGCTAGAGCACGGCAACCCTTGCCAAGAGCTCAGGGCTTTAATTGACTCAAGTGCTGCGACTAGTGCGATAAGATGGTCCCACTATAAGGATTCAGGAATAGAAATGCGGCCAATTGAGGCATACCTCATAGGGCTAGGAGGCATGGAAACCCCTTGCATGGGTGAGGTGGACCTTCCTATCCTCATTAAGGAAGTGACCATGAGAGCAAAGCTACTAGTGTGCCATGATGACGACCTGATAGAATCCCTAATCCTTGGCCAAGATTGGCTATACAATCACTCTGTGGACCTAAATCTTAGACAAGGCTCCTTACAGATTGGAACCTTACAACAGAAGCGAGTGATACCGCTTGACTTCCCTAACGGCATTCCAACTGAGGTTTGTAACCCTAGACCCTATGAAATGCATGCGACGGAAGACCGGGAGATCTTGGGTCAGATCAGTCACGTTACGTCTACACCAACCCACTCGGGCTTGGCTATAGACAATTATCAATCAGAAGGACGACATGAGATCTTCCCTGGGGCTTCTTGCAAACTAGAAGGGGCAGCTACCCAACCGCTAGGGCAGATGGGCACAATCAGCGGTCAGGTGGGTTGCATCAGCGACCAAATGAGCACAATACCCTGCGGTGCTCATCCTTCCAAACTTGTTGCGGACTGGCCTAGATTAAAGATAAAGAACGAATCACTTCCTAATGGGGAGGTCACGCAAGTGTTGGATCTCCCTTCTTTTCCAAAGCAGAGCGTCCAATGGACCTCTCAAACCCAACCACGAACGAGTCAACCACAATAGAGGAACCCAGACCGACGACACCACCAGACAAGGCAAAGAAAGCAGCAGTATCAACATCACAGAACAAGTGGCACGAAACAAATATGGGTGCCAAAAGGACAGCAACCACAGGCTACTGGCAACATTGCAGACGAGAACAGGACAAAGTTTCAACAGAAGCAGAGTCAGCATCCAAAGTCCCCTCGATCTTCTTCCCCAAGTACAAATACTCGGCAGATTTGGATCGCCAAGAAGTATCTTATCAATCGACCCACACCCATGCAGATTTGGGTACCCAAACAATGTATTATAGCCCAACCCTCAAGCCATGTAATATATAACCCTCAAAAATATTTCCATCCTTCAATACCACCAAACCCGATACCACTTTTCGTCCCTCAGCAGAAACACACCACCCACTCAAATACTCTTAGGAAATGGATACCGAAACGTATCCAGACGTCTTCTTGTACCCCCTTATCTAACAATTCTCCCACCCCGTTTAAACTCCACCCTTGTAATAATTGACCCTCAACCAAACCTTGTATAAATTCATACACCAAAACCCCACATCATGCATAATAAAAGCTCCTCAAGAAATGTATGCATAATCTGACAATGTAGGCGTCTGTTGGAGCAAACCAATCACAAATTGGTGATTATACAGATCTTGAAGAATGCTTATGGTCAGAATGAAGCAAAGAAAGACACTTGTAAAGTGAAGAAGAATTCAGGATGATGTCTTGTACACATATGTATATATAAGTGAAGAATCTTGTAAGCTAAGTATAGTTAAACCCTTAGGATGATAAGGAGTAGAGTCATAGACGCGAGATGAGTCTAAAGTCGTGTATATATAAGATAATTATGACAAGAAATGTATGAGAGAAAGTAATAGAGTCATTTTGTAGATGACAATTTTCAGGAAGATGTGTAGAGAGTTTTTTCTCAGAAAATAGCGACGGGTTTTTCTCTGAGTGCTCTCTGTCTGATCATGTGCATCAGAAATCCTTTTGTACACATCTAATTGAGAAGCTAATGAAGCTATGTCTAGAGTTTCAGAATCTAATTCCTCTCCTACTTTGAGAATGATCATTAGGAACATTCATATGTAGAATGTGAGAACCAAAGCCTCAAAGTAGCGCACTTTTCCGTCTCAGTATTTTGATCAGATCTGAGTGTATACTGTAAAGTTTTTGATGAGTGAGCACTTAAAATTTAAGTTAGAAGATAAGGAAGCTATGACTAAAAGCATTTAGCAAAACCGGTTTCAGATTGGGAGAAATCAAGTTAAGAAGTTGGCTATGTCGAAGGCGCAACTTCTGAGAGTCATTTTCTGACATGTATTTGATCTTAATGATCAAATTAAACTTTTGGTGATTAGTTTTAAGAACTAATGACTAGTATGATTGCGCAAAGGTATTGCTAATACTTGTGCATCATTTACTTGAAGAAATTTGAAGATTTGTGCAGGTAAAGAAGTTGATATCTGAAGCAGACTTTCTGAAGTTGACACTTCTTCACTCAGAGAAGTATTGCTTGAAGTTTTGGTAAAGAAGAACATTGTTTGTGTAAAGTTTGGTTTATAACTGACATAGAAGTGTTCTTAAGTCAGTATAGATCAAACCTTTGGAGATTAAGAGGTCTCCAACATTGGTATCAGAGCTAAAGGTGAAGTACAAGAGAAGAAAAGATAATTGAAGTTGCGACTGGTGCAGATATTGAAGATCTTCCAAATCAAAGGAGGACAAGGACAAATTATTGAAGATAACTTGCAGAAGTTCATAGTACAAGTTCGAAAGAATCAAGAAGGATAAAAGCTTATATCAAAGGTACACTTTCTCCTCATAAACCATAGTAATTGCAGATACAGAAAGTCAAGGATGGGAGAAAGCTTGCAGATTGATAAGCTAGATAGGGAGAACTATCCAGCATGGTCCATGAGGATGGAAGCACACCTCATGAGCAAAGACCTTATAGCATTTATTACAGGAGATGAAGAAAAACCTGAATTTGCAGATCCTAGTATTCCTACTAGGGAAGAGCTTGCAATGTTGAAGACTTGGATGAGAAAGGATGCTCAAGCAAGGAGTATCATCTACATGGCTGTAAATGATTATCTTTTACCTCACATCAGAGGTTTGGAAAGTGCTACAGATGTTTGGAATGCCTTGGAAGAGCATTTCCAAAATACAACTAAGTCTAGGAAGTCCTCACTATGGGCTGAGTTCACAACCTTCAAGAAGAAGAGCTCACAATCAATTTCAGATTATGTGGCAAGGATGAAGGATATTGCAGATAGCTTGGGAGCAGTGGATGAAGACATTGAAGAGGAAAAGTTGGTAAGACAAATACTTACAGGTTTGAGAGGAGATGAGAAGTGGAAGCCTTTCATATTGTCTATAGAGTTGTCACTTGATCACTTTACTCCTGATCTTAATCAATTGCTAGGACACATGCTAACCTTTGAGCAGGATCTTAAAGGAGACAATGATAGAAGTACAAGTCAAGCTATGTACTCCAAGGACAAGAAAAAGAATGGTAAGGGAAAGCAATCAAATGATGATGAAGGGAATTCAAATCAAGCTAACTTTACAAAAGGGAAGATGAACTTCAGAGGTAAAGGAAGAGGAGGTAAGAACAAAGATAATGCTAAAGCTTGTTGGATTTGTGGCAGAACAAATCATTTGGCAAATGATTGTTGGTATAACAATCAATATGGTGGAAGCAATAATCAGAATTATAATCAAAGAGGTAGAGGAGGCAGAAACCAAAGAGGCAATTTCAGAGGAAGAGGTGGTAGGACATCATATGGTAGAGGAGGTGGAAGAAACTTCCAATCTCAGTCCTACAACAACAATTATAACAATTATGCATCAGATCAGAAGGATGACATGACTCTTATCTTGAATGCAACTCATGAATCAATGGGAGAAGATCAAAGAGTGTTTTATATTGACTCAGGGTGCAGCAACCATCTGAGTGGGAATCTATCCTTGATGACTGATATGGAAGCAAGGGTGAATGGACATACAGTTCAGACAGGTGACAATACCAAACATAAAGTGGAGAGCATTGGATCAGTGAAGACAAAGAGTGGAAGTACACTTCTGAGTAAGGTACTTTATGTTCCTACTATTCCTAAAAATCTGATAAGTGTAGGGCAAATTGTGGAGAAAGGATATGAGGTAAGATTCACAAATGATGGTGTTTCTGTACAAGATCCAAATCAGGGATATAGAAACATAATTGCAGGAAAAAAGGAAGGAAGATTGTTCACTCTCAAAGTCCAAGGTAATGTGGGACATGCATTATTTACCTATGGAAGTCAAAAGGTATCTGAATTAGACCTATGGCATAAAAGGCTAGGTCATTTCAATGAGAGAGCTATAAAGGAGATGTCAAAGAATCAGGTGGTGCTTGGATTGCCAAATATTGAAGGGCAACATATGGTGTACAAGTGTGAAGCTTGTCAATTAGGTAAAGCACATAAGAGTTCTTATAACAAATCAGGATACAAGCATTCAAATATGCTTGAATTGGTTCATACAGATGTATGGGGTCCCTCAAGGGACTATAGCATAAATGGATCCAGATATTATGTGTTGTTTGTTGATGATGCAACAAGGTGGATTACTTTGTATGTAATCAAGGATAAATCAGAAGTTTTCAAGACATTCAAACATTTTCATGCTTATGCAGAAAGGATCACAGGACAAAAGCTAAAGAGGTTAAGATCAGATGGAGGGGGAGAGTATTTCTCTACAGAGTTTGATGATTATTTGTGGAATGCAGGTATCAAAAGAGAAGTAACTTGCAGGTACTCCCCTCAACAGAATGGAGTAGCAGAAAGGAGGAATAGGACTCTTGTAGAGTTTGCAAGAGCCATGATGAAGGAAAAGAATTGTCCAAATTACTTATGGGCAGAAGCCATTAACACTGCAACATATCTTGTGAATAGGTTGCCTTGCAAAGCTTTGGATGGAGGAACCCCTTATGAAGCATGGTGGGGTAAGAAGCCTAGTCTTGATCATTGTAAAGTATTTGGATGTATTGCATATGCTTATGTTCCTTCACAATTAAGACATAAGCTAGAACCAAAAGCAGAGAAGTATGTGTTTATTGGATATGATGATAGACAGATGGGTTACAGGTTGTGGAGTCCATCCACAAAGCAATTTCTTGTTACCAAAGATGTGACATTTGATGAGCAAAACACATGGTATACAGGATCAACAAATGATTTTGCAGGTGTTGAAGAAATACAAAGAAAAGGAAAGGCAAAGGTAAAAGTGTGTGAAGAAATTGTTGATGAAATTGAATCAAGAAGTAGATTGCAGGATCATGTAGAAGAAGGGCCAAGATTTGATCCAGAGTCAAATGAGGCTGAAACTTCAAGAAGTGCAGAAATCAGAAGATCTACAAGGGAAAGGAAAGAACCTATAAGGTATAGTTATGATACATCTTTCCTAACAACAAAAGATTATGCCTACATTGTGAAGACAGAAGAAGATCCAACCACTTATGAAGAAGCCAAAGGTAAACAGAATTGGGAGAAGGCAATGCAGGAAGAGTATGATGCTCTACTTGAAAATGAAACTTGGGAACTAGTACCAAGACCAAAGAATCAGAAGGTCATTGAATGCAAGTGGGTATATAAAACAAAGAGGTTTGCAGATGGTAAGGTGTCTAGATATAAGGCTAGACTTGTGGTCAAAGGTTATGCCCAAACTTATGGGGTAGATTATGATGAAACCTTTAGTCCTGTTGCTAAGATGTCTACAATTAGGACATTGATTGCTATTGCTGCTTGCAAGGGATGGAAATTATCACAATTGGATGTGAAAAATGCATTTCTAAATGGATACATTGCAGATGAAGTATATATGGAGCAACCAGAAGGCTTCATGGAATCAATTGGATCAGATTATGTGTGTAAGCTCAAGAGAGCTTTATATGGGTTGAAGCAAGCCCCAAGAGCTTGGAATTACAGATTCGTCAAGTTCTTGAATGAATGTGGATTTCAAGCATCAAAGGCAGATAGTAGCTTGCTAGTGAAGGCAAGTGAAAATGGATACATTTACATGTGCATTTATGTTGATGATATTATTGTTACAGGAACAGATGCTCAAGGAATCAATGAACTCAAAAGACAAATAGAGAAGGAGTTTAAGATAAGTGATTTGGGAAACTTGTCTTATTTTCTAGGAATGCAGATTGTATATACTCAACATGGAGTATATGTTTCACAAGAGAGATACTTGAAGAATCTTTTAGTCAAGTTTAACATGGAAGATTGCAAGACCTCAACTACACCATTGGAGGTAAATCATAAATTAAGCAGGTATGGAGGTGAAGAGTTCAATGATATGAAGAAATATCAGAGTTTGGTAGGTAGTTTAATCTATGCTACCTTGACAAGGCCAGATCTATCATATGCAGTAGGTGTGTTGTCACAATTTATGCATTGTCCAAAGAAGACTCATTGGATTGCAGCCCAAAGGGTACTCAGATATATCAAAGGAACCCTAAGTGAAGGTTTGTATTATGGTTTCACTTCTGACACAAGAATCAAAGTGTTTAGTGATGCAGATTGGGCAGGTGACTCAGATGATAGAAGGTCTACTCATGGGTATCTCTGTTATGTTGGAGATAAGCTAGTTTCTTGGTGTTCAAAGAAGCAACATACAGTTGCTTTATCATCCACAGAAGCTGAGTATAAGGGAATGGTAGAAGCTGCAAAAGAAGTTATATGGTTGAAGACCTTGATGAAAAGTTTTGAGACTGATCATAGTACTCCAATAATTTTTGGAGATAATATGAGTTCTTTGTATTTGGCAGCTAACCCTGTTTTTCATGCCAGGACTAAGCATATAGAGATTTAGTATCATTTTTTGAGGGAAAAGGTACTTGATAAAGAGATTGAAGTGATGTACACTCCAACAAAAGAACAGGTGGCAGATATGATGACAAAAAGTTTGGATGGACCTAAGCTACAGAGATTCAAGGAGATGGCAGGAGTGAAGAAGAATAGAATAATCACAATTAGTGATTGAGGGGGAGCTGTTGGAGCAAACCAATCACAAATTGGTGATTATACAGATCTTGAAGAATGCTTATGGTCAGAATGAAGCAAAGAAAGACACTTGTAAAGTGAAGAAGAATTCAGGATGATGTCTTGTACACATATGTACATATAAGTGAAGAATCTTGTAAGCTAAGTATAGTTAAACCCTTAGGATGATAAGGAGTAGAGTCATAGACGCAAGATGAGTCTAAAGTCGTGTATATATAAGATAATTATGACAAGAAATGTATGAGAGAAAGTAATAGAGTCATTTTGTAGATGACAATTTTCAGGAAGATGTGTAGAGAGTTTTTTCTCAGAAAATAGCGACGGGTTTTTCTCTGAGTGCTCTCTGTCTGATCATGTGCATCAGAAATCCTTTTGTACACATCTAATTGAGAAGCTAATGAAGCTATGTCTAAAGTTTCAGAATCTAATTCCTCTCCTACTTTGAGAATGATCATTAGGAACATTCATATGTAGAATGTGAGAACTAAAGCCTGAAAGTAGCGCACTTTTCCGTCTCAGTATTTTGATCAGATCTGAGTGTATACTGTAAAGTTTTTGATGAGTGAGCACTTAAAATTTAAGTTAGAAGATAAGGAAGCTATGACTAAAAGCATTTAGCAAAACGGGTTTCAGATTGGGAGAAATCAAGTTAAGAAGTTGGCTATGTCGAAGGCGCAACTTCTGAGAGTCATTTTCTGACATGTATTTGATCTTAATGATCAAATTAAACTTTTGGTGATTAGTTTTAAGAACTAATGACTAGTATGATTGCGCAAAGGTATTGCTAATACTTGTGCATCATTTACTTGAAGAAATTTGAAGATTTGTGCAGGTAAAGAAGTTGATATCTGAAGCAGACTTTCTGAAGTTGACACTTCTTCACTCAGAGAAGTGTTGCTTGAAGTTTTGGTAAAGAAGAACATTGTTTGTGTAAAGTTTGGTTTATAACTGACATAGAAGTGTTCTTAAGTCAGTATAGATCAAACCTTTGGAGATTAAGAGGTCTCCAACAGCGTCTAGAGACCTGCATTAGTTTTGCAAATAATCATTACATCAATCACTTCATGACACTTGGCTACACGGGTTACACATCGGTTATGGAAAGGGATTGCGGTCTCACCTTAATGGGATCATAATTAATTTCCATACTAATGTGCTAATCTTTTGTAGCAGATCTTTTCCATTAGCTCGTCAGTCATCATGCAAACCGAAGAAGGACCATCAGATGCTGGCCCAAGCACACCAATGGCCAATATTGGAGAATTACTCGTGGAATCTTATCCTATGATGCAACCACCAGAGTTTCAAGGTTTTCCGGGACCCATGCCAATCGACGATCCTCCTAGAGGATATACTGAGAAGATTCATCGTAACTCTTACTGGTTTCAAGGCCTAGCAGGACCATTAGCAGACGCTGATTTCATATTTGAGGCCAATTTGGCATTTGATCTTCGCACATGGACCAAGTACGAGTTCTTTTCAAGAGAATTTGAAGGACTGCAGAATACACAAGATTTAACGCACGTTTGGGCACGAGCAGGATTTACAGAATATTTTAGTGACCCTCTGCCTAAACCCAATTTTTACAGATGCTTTTACCTAGTAACCACCTTGACAGCTTCAGAGAACAAGGATCTACCCGGAACATTCATGTTACCATCCTTGGTAAATGACCCTCCATTCAGAAGGTTTTATCTGTCCAAAGATTTAATTCGTGCAGCTCTCAAAATACATGGAACGCATACTCCGACGGAGAGAGAATGGCTAGTCCCAGAGAAGATGAAACGTGGTGACGTAACTAAGTGGGAGGATATTTTTGCTATAACACCTGAGCTCTCCAAGCCATTGCGGATATGCATGCAGCACTTTGCTTTCCCAGGTCAGGATCGTTTTACCATGCCCCACAAAAGAATCTGGTTTGGATTATACTTAGCATGTACTGGACCCCAAACGGTTGATCTAGCTAGTTGGATAATTGATCAGCTCTATTTGGCACAACATAGATGGGAACAAAAGAAGGTCATCAATGGGTGTTATGCACTTACAAGGATTATATATATGTGTCTGGCATATGATTTACCCATAGAGCGTGCCATGACCAGTGAGGAACTGAAGGCATTCAAAGGGACCCCTAAGAAGGCTAGAAAGTCTAGCAAAGGCAGAGCCGGAAAGTGGATGAGAGGCACTATCCCGTGCCTACAAGTCCCAGAATCACCCTCGCCACAACCATCTCCAGAGCAGTCACCAACAACAGCCACTCCCACAGTACCACCAATTCGTATACGGTTATTAAGACAAGTTACGCCGGAGGGCACCACCAGTACTGTTGCACCCCAAGCAGCCACAACCATAGAACCTATCACCACAGCAGCTGAACTTCCCACCACTATTGGTGCGGAAGCTTTCTCTTTTCCAATACCCCATTTAGAAGCAGAACAAGTAGAGCCACTGAACACAACGTTTGATTTTGAGATGCCCGATGCATTCTCCAATGAGTTCCAATTTTCAGAAGGACAATTGTTTTCTCAAGAATTTGAAAGGCCTAGCTACCCTACCACACCCAGGGATCAGCCACAAGGACAGATTGTGTCTAGCTCTGATGATGAAAGAACAGCAACCGATGACGACGAAGGCAATGACGAAGCCAGCCAGGGAACTCAGGAATCCCAAGAGCACGAACACACAGACGGTCAAGGCCAACAAACAGACACACATGGTGATACAAGTACCCATGAAGATGAAACTTACGAAGCAGCAGCTTACACACTAGCTATCAAGAAGCTGTATAGAACTATGGAAAAAGTTTGGGCATGCAAAAAGCTGACTGAGGAAGAGAGTCAAGCAATAATAGAACAAGAACTTGTCACAGGCGGATTTGAAGACGCATACATCAAAGGATTCAGAGAGTTAGTCAAATCAGTAGGCTCCAACGAAGCCCTCAGGTACTTGCAACGAAAGCCACTACCACAGTTTGACCCCCGCAGAGTACGACTACTTTCAAAGCCCGGCAAATACATTCGTGTACCAACAGGAGCACAGTCTTCAGAACAAGCCAGGGAGGCACGCCTCGTCACCGAAAGCTCGTTGGCAGTAGAAACCATCCTTGTAGATTCCCCACCCCGCGCTACAAATGTACGTACCTCAGTAGTCACTGAAGTACCGACCACCCCACCTGCTCCTCCATCACCGCCAGTCCATCCACCCTCCCCTCTTCACCCTCCTTCCCCCAGACCAACATCTTCATTCGCCGGTGACGTAGCAGAAATCGTCTTTCCGACCACTAACCCCACAATTCCCGCACCCACTAGACCTAGTCTACCCCCTCACCCATCCCACCTTTCCATTCAACCCATTCCTCCATCCAGCTTTTCCATCCTTCCCCACAACTCCAAGACCTCTTTTTCCATTCCCACCGCCCTTAACCTTCTCCCCCGTCTCACCTCCCCGACCCACTGTAACCCCTCTTTCCCCTTTCCACCGAGCTGCACCAGCCAATCCCCCTGTAGATTACTCCTCAACCTTTGTAAATCCCGTATTTACACTAGCACAAGCACCCACAATCACACCCATATTCACAGTCACCGCACTGGACACGTCCAATGACATGGACTTCTCACCACCCACTGCACCATCACTAACTTCACTCACGGCACAAACATTTTTAGGCACATCACAATTTTCAACAATCACTACAGCATCCACCTTCCCACCCCCATTCCCCGTTCCCTTTGCATCTACACCCACTGCATCTTCATTTAGCACCCCATTAATACTATCACCCACTGTAGATAATGCATTTCGACAGATGTTCATGTGCATGACGCAAGTAAGAGATGAGTTCACATCTCTTGGCAATAATTATCAGCAGCTGCAGAGGACAACCACTGACTTACAGTCATAGTTTAATTTATTGTCTATTGAGAATGCCTCTCTGAACACCCGATACCAGGAATTACGCGAGGCATATCACAAATTGGAACTAGAAAGCGAAGAAAAGACCAAGGAGGCCACTGCTGACCTGGATAACTTATTAAGAGCCGAGACAGTCGGCAATGCAACGCTAACACGAAACATGGGCTTACTACGAAGATACCTAGCAGCCGCCAAGGAAGAAAACCAATGCTTACAGGATCAGAACCGAGAAAACTTAGAAGCAACGCTCGACCACCCAGACCAACCACTCAGTCCTAACAGGTTCAAAGCCATTCCCTCAGACTCGATGAGGATGCTGCTAGAAGATCATGTAAGATTGCTAGATGAATATGACCGCATGAATGAGGAGTTACAGAAACTCAAAGAAGATCATAAATTACTCCAGTACGAGCACCGGCACACCAAGACATACCAGCACCTGTGGACCCCTCTCCTGACATCTTAGAGGAACTCAATGCATTACGGGCCCAGGTATTGAACCTTGAATCAAGGATTGCAGTATATGAAGCACCACCAAGGCCAAATTCCCCACCTGACCTACCAGCTGAAGAAGAAACTGTCACCATCCCGGTGGAGGAAACGTTTGAAGAGGCATACGAGCCACAACCAATCCCAGGCGGACGCGTCACGGCCGAAGGCCAGATGACTTACGAACTCCCGACCCCCGCGTGGATGAAGACAATTGAGGAACTTGGCACAACGCACTCAGCTAGAGTAGAGGCACAATTACATGCCATGGCGATGATAGAAGAAAGAATTTTACAGTCTCCATTCTTTGCTCATTTGGCCCCGCGACGATACATATCTGGGCACGAGCTACAGTATAAACCGTATTTTATGTTAATGGCCGAATACCAGTTAGCCATTGAGAAAGAAACAGGTAAGAAACCATCGCATGCGACTCAGTTCGAGGAGGATGATTTGCCACTAGATGCGCAGCAAGGAGAGACCTATCAACCAGAGTGGCGAAAAGATTTACTACAGAAGTATCTAGAAATGATGAGTACATGGGTAAAGGCACCTTTGCACTTAAAGTACAACCCATGTTGGGGACCAGTACCACGGTGCCGCTCCTGGACTGCCTTTGCTATTAAGGTACAAAACAATAAGCAGTGCCAGGATTGGTTGAATTACCCCTATTTTAAGCCACCCATCGAATTACCAACTGTTGGCTACATGATGGCTACAATTCGCCACTGGCTCCCTAGATTAAAGCATATGGACGATATAGCGGTGCATATGACTGTCAAAATCTTTGACATGATGCAAATGATTTTTAAAGTCTTCCGACGCGTCAAGGCACCTCATGTCAACACCCCGGGCTTTGAGCATGGCAATTTCGATCTGGTATATGATATGAGTACAACGCCATCGCTACGGGTGTGTTATGCCTGGCATTGCAGAATAAAATATCTACCGGCGTGCTACAAGCAGACATTCGAAGAGATGTTCACAACCGGCTTCTGGGAATACCATTCACAGGTATTCATAAGCAGGCCTACACATTTATTACACTTATTTGCCTGTGAACGAATGGTCTATTCCACACACTATCAGATCCCGCCACCGGAAGAACCGCAACCAATCGACTGGGAGAAACTCGAGGCAGATCTGGCCCGAGGCATTCATATCTCCGAGCACACCCTCGCTCAAGACCTCCTACAGAACTATATCCGGCAGACCTCACAACAAGGTTTTGTCAGGGACGACAGAAGCGAGAGGGAGGGGGGTGTTGGAAGCAGCCAGAGGCACAGACGACGCGGAAGCATGTAACGACGGAGCAGTGAGCCAGTCGAATCTTTTTTCAAAGAATCATGTTTTAAAAATACTTTTCAAAAACCTCCAACAGTGATTTTTATCACTAATGTAACATATGTAACATAGAAAAGCCCTTTTCTTAATTTCTCGCTCCATTTTGTGCAAGCCGAGGAGTCCTCGAGCTTGCAGAGCTTAGGTAGAACAAGCGTATCAATTTTAATTATTTTTAGACATCGTTTACCCTTCCAAATAGCATCTAGGACCTAATTTTTAACTAGGCCGGTCACTAGATGTGAAACCGGTCAAAACTAGTCTAGAAACTATAAAAAGAGCTAGAGAGCTCATTTTTGAGGTTAGCTTGTTTGAGGTTAGAGTTCTTTTGAGCTTGTAATAGTGTTCTTGAGTAATAGAGTTGATTTCTCACCTTCCATTGTGTATTGCTTGTCTCTTCGTTGTGTGTGTGTATGTGTGTGTGCATCTCTATGCTTCTCACCTTCACTCTCACTTCATCTCACATTCACGATCTTCATATCACTCCTATCTCTTCCGCGGATTGACAATTAAGGAGGTGAAGCTTCTTAACGTGGTTCTCACCATTGTGCTAGAGCAACAATGGTCCTCTAGGGGCCTGTGGTCTTGCTTGTCTCAATTGGAGCCTAGGGTTAGCATTTGTGTACATGACATTGGAGTATTCAGGCTCCCAATTTTGTTCCATAGGTTGTGCCTCATATTGATACGGGTAAATCTCACTATATTCGGGTGACTCTGTGTAATAAGCATGTGGACTACCTTCATGGGAGTAGTCTGAACTATGAGCATGAGAGTCATTATCTGGTATCAATGGGGTTAGTGGCACCGATGCTCTATTTGGATTTTCCTCTACCACAGCATACTTGATTGGAATTACATTGGGAGGAGCTGGTGGTTGGTTTCCCAAGACAGGTTGTGGCCTATATTGTGCCTGATATTGCTGTTGTGGTTGATAATATGGCTGTTGGTATTGGTTCTGATACCTACCTTGTTGGTAAGGTTGCTGATAAGTTTGTCTAACAGCCTGCCTATTGTAGCGACAATCTTGAGCCGTGTGGTTCGTGTATTTTCTCTCAATAGTGCAATATGGAGCATTCCTTTCTCTAATGTTTTGGTTTTGCATTGGGCATACATTAGCCATGTGGTCGCCTCCGCAAGTATAACACCGATTCAATGGAGTGACTCTCTGTGTTTGTCTATTTTGGACTCCCAGCTTCTTGGCGACTTGCTCTGCTATCTCATCTATTTCCGTGGAGATTTTTGAAGTATGACTAGTAGAACTATTAGAATCCTTATAGAGTTTGGACAATCCTAACTCCTCACCCAAGTTATCTTCTATGTCAATGCACGTCCGCACACACTCTTCTATGGATCTAGGCTCTTTCAAGTACACATATGATCTTAACTTTGTGCTCAATAAGCCATCTAAGAACAAAGCCACTTGTTTGGCTCGTGTGGGTAACTCTAGAGCAGGGCATCTTTCTAGGTACTATCTGAACCTTGTACCTGCTAGTCCCACTATTTCTTGGGGAGTCTGCTTGAAACTGTGAATCAAAGATGATGTGTTATGCCTGATACCACTCTTGGAAAATTCTACAATGAATTCGTCTAGCAGCTGACCTATATCGCGATAGTTGCGACTACTCAATGGTTGAAACCAAGCCAAGGCAGTGCCCTTAAGAGTCAAACCAAATGCCTCGTACTGGCTAAATAAATCCTCAACCTGTTCAGCTCTTAACACTTGTTTGAATTCAGCCACATGATCATAAGGATCTCCTGATCCTTCAAAATAATTCTTCATTGCCTTGATCACTTGAGTGGGTCTAGGGGTTCTTCTGTGCTCTCGGGGTCTAGTCAATGGAAAATCATGTTCATCTCTTTGTTGCCTATGTGCTTGATGTCTCTCTCTTTCAGGTCTTTCATTTTTAAATCCTGCTCTATTTATGCCCACCGTGTGTGCAAAACTTACCTCAGGTCTCTCTCTAGTTCTTTCTCTGTGGGCTTCATGAGCTTGGGATGATCCTACTCCTTGGAGGCCATGGGAAACGTTGGATCTTGGTGGAGGGAAAATCAATTCACTCTTCCAAGTATATGCATGTCTTTCATGTTCTGTTACCAAGAAAATTTTCTCTGACGTGTTATCCAGGTAGAGAACTTTGCTTGGTATCTCTGGGTCCTTGAACTCGTAGATGATGACTATGCCCAATTGGCTAGGTTGATCTGGCTTGAATCTCCAAAAGGTTTCCTCTGTTTCTCTATTCAAGAATAGTTCTATGCTTTTGTTATCTTGAGGAATCCAATCTGGAGTGATCACTCTGGTCAAAACTGACTTGCCCCGAGTCTGGGGTCCTTGTCCTACATTTCCTTGTTCTAGGTCTCCTATCTCATTCTCAGGAATGATATTTCCAAACTCATCAGTCCTATCTGGTAGGTTGGTGACCACATACATGGTTCCTTCCTTATCATTGTATGAACCCTCTTCGAACTTGACCACCGGGTGTTCAAGTCCAAAGGGTTGATCTGGATTTTTGAGTTCGACCACTGATCGCCTCAGACCATCCTCATAGATGCTAGCACCTAATCGGTTGGTCCGAATATATTCCAATTGTGTCTTATAGGGACCTTCTGGTGTTTGTAGATGGGTAGTTCCTGAGCCACCTACTGGTTTCCCCATGCTAAAAGACATTTCTGAGTCACTTGTGTCAGAGTTTAGTACATAAGGACAACCACTTAGTTATTGTGCCCAAGACTTAGCTGTATGGTTGACACTAGACTGAGAAGATCTAATGCTTTGTCTATCCTTGCCTAGGTGTCTACCAGATCTCATGTTCATAAGCTTTGGTTAAGAGTCCAAAATTTCCCTTTGGTATGGTTGAAAATCCTTTGGAGCCCCCTTGGTTCCCTAGTCCTACATGAGGGTCAACAAGCTATAGAGCTCAAAAAATGGACCTTGGATGAAAAAGTTATGTCAAATCAGGCTCCTGGGGGTCAAAACAGGCAAACAGGACCTTTTGGCGAAAATCGCGATTTTGTGAACTTCAAGAGAATCGCGATTTTGTGAACTTCAAGAGAATCGCGATTTTGTGAACTTCAAGAGAATCGCAATTTTGTGAAGTCAAAGAACTGCGATTTTGTACCTTGAGAATCGTGTTTTCACAAAATCGTGTTTTTGGCTGAAAATTATGATTTTTGAGAATCGCGATTTTGAGGAGAGAATCGTGTTTTCAAAGAATCGTGGTTCACAGAATCGTGGTTCATAAAATCGTGTTTTCACAGAATCATGTTTTGAAAATCGCGATTTTGTCTCAGAGAATCATGGTTTCCAAAAATTTAGAGAATCGTGATTTTGAGCAGAGAATCGTGTTTTCTCACAATCGTGTTTTTGACATGAAAATCCCGATTTCCAACAGAGAATCGTGTTTTTGAAAATTGTGTTTTAGAGAATCGTGTCTTAGAGAATCGTGTTCTAGAGAATCACAATTTTGTCTCAGAGAATCGTGGTTTCCAAAAATTTAGAGAACCGCGATTTTGAGTAGAGAATCGTGTTTTCTCAGAATCATGTTTTTGACATGAAAATCGCGATTGCCAACAGAGAATCGTGTTTTTGAAAATCGTGTTTTAGAGAATCGTGTCTTAGAGAATCGTGTCTTAGAGAATCGTGTCTAGAGAATCACGATTTTGTCTCAGAGAATCATGGTTTCCAAAAATTTAGAGAATCGCGATTTTGAGCACAACCACAAAATCCTATTTTCTCAGAATTGTGTTTTCACAAAATCGTCTTTTCACAGAATCGTATGAAATCAGAGAATCGTGATTTTGTATCTTGAAAATCGTGTTTTCACAAAATCGTGTTTTTGGCTGAAAATCGTGATTTGTGAGAATCGCAATTTTGAGCACAACCACAGAATCGCGATTCTGAGAATGACCACAGAATCGTGTTCTTTTCAAAAGGCTTTTAGGCGGGAAACAAAGAATCGCGATTTCCAAAAAAAAATTGAATTTTCACAGAATCGCGATTTTCATCACAGAATCGTGTTTTTTGGCGGGAACTTTGAATTTCTAAGCGCCGAGCAATGGCGAGCTCCGTATGTGCAGAAAATCATGAAAAAACACAGCGCATGCTCACCCTTGCACCTGTTAACTCCTTCTCACACAATAATGCATGAAAAATGGTATGAAAATGGTGAAAATGCACTAAAAAACAAGAAATTTCTATGAACAAGAAGATGGAAGAAGATGAAGATGGAGATGATGATGAAGATGAAGAAGAAATATCAGAAAAATAATAGAAATGACAGTTTTTTTACCTTCCAACGTCGCAAATCCATGATCTTACCATCACAACACTCGTCCTCAAAGCTCTCTCCCCAGCAACGGCGCCAAAATTTGGTGTAGGTCAAGCGTAAGCACCACCTCCTTTACTTGTCAATCCACGGAGACGTGAGGATCGGTATGAAGACCACGAGCAAGTGAAGGCACAAGTGCATGAGTGAAAGCACACAAACATGCACACACATACACACACACGCGCACAAGGTAAGATCAAAGAGAGGAACAATGGGAAGCTTTGATTGCAAGAGAATTCTCTTACAAAAGCTCTATTCTCTAACAAGCTCACCTCAAAAATGAGCTCTCTAGCTCTTTTTATAGTTTTTTGAGTAGTTTTGGCCTTGTCCAGACCTAGTGTTCGGCCTAGTTAAAAATTAGGTTCTAGGGCTTATTTGAGGGCTCAAACGAAGTCTAAAAATTATGAAGTTGATACGAAGGTACTTCTAATACTCCTCAAGCTCAAGGACTCCTCGACTTGAACAAAATGGAGTTATAAAAATAGAAAATGGTATTTACAATGGTTTTTAGTGATGAAAATCACTATTTTTGTAGGGGATTCTTTTGAAGGAGCTCCCTACTTGCTCTCTCTTCTTCTATGTCCACTTCTTTGATGTGCTTCCATGTTTTATGCTTGACCTTGAGTTCCAACACCGTGCGTGTGTACTATTGGGGCATCCCCCTCTTGATTATGACATTGCATAAGGGTGGGCAACCCCACCCACCCCCCATTGCTACAATACAGTCTTGGAATGGCATACCATGTTCCCTATAAAGCTCCCTCTCAAAATTTTTTCTAAGAGAATTATCACTCCTGGCTTGAACTATCGGAGCAATTTCATACAGACGGTTTTTCATGAGCAGCAATTAAATCATCTAAGTCTTGCACATCATCCATTTCTTCTAAAGCTTTTCCCAAGAATATTCCAAAACCTCAAACATGATATAATATTGTAGATTGGTAACAAAATGATTCATTTCTTTTCCAAGATTTTGACATCTCCTCAAAATTGTAGAAACTTGAGACTTTTCAACACTTATTGAGGAGGTGAAAAACCAAGCTAAAGAGCAATCGGGCTTGTTTTTAATGATATCTTCAATCTCCTTCAAAACATTATCAGTAAGCAAAGACACATATTTTAATGATTCCATGTTTTCCCCCACCTGCTCCTCCTTGGTGGCACCTGTGATAACTCTACTAGCATTCTGATTATTCAAGCATCATGCAACAGCCAGCTAAGCAATCTTCATGCCAAGCCTTTTAGTAATAGGTTTTAATGCATCCCTTTTAAAACATAACAACATAAGAGTATAAACAATAAGCCTTTTGACATAGCACCTACCAATAATTGAAAAAAGAGCCACAACTGATGTTGTTGATATGATGCCAAGAGAAATTTGAGTGGTGAAAAAAAAACATGAGCCCTTCCCGGACCTTCACCATACCACCATGCTCACAAAACCTTATAGAATTTTCTCAGAAAGGCTATGTCTTGCAATCATTTCAACCCACATAGGTACAACAAAATTAAACCATTCTTGGAGCTAACATACTTCCCTTTTCTTGCTTGTGATGTCATCCTTGATGAGCCAACCTTGAGCTTGTTCCACTTTTCACTCATCTAACTCGTTAGCTTGCTTTCATGGAGACGCACAAAACACCATAATCCAATCACCCAAACCGTTCAGCCATGATCAATCACACAGAACAATTCCAAACTCTCTACTCACACATAATCATCATGCACGAGAACTTCCTTCACACATATGATATATTCCACCAACCATACCATGACTTGTGTCAATGCACTTTCATACTTTCATCCATTTCATCAGCCAAGTTGGAACAATGCACATACATAGTGATCATACTATTCCCAACAACGGTATCCAAGTAAAAGTCATGACATACTTGGTGATGTATCAACCTGCCTTCATTGAGGCCATCTGTATCAAAACATGTTCTTAAAATAGATATCAATGAAGCTCTACTTGGCTTCATGCTTTGACTATGCATAATTGTCAAAATGTTAGCAACAAAAGATCCAATTTCACTAAGGATACTTAAATTTAACATTGTATCCCATTACTCAACATCTTGAGCATCGGAGCTTTGAAGAATTTTGACACCCTCCTCTAGTTTACCACACTTCACATACATGCTTATAAGTTCACTTTTTATCACTATGTGAGAACCTAAATCAATGGACAAGACCTGATTATGTACGGATTTTTACCATGTCTCAAAGATTGCAAATCTCTACAAGCTTTTACAGCACACAAATAGATCACTTTGTCAAATAATATACCTTCAGTCTGCATTTGCTGAAATGCTTCAAAGGCCCAATTGCTCTGCCCATTTTTGAGATAATTATCTAGTAATGCTCCCCATGACACCAAGGTTAGATGGGATAAATTACAAAAACAATTTTTTCATCTTCCCACAAACCATTCTTTGCATAAGTCGATCAAAATGTTTTGAGCCACTACATCTAAAGTAAATTCCCTACGAATCATCCGTTCATGTATAAACTTGCCTTGCTTTAGGAGCCTGCAAGGGCAACAGACTTTCGAGACACATGAAAATATGACCATATCTAGTTGTAATTATTTTCCGTGGATTTCCTAGAAAAGCTCAATAGGTAGTAATACTTGATCACTCTGTGTACAACCTCCAATCATAGTACTCGAAGGACCAGTTAAGATTCCAATGTCTCCATACTTGCTCATGCACAACTCCTCTCACATCTCAGCACAACTCCTTTCACATCTCATTATTTTTTACAACAAAACCTCAAAAACACATCATCTATACACTTCCCACAATCAAAGACCTAAATGCAGTAAACAAAACCAATAACTCAAAAAGACGGGTCTGCTTCCACAAAATGCATGGAAGAACTTGATCCTTCCCAAGGATCTCGTTTCCTAAACACCACTCCTATTGTAGGAAATTACTCTTGTAATCTAGGAGTGGGATTTGTCTAGGTCTCAACATAGTTTGAAGATTCCACTAGCCCTTTCCCTTGCCACTGTCAGCTCTCCTTTTTGGATAGTCTTCATTGAAATGTCCTTGTCCACTATAGTACCTACATAGTGGAGTGTACCCAATAGGTTTCTTTTCATTTGGATAGACTTGTGCTATGTTTTTGTCACCTCCGCATCTCCAACATTGAATTGGAATAACTCTCCTCTGTTCTTGTGTCACCTCCCTAGAGTAGACACCTCCTTGGCCCTGAGTATATGGCCATATGTTTGCCTTGTTTCCCAATGAGGTAAAGGTGGTTCACTTTGAGCGGGTGGTCCCATATAAGAATGTTCTCTCATGATCCCAAATTGCATGGTTCTTCGTTTGTAAGCCATCTTCTAATAACATAGGTCTTCAGTATGGTTTGGCTTGTTGCAAAAGGGGAAAAATTTCTAGGTGGAGGTCTATTAGTGACCAATCTCGAGACTGTGGGACATTCTATGACTATATGACCAAGCCATGGAATTTCCCACACCATGTGTTAGATCTAAATACGCCTAGATTGGGGTCTGAGATTGTCTCATGCTTTATAGTGTATGTCTCTTGGGTCAGAGTGGAGGCTTTCACCACTTGAGTCACTAATTCTAGAATTGGGTCCTTGATCAATGCAATCTTAACCTCGTCTAGTGTACTAGTGGAAGTGACAAAAGTCAGATCCATCAACGTTGGGCTTTCATAGCTAAGATTTCTTATGGGTGAACCTGCGAGTCCTTTTGTTGGTCCATATAGGATTTCTCTCCTTCTTTGCCAACTTAGTTGTACTTCCTCCCATACCCGATCTTCTTCTTTTGCAGCCATTAGATTGGTGGGTTGCTTGAGGGTTATATGTTGCTGCATTGTGGAATCCCTCAAGCTGCAATAAACCTCCTCTATGAAGTCTCTTCATTTGGAGCATTTACGCCCATTTTCTGGACCAATGTTTCCATTCTTTGGATGTAATGATTGATGCTCTCGTTTACTGCTTTCTATAGATAATCCATCTGCTAGGCGAGTCTATCTTGGAAGCCTTGCCTTTTGAATTCTACCAAGAAGGTGTCTTTAAGCATCTGATACGTCCCTTTCTCCACTGGTGTCAGATTCCCGTACCAATTTGCGGCTTCATCACGAAGAGTAGTAGAAAAGATTCTCAATCTTTTTGCTTGGTCCATGACTTCATTAGCTTCATAGGTCACTTTAAAAAGTTGAATGAAATTATTTGGGTCTACATCCCAGAGGCTCGAGAATCTTGGGAAATCTCCTAGATGCACTGGAACTCGGTAGGCCATTTCAAACAAAGGGGTAATGTCAATATCACTATGTTCCCAGAAGTTGAAAGCCCTTGGTTTTAAGACTCCCTTGAGTCTCCTGATCTGAGGAGCTACCCTTGTTCGGTAGTAGATTCTTCCCTCTGACTCCTTCTGACTATTCGAAGATGATTTGTATGACTCTTGCCTATGCTTCTCTCAAGCTTCAACCCTTTGAGTGGCTCGCTCTTCTCTCTGTGTTCAAGTTCTCCATGAAGAAGAACTGTTAAATCTCTATTCTAACCAACTATATCAACTATGATTATAGTAACAGAGTGCCTTAGAGGGTTCTTGGGATGGAGAGGGGTCTGTGACTAGAGGCCCTATAATATTTTCCCACACCATAGGCTAATCAAGCACTTCTGCAACTTAGTGAAATAACATCTTATCATTCACATCTTAGTACCGCAGACTTTCCATTAGTTATATTCCCCACTTAAATCACTCATCAATACACCTCTCTGAATGTTATCTTACTCAAAAATATCTAACCCAAAGTTATTGTTTGCACAAATAAAGTATTATCAGGTTCACTAATGTTGAACATTATATAATAATCATGGAATACTTTATTATCACAAGATCATAGAACTAATTTACATTAACCTTCAATTAGAACTTATTTATGCTTAATCACCACAACCAAGATGAATCACTTATCTATCACTTAACAACACCATAGAAAACTTTAGAGAACCATAGAATTGATGAAACGAGTGTGCACACGATCATTCCGCCATGCGCAGTGCAATAGACTTGCCGCACCTCTCTAGCACAACACAGAATGATGGTTAGGTCATTACGGTGCTTCACCAAAATATTGGCAAATTTACAAAATAATAATCCGGCAGCCTAACACAACTTTTTTTGCTCATATACTAGGCACTCAATCCAAGAGCGCGACCAACGTGTGTTGCTAGGAAAAGCTATGGCACTCTCTTATAGAGATGTACCAAGCAATCCCCAGTAGGATCGCCAAAATGATGCGTTCCTATGCCCAAGGAAAAGATGTGGATATACCCTTTTGCTTTGCCCGAATCACTCAAATCAGTCCACCTGCCTTGCTCTAAGTAACCAAATAGTACTCGAATGTATCCGTGGAAGGGAGGTGAAATAGGGGCTCAGGTACATGTGCCAATAGCGATTCAACCATAATGGTTGTCTCCATAATTTCACTCCCTCCCAATACTCACCTTCTTTCTCTTACTCTTGCTTTGTTTCCAACTCCTTGCCCTCACGCACTATCTCACACCCCTTCACTTAGACTTCCTCTCTTCCCCACTCCTTACGTACTCTCGCATGCATACCTGCAATTTCTCTCTTTCTCTCTCTCTTTCTCTCCACCTCACACTATCTTTTTCTCTTCCATACACACACACTCTCTTCCTCACATGCACCTCTTTCACTCTCTTTCGCTCACACTCCTCTCCCTCTCTCCTTGTCTCCCTTATCCACTTTCTTCTCTCACCCTTTCTTACACACCCACACTTGCTCCCTCTCACACACTCCTTCACCCTCTTTCTCTCTCTTTCCCACACTTTCTCTCACTCACGTACACACACACAAACTCACACATGCACACTCACTTTTTCACTTTTCCACCAGCCCTCTTTCACTCACACACATACACACACACACTCTCTCTCTTCCTCTCTCTCTCTATCTCTCTCTCTCTCCACCTTCTTACCACCTTTTTCGACTTCCTTTCTCTCTCACACACACACTTGTACTCACACACTCTCACTCTTCCACTCTTTCATAAGATCTCTTTCATTCACACACACACACACTCCCTATTCCCCACTCTCACTCTTTCCCCTTTTCCACTTTTTTTTTCAACCCATGGAAAACAATTAAATTGATCAATAGTATTGGTTGCTCATTGTAGAGTATACTTAATATGTCTGCAGACTTCAATTTGAGAACACAATATATACATACATAATCTTGCAGGAAGACAAAAGTTTGCAATAAGGAACCAAGTTGTAAGTAATTGTCACAAGAGATACAACAGAAACTAGAGAACTACCATAGTAAATGGAGACAGCCTGATCGGATTGTAGAACTTGATTGTAACCATTGTGCAAGATTCGTGACCATACAAGGATCTGGATTTTTTTTTTTTAAATCAACAACCTTCTCCCCATAGCTAGGACAATAATGTTGTTTGTGCCAAAGGAAATCCAAAGCTGGACAAATGAAGCAACTCCAACTATTAACACCATACAAGCAACAACTGCTGCAAGAATTGGCTTTGACTTCACCTCACTAAGGCTAGGAGAACCACAGTGAGGGCATTAAAAAAGGGTGCAAGAGTATCATGAGAGATTGTTTGTTGCCAAGGGACACTGTTTGAATGAACAATAAAGATAGCATTTGGGGGAATCATTCCCTGTTGATAAGGATTTTCATATGGAAAAGCTTGCAAGGGACACAATGTGATAAGGCTTCCCTATGACATGCTGATTCATGTACGGGGCCGCCACTACATGTGGATAAGCATATGGAATGGCCACGATCGTCTCTTCATGAAGATCACTCTTCGGGCCTTGCTTCCCCTTGAGTCTCGTCTCCCCCCTTTCAACCACCTGTAATCCCCTCTTTTGCTACATCCCTCTCCTAAATGATCTCTATCCACCCCCCTTTTCCTTTAATGTGTCCGAATCCTACACTCATATTTCGAGAGCAGTGATTGATTTGCCCATTTAATCCCCTAGTTTTGTTCAACATGTAGCCTTCTCGACATTATTTCTAGAAAATCTCCATTCATGAAGAAAAGCAGCAACGAGAAATGCTTGTTACCTGAATCAAACAGGATACGAGTGGTAGCATCGATAGACAATGCTTTACTTGTCTCTCACCCTCATGGTATTCTGCATAGAGATGTGGAGCTGGAAAATGTTTTCTGGAAAACTTCATTGTTGCTGATATTTGAAATACTGGACGACCATCCTTCAAGGGAGATACAAGAATCCCAATGTATATGGCTCCAAAAGTGGTACAAGGGTGCCCATACAACCTTAATAGGCTTTGGCATAACAACATCTCCTAAATTGTAGGCTATAATTTGGGCTTTAGGAACATAAAACTTTTGACCTAGATTATCCTGAAACTCCCTTAAATAATTTTGGGGGAAGTTCAAAAAACTCTGCTACAGGCTTAGAAGGCACCTCTGCTTCCATGGCACTTGGGTATACAGAACATGTGGTCAATGACCACTGATCAAGGACATCTTGTAAATCTTGATTGGCATCTAAGAAGGTAGTTTCTTCATCATCAAAAAGGCCATCGAGCATGTTTACTACCTAAGCCACACAGGGGTGATTGTGAGTCCCAAGCATTAAAAAATCTTGATTGGTAGCTAAGAAGGAAATTTCTTCATCATTAGAAAGCCGTTGAGCATGTTTACTAGCTCAGCTACATATAGGCAAGTGTGAATTTCACATGGTGTAAACTCATCTAGGGGTATTGTCTTCTTAAAATGATTGCATTTAAAGCTAAAAATCATGAGATGAACAACCATTTAAAACCTAAGCTTGTTTTAAAGCTTGTTGAGTTCCAAAACATCTCCAAATTGGACATGTTGCTGGAATTTTTGTCGGAACACCACGAAATAAGGTAACTAATTGGCCTAATGGTAGAGTAATGGTTGCGAATGAGAATACCCCATGCAATAGCATTTGTGGACGCTTTTGGTGGTCATTGCATACTAGACATTATCATAGGTATGACATTCGATTGTGTATTGGGGAGTGTTTTAGTGATTGGATGGACATAGGAAAAATTAGGGCTTTCGCCAAGGCCCACTTAGTTGCCTTTTCCACCATATGTTGTTGCTCCTTAAATCTTGTTTCAAAGGCCTCTACAGTCTATGCTTACATCAATGTAATTATCACCATATTCATCATTAGGCTTTGCCTTTCTTTCATTAGGTTATCATAATCTTGCACATCCTTGAAAGAACTTGGAGAAGCTTGTAGAAGGTAGAAAAGTGCGTTTCGAAGCAACAAAGTTTGGTCAAGCCAACCGGCACAAGACCAGCCCTTGAGCTTATGGAGACTCAAATAGACCTTATAGGCATGCTATAAGTGCAAAGAAACACACTATGTACTTTGGAGCATCAAGGAGAATGAGTCGATACAAAACAGATAGGTTCGTGGGTCGACTAGCTCAAAAAACTTACTATCTATGGAAGAGACAATGAACTTCACATGCCCATACCGACCAGCATGATTACAATTAGAACAAATCCTTTTATGGGAGTGATACAGTGTATGGAATGCACAAAAGTATAAGGAATAAGCAAAATATGCTATAGGAATGAATGTGACATTCACCGGTGGTACTTCCTATTTTTCACGAATACGTAGAGATTGACCCCAAGGTAGAAAAACTCCAATTTTGCCAAATCTGCTGAACCAAATGCTTTGAAAATGTACAAGAATAAACTAGACACTTATACCTTTCCAATGAGTCCTCTTGCACTCAATTTGAAGTTCTGGGGAGAGAGCAACAGCCTCTGCAAGATTACTGTTGGCGAAGAAGATGATGCAGAAAATTGAAGGAGCAAGACAATGATGGTCACAAGTGTATGTATATTGCTTCCATGTAATGTAAAAGTGATTTCAAGTCCTTATATAGAATCTAGGAGTGTTCCATGACTTTTACAAGTTGAATTTGAATTCAAATGAAGGTGGGAATGGTTGTTGGAGGGAATCAATTCACTTTCCTACAATCTAGGAAAAGTGAAGATCTAGTTTGATCTACTTTTAGGTGATTGATTTCTTGATTGAATGCAACTTCAACCACCACAAATTCGTGGGATTTGGGCTCTATATTTGTACCTTTACATGTGTAAAGCTCAAGGCTTTTACGACGGTAAATGAGCCATCCAAAATTTCTCAAAAATCTACAATAAATGAGCATATGAAAAAGAACTCTCCAACAGATATTCTTTCGACACGATAGCCTTTGATGTAGATCAAATCCACCTCAAGCATAGTGTAAGCTTGATGTTCCAACATCTCCCCCTCAAGCTAAAGTATGCTTGAGTCTTCATTCTTTGATAGGTTGAATACCTGCCATAGCTTTGAATCTACAAAGCTTTATTCCATCAAGTGCCTTCATCATCATATCTGCTACTTGCTTTTCAGTTGGAACAAAAGAAATGTCAATTTCCTTTGCCATGAGCTTCTCCCTGATGAAGTGGTAATGGACTTCTATGTGCTTGGTTCTCGCATGAAAAATAGGATTTGCCACTAGATGCCTGGAACTTACATTATCTCCAAATATGTGAGGTTTGGAACTCACAAGTCCCAAATCTGTATACAATGCTTTTAACCATATTGCCTCTTGAGTTGCTATGGTCAAGCCTCTGTACTCTGCTTCAGTTGAGGATAAAGCAACTGTTGGTTGCTTCTTGGAACTCCATGACACTAGCTTCGAACCTGCAAATGCTAAGTAACCAGATGTACTTTTTCTATCATCCTTAGCTCCTGCCCAATCTGCATCTGAGTAGATTTTGATATCCAAATCTGAAGAGTAAGGATAGAATATACCTTCGTTGATTGTACCTTTGAGATACTTAAGTACTCTCTTAGCTACATCGATGTGTGGTCTTGTTGGTGAGTGCATGAACTCACTAAGCACTCCCACACTATATGAGATGTCTGCCCTTGTATGAGTAGCATATATCAAGCTACCTACCAAGCTTTGATACTCTTTAATGTCTTCAATTTTCTCACCTTCATAAACACTAAGTTTATGATTCATCTCCAAAGGTGTACCTGCAGGTTTAGTGTTCTCCATTTTGAACTTGAGAAGAAGATCCTGAATGTATCTTCTTTGAGTCAAATACATTCCTTCATCTATGTATATCACCTGCATACCTAGGAAATATGTGAGCTCACCTAGGTCACTGATTTTGAACTCCTCTTGCATGTGTCTCTTGATTCTTTGAATGCCATTTAGATCATCACCTGTCACAATAATATCATCTACATATACACATAGATAGATAACCTCATCGTGATACGTTTTGATGAATAGAGAAGGATCTGAGCTGCTAGCTTTGAACCCTTGATCTTGAAGATATGTAAGCAACCTGTAATTCCAAGCTCTAGGAGCTTGTTTCAATCCATACAATGCTTTCTTAAGTCTGCAAACATAAGATGGATGATTAGGGTTTTCAAAACCTGGTGGTTGTGACATGTATACCTCTTCACTTATCCAACCATTTAAGAATGCATTTTTCACATCAATTTGGAGGAGTCTCCAATTCCTTGCAGCAGCTACACTTATCAATGTCCTGATTGTATTCATCTTTGCAACTGGTGAGAATGTTTCCTCATAGTCTATACCATGAGTTTGTGAGCATCCTTTGGCAACTAATCTTGCCTTGTACCTGCAAACTGATCCATCTGAATTTCTTTTAACTTTATATACCCATCTGCAACCAATTACCTTTTGATTCGGTGACATTGGAACCAAATCCCAAGTGTCCATCTCCTTCAATGCATCTATCTCTTCGTTCATGGCCTTTTCGCAATTAGGGTTTCCCTTTGCCTCTTCGTAGGTTGAGGGTTCCTCTGAAATAGAGTCTTTTGCCAAGTAGATTGAATGCTTTGTAACAAATGTGGAATCATATCCATACCTTTCTGGTTGTTTCTTCTCTCTTGCTGATCTTCTAGGTGCTTGTTTGGAGCATTCTCCAACCTCTTGCATCTTTGCTTTGCCTCTTGACTTCCATAGCTTGTAATCCTTTTCTCTTTCATCTTGGTCATTGCCTGTATCACTTCTTGGATCCTAGACCTGAGTATCATGTTTGCTTCCTAATTGATGAGAGTCAGAATCAAGATCATATGGTAGTGTTACCTTTTGTTTATCTTCATCATACCAAGACCTGTGTTCTTCAAACACAACATCTCTACTTGTAGTGAATTGCTTGGTTGAAGGATTGAAGAACCTGTAACCCATCTGAGTTGATTCATATCCAATAAACACTGCCTTTGTTGCCCTTTCATCTAGCTTACCTCTTATTTGTGATGGTACATGAACATAAGCTAAACAACCAAAAACCTTGCAATGTCCAAGACTAGGTTTTCTTCCATGCCATGCTTCATAAGGAGTCATACCTTGAAGTGATTTGGATGGTAGTCGATTGATAAGGTACACAGCAGTTGAAATAGCTTCTGCCCATAGATAATGTCGCAAGTTCTTCTCTTCAAGCATTGTTCGGGCTGATCCGACCAATGTCTTGTTTCTCCTCTCTGCAATTTCATTAATTTGAGGAGAGTACCTAGTAGTCACTTCCCTTTTGATACCTTTGTCCTGCAAGAACTCATCAAACTCTTTGGAGAAGTATTCTCCCCCTCCATCAGATCTGAGCTTCTTTAGTGATCTACCTGTATGAATCAATAAATGAGATATAATACCTTGATCCTGCCAATGAAGGTTCTTGACTTGGTCCCCATATGTTGAGAGCAGTATGGGCCCCCAAGGACTGACTAGACAAGGAAGCCAGGGCACCCAAGGATTGACTAGACAAGGAAGCCAACGGAGAGAGTCAGAACAAGGTGAAGGAGTAAGTAGACAAAGCAGTCGACGCAAATCTGGCAGATAGGCCCTTCAATTTTTCCAATCTACATCTTTTAACAGTGATTCTTATCACTAACAATCATTGTAAATACCATTTCATATTTTTGTAGCTCCATTTTGTGCAAGCCAAGGAGTCCTTGAGCTTGAGGAGCCTTAGAAGTACCTACATATCAATTTTCGTATTTTTTAGACTCCGTTTGAGCCCTCAAATTGGCCCTGGAACCTAATTTTTAACTAGGCCGGACACTAGGTCTGGACAGGGCCAAAAGCTAGTCAAAAACTATAAAAAGAGCTAGAGAGCTCATTTTTGGGGTTAGATTGTAATTGAAACGAACTTGTAAGAGCATTTTGAAAGTAATCTAAAAGCTCCATTGATTCTCTCTCTTTGTCTTGCCGTGTGTGCGCGTGTGTGTGTATGTGTGTGCATGCTTGTGTGCTTCTCACTCACGCACTTGGGCCGCCACTTGCTCGAGGTCTTCATACCATCCTCACGTCTTCCCGGATTGACATTAAAGGAGGTGCTACTCATCATTGAGCTACACCAAATTTTGGCGCCGTTGCCGGGGATCGAGCTTTGAGGACGAGCGTGTGATGGCAAGACGTAGAGTTGACGCGTTGGAGTTGTAGGTATTTTCTTCACTCTCATCGATTTTCTTTTACTTTCTTCACCATCTTCATCACCATCATCATCATCACCATCTCCCACCTCCATCTCCATCATCGCGAAAATTTCAGTTTTTTGACTATATCCCCACCTCCACCTCATTTCCCTCATTTCACTTGTGAGAGAGAGCGAGAGAGCGAAATTGCATGTGTTGTTTTTGCATGTTTCTTGAGCTATCTTGCAGGTACAGGTCACATCATCATCTCCAGCTTCACGCGCAGGTACGGAACTCGACGAACTGTCTCGCAGTCGCCGCCTTCTGTCCATCGCGATTGACAGAAATTTTCACTTGTTGGTAAATCTGAGTGCACCACAGTGGACTAGAGACCCTGCACACCACATTCCCACTAAAATTTTTGAAAATCTTGCAAAATTTCAGTCCATCGCGATTGACAGCCCTGTCCATCGCGATTGACAGCTCTGTCCATCGCGATTGACTGCCAGTCCATCGCGACCGACTGCCTGTCCATCGCGATTGACTGAACCCCTTGTCCATCGCGATTGACTGAAGTCTCTGTCCATCGCGACCGACTGCCTGTCCATCGCGATTGACTGAACCCCTTGTCCATCGCGATTGACTGAAGTCTCTGTCCATCGCGATTGACTGCCAGTCCATCGCGACCGACTGCCTGTCCATCGCGATTGACTGAACCCCTTGTCCATCGCGATTGACTGAAGTCTCTGTCCATCGCGACCGACTGCCTGTCCATCGCGATTGACTGAACCCCTTGTCCATCGCGATTGACTGAAGTCTCTGTCCATCGCGATTGACTGCCTGTCCATCGCGATTGACTCAACCCCTTGTCCATCGCGATTGACTGCCTGTCCATCGCGATTGACTCAACCCCTTGTCCATCGCGATTGACTGCCTGTCCATCGCGATTGATTGAATTGGGTGTCCATCGCGACCGACTGAACTCTCTGTCCATCGCGATTGACTGAGTGTCCATCGCGATTGACAACCCTATCCATCGCGATTGACAGCCAATTTTAGCCAAATTTTTTAGGGTTTGTTAATTGAAAAGTTGGGCTAATTTTGGGCACAAATATTATGCTCTTGAGCACATGGGGAAGCCTTAGGAAAACAACTTGGGGAAAACCTGTTGCACAGTGATCCTGTTTGAACCCTGTCGTAACCCTAGAACCCTGAACGGTCACAACTTTTTCATACGAGATCCATTTTTTGAGCTCTAGGGCTTGTTGGAAAGCTCGTAGCATATACTACACGCCCTCAACTGTTTTTTATAAAGATAATGCATTGATTTTTAGATAGGGTATTTTGAAGTTGACCATACCCAGGGGGATCAAAGTCAGGGGTCCTTAGGATTGTTTTCTTGAAAATCACTATGCAAGTTTGTGCTTGTGCTACATGAATGAAAATAATTGGTTCTGTCTTTGGAATGTAAATTTCAAAGCTAACTTTGAAACTCTTACAGAGCATCGAGAGGCGTTCTAAGCAAGTGTAAGTGCGAGCTTGGGAACACATTTCCTGGGCACTCAAGGGCAACCGAGCAGGAAACAAAAGGTTGGACACTTTTAACCCCCTCTGTCAATTCATAGCTTAGGCTAAGAACGACGAGAGGTAGGAGTAAGTCAGAGCGACGATAGGCAGTCATCAAGTTGAAGACTACCTAAAAACTCAAGTTCAAGATAAAAATCTAATCTCTGTACGGTCGGTAACATAAAGGAAAGAACCTAACGTGGAACGATCAACCTAAAAGTACGAAGAACACTCAAGTATTCCGACGACGTGATATCAGACAAGAACTCAAACGTGATAAAATAACTAAAAAGAATCAAGTGACTGGTACCAATTAATCGGCAACGAGGTTGTACTCTGGAAAAAAATTGGGCTAATCAGTTAGGCATATGAACCTTAGATCAGGACGACATTTAGCAAGGGAAAGACAAAGCCTTAGGTCTTCAGAGGCTAGTGTCAATCACACTGCAAGGTCTTGGGCCCAGCAGTTGAGCCACCACTCATACTACCCTAGCTCTGAGACCAGTGAGTCAGAAATGTCTCAAGGCATGGACAGACCTACGGGAAGTTCAGGAGTGCCTTACCTGTACAGGGTAGAAGGCCCTTACAAAACGCAGCTGGAGTACCTTAGGACCAACCGATTAGGTGCTAGCATCTATGAGGACGGCTTAGGAAGATCTGTGGTCCAGATTAAAAACCCTGATCAATCCATTGGACTAGAGCACCCAGCTGTCAAGTTTGAAAATGGTGCATACCTGGACAAAGAAGGAACTATATATGTAGTCACTAGTCACCCTGATAGGACCGATGACTTTGAGAATGTAATCTCAGAAGCGGACTTAGGTGACCTGGAACAAGGGAACATGGGTGCGGAACCTAGAACCCCTCGAGGTAAATCAGTTCTCACTAGGATTATCACGCCTGAATGGGTCCCCCAAGACAACAAGAGCATAGAGTTGCTCCTCAATCGAGAAACTGATGAAGCCTTTTGGAGGTATAAGTCTAATCAGCCGACAGACATAGGAAATATCATGATCTATGAGTTTAAGGATCCGGATAGCCCAGGCAGATTGACCTATTTAGATCATGCTTCAGAACGGATCTTTGTGGTGACAGAAAATGATAGGCATGCTTACACTTGGAAGGGTGAATTTATTTTCCCTCAACCAAGATCAAATGTATCCTATGGTCACCCTGGGGCTGGAACTTCCCAAGCTCATGGTACGCAAAGAGACAGAAGTAGAGATAGACCAGAAGTAAGTTTTGCCAACCCAGTGGGCAGAGAAAGAACGAGAATGGAGACGAATAGGGTAGAACCTCCTGAGATGCATAGAGCCCACAGGAACCAAAGAAATGTAAATGGATTCCCTCTGCCGAGGCCTAGAGAGCACGCAAGAACTTTGAGACCCACCCAGCTAGTTAAGTCCATGAAGAATTACTTTGACGGCACAGGAGATCCCTATGATCATGTGGCGGAGTTCAAGCAAGTCTTGAGAGCTGAACAGGTTGAGGATCTGTTCACGCAGTACAATGCCTTCGGTCTAACCCTTAGGAACACAGCACTTACATGGTTTCAACCATTGGATGAGCGTCAGTTCAGGAGCATAGACCAACTCCTAGAGGCTTTCATTGTAGAGTTCTCTAAGAGTGGCATAAGACACAATACCTCATCATTGATTCACAGCTTCAAGCAAACCCCTCAAGAGACCGAGACTTGCAGGAAGAAGATTTAGACAATACCTGGAAAGGTGCCCTATTTCGGAGCTACCCACATCTGCTAAACAAGTAGCCTTATTCCTTGATGGATTGCTGAGTACGAAATTGAGATCCTATGTGTATCTGAAGGACCCTAGGACCATAGAAGAATGTGTACGCATGTGCATTGACATTGAAGATAACCTAGGGGAAGAGCTAGAGCTTTCCAAAATCTACAAAGAATCAGATAGTGCATCTAGTCACTCTTCCACGCAATCCACATCAATTGAGGAACTTGCCGAAAAGGTAGCTCAAAAATTGGGTGTAACTAGCAAACAAATCCCAAGGTTTGCCCCAGCGAAGAGGTGCTATACATGCGGTGGTGACCACATGGCAAACGTGTGTCCCATTATGGCTCAACCCCAGGTCAATCCAAATAGCCAATATTGCACCATAGAACGAGGATACACCAATCACACCGCACAAGATTGCCCATACAACAAGCAGGCAGTTAGGCAACCATACCCTCAGCCCTACCAACAAGGCAGATACCAGAACCAGTACCCTCCACCACCACAATATGCTAGACCCCAACAAACCTATCAGCAACCATATCAGGCCCAACAGAGACCCCAACCGGTACTAGCTCAACAGCCTCCAAACCCCGCTAACGTGATTCCAGTAAAGTATGCTGTTGCAGAAGAAAACCTGAATAGGGCCATAGTACCAGTAACCCCATTGATCTCAGAAAGTGACCCGAGTGACCATAGCTTTGATTCTACACATGTCGATAGTCCCCAAGCTTACTACATGCAGTCTCCGGAACATGGTGAGTCATACTATAGTGAAGAACCAAGTGAACCTAGTTGGGAGTCGGATTACACGAACGTCATGTATGCAAACCCCAACCCTAGGCCTCAACCTAGGCAGGTACGACCACCCTTTCCTAGAGGACCATGCTACCGATGTCAGGGGGATCACTTCATTCGTGATTGTCCCTTACCTGCACCTACACAAAATCAGTCCGTGACGATCCAAGGCTTTTGCCAAGATTGTGGAAAAGAGCATCTCCTACGAGATTGCCCAAAGAACCCCAATAACATGCCAAAAATGACTCCTATCAATGTGATTGGGTTGGTTGTGGATCCCTCAGGAAGTGTCACTTCCACTGCACCAGTGCAGGTGGTTACTAGAGCTCAGGCATTGCAGCAAAACCAAGAGGCAAGCCAGGAAAAGGGCCCAGAGGCTAGTGAAACCGAGAGCGTGACAAAGAAAAGGGCTAGAGCGTGGAAAGATAGTCGAGAAAGAATGAAAAGACAATGGGCAAAAAAGATAAACGAACTTGAAGAAAGCATAAGAGAAACCAAAGCGAGGATAACTGAACTCACAGCTCCAACTCCCTCTCACATTACCCCGCCTCCACCACTCCCACCTCCATCCAACCCACCACTTTCCCCACCGCCTCATCAAATCCCACCACCCCCTAGAGTAGGATCAGTCCTAGCTGACCCCACTCCCGAGGACCTTAATATGATGCTTAAAGCATATCAGGCCAGAATCCAAGAAGGGCCAAACGTAACTGATCATGACAAATGCTACCCTAGAGCCGAGCTAGAGCTTGAACGAACCAAAATTTGTGCCAAAATGGTGGAATTGGCTCAGACCATGTTTGAGGCCAGCCGCCTATTTAACATTTCTAGTTCAGCTAAGACGCAGTTACACTTTGATGGACTGCTGGAAAGAATAGAGAAGTTAATTGCACAATCAGAGAAGGAACCTGCCCCTCAAAGAAGGGAAAGGGCAAGAGAACGGATAAGCCAGCCTCTTCAGGAAGCCCATGTGCCTCCTCAAGAAGCTTATCTTCCCCCCCAAAAGTCACATGAGCCTCCCCCGAAAGCTTATGTACCTCCACAGGTGACCCACATTCCTTCTCAGGGAGCGTATGAGCCTGCTCGGAAGAGTAATAGAATAAGTAATCCTCTCCAAGAAGCTTGTGCTCCAGCCATCTGTGGGAACGAGGAGAGAGCCAACGATAGAATGAGCCCTCCTTCCCAGGTTTCTTACGTGCCTAATTCTACGGAGCCAGACACTTCTTCTTCTATGAATCGGTTTGCACCAGACTTCCTACGAGAGATTCAAGAAGACAAATGGGATAACGAAAGTGAGGTCGCCCCTCCATTTGAACTTGTGGACGATGCACACGACCAATTCCCACAAGACATCCCATCCATTTACGGGGAACATGAGAGTACTCAGTCTCATGAGAGATTGGACTTTGAGTCTAATTCCATACAGGAGCTACCCCACTTCACAGGCCCATGGGAAGCGAAGTCCACATGTATGAGAGCACCCACAGTCATGGTAAGGAACGACGATTCAGTCATACCTAGGAACACGGAGATAGTAAAGAACACCAAAGTGCAGCGCGATCTCACTTTGGAAGAACTGCCCAAGGATAGACCAGAAGCGCGGAAATATGTAGCTAGTCAAGTAACTGAAATTGCAAAACCACGTTCCCGGGTAGGATCCCATAGGACAGTGCCAGAAATTCCCTTGGATAAGATAGGAGATATGTGTGAAGGTGAAGAAGGGAACACCTATCTTCCCATTACCTACCAGGACTACACCACTAAGGCAATTTTGGACTCAGGTGCAGGAGTTGCAATTGCCACCACTTCCCTTTGGAAGCGTTGGGGCAAGCCAGCACTCAGGCCAACGAGAATGAAATTGCAAATGGCCGATGGTCACATAGAGAGACCCCTAGGATTGCTAGAAGGAATAACTCTCACCACTTGTGGTGTCGAGTTTGAGCATAGTTTTGCTATATGTGACTTCAGCAAAAATCATGCCTATGAGATGATTTTGGGAAGACCATTCATGCGACAGTTGCAAGTGGTACAGGATTGGGGAACCAATTCTTTGTATCTGCAACACTTGGGTGTTACAACCAAAGTCAATCTCAAGGATTTTTCTCACAGAGAAGTCCCTCCTATCCAATGGAATCCCATCCATAGAGCCAAAGATGACACAGAATCGGTGCATTCCATAGGGTCTGGATCCTCATGGATGCATGAAGACACCCACTTATGGATGTGCAAGGTAGCAGTAGAAGAAGAGAAGAGAGAGAAAGCCAGAGAGGTAGGTGCGAAAGAAACCCATAGATCAATCCAAGACCCAGCCTATGCACCTGTAGTTTTTCCAGACGAAGAATTTGAACCTCACGGTTGGGCAGAAATCTTAGCAACAATGGACGTAGCCATCAACGAAGAACAATGGACACCTCACTGTGATGAGGATGGCTATGATATTTCAGTCTTCTCCATAGAGCCAATCATGGGAGAGGCAGTTCTAGAAGAATGCGAACCTAGCCCTGATGCATTTGAGGATGCAAGTGACTCCGATCTAGAATCAATCATTATGGACCCACCATTTGCATCAGATGAAGAATACTTCCATGAAGTAGAATTTCAAACCCAGAGGCATGGAGAGCTGACAAATGACGTAAGATTAGCAACACATGTGAGCCCAAAGGAAGAAGGGAAGACACGAAAGAAGAGAGAAGCCTCACCAGAAGAGGAAGAATCTTTGTTTGAGGTCCCCGAAAATTTTAAGAAGTATGAGATAGATGATAGGAGAGTCATGATAAGAATGCCTAAACGAGAGGCACAAGCAGGAGAGGCCTATGATAACAAAGAAACTACCAAGAAAATTGTAGTGGCCCTAGAAGAAGGAGAGGAGAGATGTACGTACATAGGTCATGACCTAACAGCGGAAGAAGAGCACGAATTGATTGCCTTGCTAAGAGAATACAGAGATGTATTCGCTTGGAGTTACAAGGACTTGAAAGGTGTTGACCCTGACATATGCTCACATACTATTCCCATGACCTCAGATGCTAAACCCTCTAAGCAAAAGCCTTATACATATAACGATAATTACGCCGCTAAGATCAAAGAAGAGATAGATAGACTGGTTGAAGCTGGATTTATCTATGAAATTGAGCACACTGAATGGGTATCCCCCATCGTAGTGGTGCCCAAGAAGAATGGCAAACTGCGTGTGTGCATTAACTTGAAAAAGGTTAATGCCGCCACAATTCGAGATAACTATCCGCTTCCCATCACAGAGCATCTCTTAGAAAGAGTGGCAGGCAAGGAAGTGTACAGCTTCCTTGATGGATTTTCGGGCTACAATCAAGTGGCCATAGCTCCTGAGGATCAGCATAAGACAGCGTTTGCCACAGAATGGGGCATTTTTGCTTTTAGAGTAATGCCATTTGGGCTTACCAATGCACCAGCTACCTTCCAGAGGCTGATGTGCCATGTGTTTAAGGAGTTCCTGAGGAAGAGTTTAGAAGTCTATGTTGATGATCTTTGCGCTCATTCCAATGTTAGACAAACTCATATTCCTGAACTCAAACAAATCTTTGACAAATGTAGAGAGTACCAAGTCTGCCTGAACCCAGAAAAGTGCGTTTTTATGGTAAGGCAAGGTAAGATTCTAGGACTCATAGTGTCAAAGAATGGCATATCTACTGACGAGGAGAAAGTGAGAGCCATAGCAGAGCTACCTAGGCCAAAGAATGTCAAGGAAGTACAAGCTTTCATGGGGCATTGTGGTTATTATCGACGATTTATACACATGTATGTTGTCATTGCAAAGCCCATGTACGGACTTCTGACAAACTTTGAGTGGACGGATGAATGTGAGAATTCCTTCCAAGAGCTTAAACGAAGATTATGTTCAGCACCAATCTTGACCACACCAGATTGGAATAAGCCATTCCATGTTCATGTGGATGCATCCAATTATGCTATTGGATGTGTGCTTGCACAACCTACTGGTGAAGGTAATATGGATCTTCCAATTGCCTATGCCAGCAAACAATTGAATGCGGCTGAACGGAATTACACCACTACAGAGCGCGAAGGATTAGGCATGGTATATGCAGTCAAGAAATTTAGACACTATTTGCTTGCAAATAAGTTTAAATTTTTTACTGATCATCAGGCACTGTTATATCTTGTAAACAAGCCATGCAATACAGGAAGATTAGTAAGATGGTTTCTCTTGCTAATGGAATATGATTTTGAGGTTGTGGTAAGGAAAGGTAGGACTCATTTGAGAGCTGATCATCTCTCTAGGCTTACATCGGGAGAAGCCCCACAAGGAGTGTCAGATGACCTTCCTGATGCTTACTTGTTTAATTTGGAAGTGGTGCCGCAGTGGGCCAAGCCAATAGTACCAGTATTGACATACGGGCCTAATCATCCAGTGGTGAACACACGAAATAGAGAGATAGTAAAAGCCCAAAAGTACCATATCATGGCAGGCAGCATGTACAAGCACACAGATCAAGGGATCTTGGCTTGTTGCGTAGAAGAGGATGAGTACGCTAAATGGTTGCAATTAGCACATGTAGGTGCGTTAGAGCAACACCATTCAAAGCAACGAACGTTGCAGACTCTAAAGAGATTCGGAGTGCATTGGCCAACTATGGAAGCGGATGTCCAAAAGTTGTGCAAGGAATGCCCAATCTGTTGCACTAAACCACCTGTGGAACATGCCACTCTCTATCAAGTATCCATTGTGCCAGATTGGAGTGAACCTCTAGTATCATTCTTGAGGACAAACACATTCCCTCCAGACATGACTCTAGCTAGAAAAAGGAGTTTGGAACAAGAAGCCCAGGATTATTCACTCGTTGGTGATAATCTATACAAGCGCGGTAAGGATGGTTACCTGAGACTGTGTGTCCATGAAAGTGAGTATCTTAAGATCTTAGAAACTGCTCACCAAGGTGTAGCAGGAGGACACTTTGGACCGGATCGGGGGATCAAGGCAATCCTATTTGCGGGCTTTTGGTGGCCTACCCTTCACATGGATGCACATACCTATGTGAAGCGGTGTGATGTCTGTCAAAGGACTCAGTATCCTATACGCAAAGATGAGATGCCACTGAAACCTATGATGGGTGGACGTGCATTCTCCAAGTGGGGAATAGACTTCGTAGGTCCTATTAATCCCCCAGCTAAGGGTTCTCATGCGGAATACATCATTGTTGCGACAGATTATCTCACCAAGTGGGTAGAGGTAAAGGCTACGACAAAGAACGATGCTCAAACAACTGCCAAATTCCTGTTTGAGAATGTATTCACGAGATATGGGCTACCTATAGAGCTTGTAAGTGATAGAGGAACTCATTTCTTAAATGAAGTGATTGAAAATCTACTCCAAGAATTCTTGGTAATACACAAGAAGTCTGCCCCGTATCACCCTCAAGCTAATGGGCAAGCTGAGAGCACTAATAAGATCTTATGCAATGTACTAACGAAATTAGTGAACACTAAACGCTCTGATTGGGACAAACAGCTACACCATGCTGTTTGGGCATATCGAGTTGCCTACAAAACGGTACTCCAAGCCACCCCCTTTCAGATGGTATTTGGCCAAAACGCTATGCTACCCTTGGACTTCCTGATTCCTACGTTGAAAGTAGCACAAGAGCACGAATGGACAGGTCATGAGCTCTCCTCTAGGATCTTTGACCTTGAACGATTAGGAGAAACAAGACTGAGAGCCGCTGCTGGAATATATGCAGCTAAAAAGAGGCAGAAGGCATACTTCGATGCCCATGTGAAGGATAAAGGCTTGAAAGCCGGAGATCTAGTCCTAGTCTATACACTGAAACAACACGCGAGGAAGCTAGAAAAGAGAGGCTACGGACCTATGATTATCAATAGGATCTCCACGAGTGGAGCAGTACAATTAGCCACATTAGAGGGCGATGTTCTCCCTAACTATATTAGCGGATGCAGAGTCAAGTTGTATCAGGAACCCCTCACGGAGGAAATGCTCAGCCGACTCAACACTGCTAAGAAACGCAAAGAGGAAGAGAAGCGAATTAGAGAAGAAGCTCAAGCAGAAGCTTTAGAACGCATCAGAAGGATGAAATTACGAAAGCAAGGTAGAGAGCAGCCTAGGACAAATGACTATGCAGATCAAGGATATCATATGGCAATGTGTGAAGTCGCCGGAACCAGCTCACCTAGGATAACTGATCGACGTCCTTTTGTAACCCTAGATATAGGACAAGGAAAAAGTGCAAGGACTGTAAGAGCCTTGATTGACTCAGGTGCAGCCACTAGTGCTGTTAGAGTGTCTTACTGTCAAGAGTTACAGTTAACTGTCAATCCTGTGGAAGCATATCTCATAGGATTGGGAGGCGTGGAAACCCCTTGTATGGGCGAGGTGGAACTTCCCCTCTACATTCATGATGAGGCAATGACAGTTAAAGTACTAGTGTGTCAAGATGAGGATCTCACTGAACCTCTTGTCTTGGGTCAAGACTGGATCTATGACCAAGCAGTCAACTTAAACCTAAGAAGTGGACTTCTCTAGGTTTGGGTCAATCATAGTCGAATTACAGTAGAATTAGACAATGGAGCACTCAAGGAACTAGGAAAGGCACAGACTCCTGGTCCTTCCAGGGGTACACATGAAGTTGACCATGTTGTTCTTGTCCAAAACTATGTGTTGCAGAGGAATGATATTCGCAAAAAAGGAGTCAGGGATGCAAAGGAATTCCCTTCTTTTCCAAAGGCCAGAAGGAGGCAACAACCAACGGTGGAGCAAAGGCAGAAGAAGCAGAGTACTACCTATGCCGGGCATCAAAAGAACCTGCGTAGCAGAATGTCTCAACAAGTGAACCAAGTGTGGGTGCGAAAAGGCGAACACCCGGTTGCACCCACGCCAACAGCACGGGCGAAGCCTCTTATTAATAACCATCAACACGTCACTAATAAGAGGTCTTCCGGAAATTCTTCTGCTAACGTGAAATCTATTTGGGTGCCCAAAAAGTCGATGAAGGCCAGCCCACAATCAAGACAAATTTGGGTGCCTAAGGCTTATTTGCGGGCTCAAATAGCTACACCAAGAACACACCCTACACAGCATGATCCATTCACTCGCACAGCCTACATCCACTCATTTTCAACACCAAGGCACATGAACACGAACAGAATCAGTTGTAAATGGGCCCCTAAAAGGCCTCAGGTTAAAGCTGACACACCTATAAAGCTCTCGAGAATCTCTACGGAACCACGAGTAAAACCCATCCACTGCATTTGGCAGCCCAAGACTTGTAACAAACCCCCTGACCCTATTGTAAATCCATGACCACCTACTAACCGCTTCACATCATTTCGCTTAGCTCTTAAGTCTACCTAACTCCTAACTACACACACCAGCACCGAGCACTTATTAACTCCTAACCACTCCAGAACTTTAAGTTAATATTGTAACAAGGGACACCATGTCATTTTTGTGTCCATTGCAATGTTAACGTTTATTCATATATTCTCACAGAATCAGTTGCGACATTTTCAACATGGCGGAAGCAGCAGGAACTAGCTCTCGCACAGAAACAAACCCGCAAGTGGTGGACTTGGACAGTTTACCCGTTTTGCCTGAGACAGTTGAAAGACCAGAAGAGTTGCAGGCCGTCAAAATCATACCTATTGCGGACCCTCCGCGTGGCCACACCATGCCCGTGGGAAAGACTTCACATTGGTTTACCGAGGTAGCAGGACCCTTGGGGGAAGGAACGTATCTATGGGAATCAGAGTTGGACTACGATGGAAAGCAAGGCAGATACCATTTCTTTACAAGAGAATTTGAGAAGTTACAAAATGCGGAAAGTCTACGTCCGATATGGGAAAAAGCCGGATTGAGTGCCTATTTCAGTGCCCGACTCCCAAAACCTGACTTCATGCGATGCTACTATCTCATCAACACCTTGACTCCAAATCCGAACCCAAAAGGTGCAAGCTCATTTGTGATTCCATCTCTGACAAAGGGGAATGAGCTCAAGAGGTTTAGGCTATCAAACAATTTGGTGAGAGAAGCTCTGGATATGCGCGGCATGCATATTCCTACGGAGAAGGAAACCCTAGTACCGGACTACATGAAGAATCGAAGTCTCACCAAACTCAAGGACATGGTATCCATGACGCCTAATATTGCAATACACCTTCGCATGTGCATGCAACACTTTGCTTTCCCTGCGCAGGATAGATTCACCATGCCGCACAAAAAGATTTGGTTTAGCCTGTATCTGGCAGAGACGCAGAACCTCACCATCAACCTACCCCACTGGATAATTGATCAGATACACTTAGCTCACAAACGCTGGCCGCGGAAACAGGTTTTATATGGTTGCTGTGCTCTGACAAGAATCATCTATAGGTGTTTGGCTTATGACCCCAATCCAACGAGCCCTGATGTGGAATCGGGTAGAGCAGTTTCGAGGCAGGACATCCACGGGACCCCCTTCTAAGAAGATGAGAGGCACGGTCCAAGTCCCATGTGCTCAACCACGAGGAGCCACCCTAACACCAGACGTCACCCCGCCACCCCGAAGAGTCCGACCATTCACACTCCGACTTCCAAGACGCAGCATGGATGGTTCCACCTTGATATTCCCTCCCATCCCAACGGATCTCGAATTTCCTAGTGGTGCACCTTTAGAAGAACTCACTAATGAAGACTTCGAACAACTATTACAAGATGTAGAGCTGGAGGCAGAAGAGGCACAACAAGCGGAGAATGTACAAACGCAGGCCACAACCTCCCAAGCACCTGTCACACCTGTTGAAGTGGAGGAAGAAGAGGACGGAGATGAAGAACAGGAGGATGATGAGGAGGAGTATGATCAAGAGCACCAAGAGGAGCAACAAGAAGTGCCAGAACTGGTAGGTGCACCTGCATATACCGCTCAACTACGAAGGCTATACGACACTATCAAAGCAGTACAAGAAAGGCATCAGCTCTCTCTGGTATCAGGTCAAGCTTTGATGCAAGAAATGCTATCAGATGAAGGAGTGGACCAACATTTCATTGACACCCTCAAATTAGTGTCAGACTCTTTAGGAGTTCCAGAGGCTGTCCACACCGCAGTCCGCCAGTCTGTAAGATATGACAAACGTAGAGTGGACACGTTACCACGAGCAGGTAAGACTATCAGGATACCCGTCACAGAACCAGAAGTACCTATTGAGACCACAGCCACTCCCACAACCACCACTGACCTCTCCGCTGAAACCTTCGTTCAGACATCACCCATCTCACCCCAGCGTCCTCCATCACCACCTTCTCCACCCCCACCACCACCTCACACCTCGGAAGAAACGACAGTCATCACCTCTACATTCACTTATAACCCATCATCATTCAAATCATTCTCATTTCGAGAACCCACCTCACAAGACACTCTCTTCTCCTTCGTCACCAATCCCTTGTACACTTCATCCTGTCTATCCTCTGAACCCATGACTGGCCATCCCATAATTACAAGTGTAGTTGGAAACCCAGCACCCACAGAAGGCACCCTGTGTTTCCCGACCTATCCCCCAATACGAGTACCTCCATTCCATGACCCTCACTTCCCAGCTGGCCCCTACACCTCTTTCAACCGGACCTCACCACCCCAATACCCGTCCTTTGTGGAGCAGTTCTTCCGCTCTCCAATGTTTCAAAGGCACCTTTCCCCGCTGTTCGCAACGACATCAATTTACACGAACACCACACTCACCTCACCTACCATACCCAACTACATGGTAGCCCCTATACACACCACTCTGTCTGACCGGATGGACATTTCACCCACCACAGCACCTCTCCCCACAATTCCACCCTCTCCCCCTCCACTACCCCCCACCTCACCACTCACATCATTGGCACACACAGCATTCACTACCCCCCTACCCAATCCCTCCTCCCCTGCATTTCAAACTTTTCCCCTTGCATCTCATAATGTAAATAGCACGTTCAACACATTACTTCAGTGTGCACATCAGCTACAACAAGACTACCATCAATTGGAAGAACGCACTGCTGCCCTCCAGGCAGAATCTCAACGTCTGCAAGCTAGAGTCACCACTCTTGAAGCTGACTACCAGACGCTCCTAACCGAGCATACCACACTACAACAGGCTCACTCCGAATTGGAAGCAAAGACATCAACTGTAGATGACCAAGCAGTCAAGGAACTAGAAACAGTGCTTCAAGCGCAAATGATATCTAACGCCACACTCAGACGCAACATTGGGCTATTAAGGAAGCATATGGCCGCAGCACTAGAAGAGAACAAACGACTCCAACAACAAAATCAAGACAACTTTGAAGCGGCTATGGAAGGAACCGTAGGAGCAACCATTAGCCCTACCAGATATAGAGCAGTACCATCAGAAGACATCCGCATTTTACTTGAGGAGCATGCAAATTTCCTGGAGTCATATGAAAAACTAGAGACTGAATGTGCCGATCTAAAGAAACAGTTAGCCAGTGTATCCACTGCTCAACCGGAGCCGGTAATCTTGCAACAATCTACAGAAGAAATGGAGACCCTTCGGAAACAGGTGGCAGAACTCCAAGCACGCCTCTTACCATACGAACGACCACCCTCGCCCATTGAAGAACCAGAACCTGAAACAGTAGTGGAAATCCCCGTCGAGGACAGCTACGAAGAGCCATACGAACCTATGCTGACGCCTGGTGGTCGAACTACAGAAGAAGGACAAGACACGTTAGAAATTCAAGTTCCAAATTGGGTCAGAAGGGTCGAGAAAGTGGGTAAGACACATGATGATCGTGTGGCCGTGCAAATGCAATCTCTCACGAATCTGGAAGAAACGGTCCTTCGGTCTTCCTACTTTCAACAATTATCCCATCAACGGTTAATCACAACATCAGAATCGCAATACATGCCTTATTTTGTCTTACTACATGATTATAATGCAGAAGTCAAAAGACATACAGGGAAGGAGCCCACATTCGCTACTCAATTTGAGATAGGGGATTTACCGACCGATGCACGTGCTGGCTCGATTTTCCAACCTAATTGGCGTGCACGTTTACTCACCGATTACCCAGAGATGATGAGTACCTGGGCTACCATGCCACTCTATATCAAGTATAATCCATGCTATTGTCCAGTGGTACGTCGCAGATCCTGGCAAGCATTTGCAATCAAGGTACGCAACAATAAAGAGTGCTCGGCTTGGGTTAACTATCCGTATTTTGCTCCACCTCGAGGACCTCCAACCGTAGCCTACATGATATCAACAATTCGACACTGGTCTACGCGTCTCAATAATGTACCCGACATCGCGGCGAAAATGTGTATGAAGATCTTTGAGCTCATGACCATTGTCTTCAAAACCTTTCGGAATGTCCAAGCTCCATACATCTCCGCCCCTGGATTCGCTCAAGGCAACAAGGATTTAGTCTACGACATGAGCCAAACCCCCTCGGTCACTGTCATCTTTGCTTGGCATGCACGAATCAAGTACTTGCCCGCATGCTTCAAGCAAACATTTGAGGAAATGTTCTCTACGGGCTTCTGGGAATACAATTCCGAAATTTTCATTCCCAGACCCACACACTTGCTACATCTATTCGCAGTAGAGCAAGCGATCCATGCAGATCAATTACGTCTGCCACATCCGGACATTCCAGGACCAATCGATTGGGATCGTATGATGACAGATTTGGCCAGAGGACTACGCTTACAAGAACATCAGCTTGCCACTCAGGTTGTGGAATATTACATCCAACACTCCCAGCAACAAGGGTCTGTCAGGGACGACAGACGCGAGAGAGGGGGGGGTGTTGAGAGCAGTATGGGCCCCCAAGGACTGACTAGACAAGGAAGCCAGGGCACCCAAGGATTGACTAGACAAGGAAGCCAACGGAGAGAGTCAGAACAAGGTGAAGGAGTAAGTAGACAAAGCAGTCGACGCAAATCTGGCAGATAGGCCCTTCAATTTTTCCAATCTACATCTTTTAACAGTGATTCTTATCACTAACAATCATTGTAAATACCATTTCATATTTTTGTAGCTCCATTTTGTGCAAGCCAAGGAGTCCTTGAGCTTGAGGAGCCTTAGAAGTACCTACATATCAATTTTCGTATTTTTTAGACTCCGTTTGAGCCCTCAAATTGGCCCTGGAACCTAATTTTTAACTAGGCCGGACACTAGGTCTGGACAGGGCCAAAAGCTAGTCAAAAACTATAAAAAGAGCTAGAGAGCTCATTTTTGGGGTTAGATTGTAATTGAAACGAACTTGTAAGAGCATTTTGAAAGTAATCTAAAAGCTCCATTGATTCTCTCTCTTTGTCTTGCCGTGTGTGCGCGTGTGTGTGTATGTGTGTGCATGCTTGTGTGCTTCTCACTCACGCACTTGGGCCGCCACTTGCTCGAGGTCTTCATACCATCCTCACGTCTTCCCGGATTGACATTAAAGGAGGTGCTACTCATCATTGAGCTACACCATACGTCTGTATGTACTAAGTCCAATAAGTTGTTGTGGATGTAGCCTTTGTGGTTGAATGGTTGTCTTTGTGCCTTCCCAATCTGACATGCATCACACTTGTTGATCATGTGTTGCTTTGATATGTTCGGCAGTCCTAGAACACTTTGATCCCTGCATATATCCTTCAAGGTTCTTTCATTCGTATGAGCAGGTCTCTTATGCCACACTTCAAGCTCACTTAGGGTTTGAGACCCAAAGTTGAATAGAGCTATGTTCCTAGTTTCTCCTACTTCAAAAGTAAAGAGCCTACCGTGCTTCTCACCTCGGGCTATCTTCTTGAAGCCTTGACATGGATCTTCCACAAAAGCTCCATGTTGGGTGAACCTAACTTGCAAGCCTTTTTCAACTATTTGGCCTACACTTATTAGGTTTTTAGTGATAGTGGGTACATAGAGAACCTTACTCAGAATGTTTGTCCTGCCATTAGAAGCTTTGACATTACCAATCTTCTCCACATTGTGCTTTGTGTCATCCCCTGTTTGCACTTCATGTCTATGCTTTGGACTTTCCAAATTAGATAGAAGAGCAATGTTGCCTGCAACATGATTCGAACATCCTGAATCTATGTAGAACAAATGATCATCTTCTTTACCTTCTTTGTGGCTTAGATTCATAAGAAGCAATGAGTCTTCATGTGGTTGATCTTCTGAATAATTGTTGTAGTCCCTTCTATTATAGATTCTATTGTTGTTGTTGAAGTTGTGTCCACCTCTGCCTCTATTGCTGCCATATCCACCTCTTCCACTTCCTTTCTGGGTCTTCCCATTGAACCAACAATTCTGAGTGGTATGGTTGGTCTTATCGCATATGGCACAAGGTTGAACATTCTGACCTTTGGCTTTGTCTTGCTTTGGTCCTTTCTTCTTCCCTTTCCACTTGCTCTTGCTGACAAAGTTGGCTTGGAAAGTCTCTTCTTCATCTTCTTCCTTCTTCTTGCCTTTCTGCTTCTTATCCTTCTTATCTGCATATAGAGCACTAGTTGAATTACCATGATAAGAGTTACCTTCCTTTATGCTATTGTTGGCTTCTTGATTGAAGAATTGTCCAAGAAGATGTTGAAGTCTGGAGTTTGCACATCCATGATGAGATCATAAGCCGTCGTGAAGGATTTCCATTGCTTATCACTTCGAATGCCGTTGAGAATTTGCCTCATGATGACCTCTTCTTCAATCAGCTCTCCAATGGATGCTAACTGATCCGCAACCTCCTTGACCTTGGTAACAAACTCTGTGATGGTTTGTTTAGGCGTCTTCTTCATTTGGTTGAACTCCTTCCAAAGATGATTCTTTCTTGCTTTGGTACTAGCAGAAAAGAAAGTCCTTCATTTGGTTGAACTCCTTCCAAAGATGATTCTTTCTTGCTTTGGTACTAGCAGAAAAGAAAGTCTCGAGGGCATCCCAAGTCTCTTGAGATGTCTTGCATCCTCTAATATGTGGTAATAGAAAGTCAGAGATAGAGTTTAGTATGTACGACCTTGCTTGAGCATCCCTTGTGCACCAAAGTGTGAGCTTATCTGTCTCCTCTTGTGTAGGTCCTCCTTTGGATCTTGGAATAGGCATAACTTCATCACCTGCTACAATTCCATAAAGATTTCTACCTTGCAAATAGGCCTCCATTCTGATTTGCCAAGCCGCGTAGTTGTGTTGATCAAGCTTCTCGATCATTGAGGGAAAGCCGTCACCCATCTTGATCTAGCTCTGATACCACTGAAAGAACTTGGAGAAGCTTGTAGAAGGTAGAAAAGTGCGTTTCGAAGCAACAAAAATTGGTCAAGACAACCGGCACAAGATCAGCCCTTGAGCTTATGGAGACTCAAATAGACCTTATAGGCATGCTATAAGTGCAAAGAAACACACTATGTACTTTGGAACATCAAGGATAATGAGTCGATACAAAACAAATAGGTTCGCGGGTCGACTAGCTCAAAAAACTTACTATCTATGGAAGAGACAATGAACTTCAAATGCCCATAGCGACCAGCGTGATTACAATTAGAAAAAATCCTTTTATGGGAGTGATAAAAATAGGGTTGAGTGTATGGAATGCACAAAAGTATAAGGAATAAGCAAAATATGCTATAGGAATGAATGTGACATTCACCGGTGGTACTTCCTATTTTTCAGCAATACGCAGAGATTGACCCCAACGCAGCAAAACTCAGATTTCTCCACATTTGCTGAATTAAATGCTTTGCAAGTTTACAGGCATAAACTAGACACTTATACCTTTCCAATGAGTCCTCTTGCACTCAATTTAGATCTCTAGAGAGAGAGCAGCAGCCTCTGCAAGATTACTGTTGGCGAAGAAGATGATGTAGAAAATTGAAGGAGCAAGACAATGATGGTCACAAGTGTATGTATATTGCTTCCATGTAATGTAAAAGTGATTTCAAGTCTTTACATAGACTCTAGGAGTGTTCCACGACTTTTACAAGTTGAATTTGAATTCAAATGAAGATGCGAATGGTTGTTGGAGGGAATCAATTCAATTTCCTACAATCTAGGAAAAGTGAAGATCTAGTTTGATCTACTTTTAGGTGATTGATTGCTTGATTGAATGAAACTTCAACCACCACAAATTCGTGGGATTTTGCCTCTATATTTGTACCTTTACATGTTTAAAGCTCAAGGCTTATACAATGGTAAATGAGCCATCAAAAATTTCGCAAAAATCTACAATAAATGAGCATATGAAAAAGAACTCTCCAACGGATATTCTTTCAACGGGATAGCCCTTGATGTAGATCAAATCCACCTCAAGCATAGTGTAAGCTTGATGTTCCAACAATCCTTGCAATGTATTTGTATATGACGTAGTTTTTCTTAGAAATGGTAATGCATAGGCATACCTTGATTGTTTGAATTTAGGATTCCCTCATTCCATTGCAATAGATTATAATTTCCCTCATTCTAAGATCGGAAAGAAGAATGCAACAAATATTGCTACTAGCATCCATGGGGTGGAACATAACTAGTTGAGGATTCCCTAGGCTCTTGGACTACTACATTAACTACTAATCACTTCTATGTTTTCCCATTATAAGGAAAGCCTTTAGTAGAATGGTCTATATTTTAATAAATTGCACGATATATCTGATCTAGAGACAATTTTCCGTGATATGTCTCATGAAAAATATTTTCTTCATCAGATTTTCAATGGTGGACTTTGGTGTCTTTAAAGAGGACCACTTCAAATTTTTAGCAAAACCATCCACTTTGTAGGGCCATATCAATAAGTGCATATAAATGCATGGCCCCATACATCTAATAATCATAATCTATTGCAACTTAGGATCTCGCCCATTGATAAATGACTGAGTGATTATATCCATAGGAAATGCATTTTTTGTCAGAATTTGTTGGAGATGCATGCAAAAGGTAGTGGCATATTCTTGTACTATGTTGAGGTTTTTGTTTGTTGTTCTGCAAAAACTCAAAAACTTGAGATGGTGTCTTCTTTAATATGAATCATTGTAAGAAGGCCTCTTTTACTATTGTATATGCTTTGAAATGTTCTAGTGCAAATTCCATTAACCACTTCGTTGCTTCATTAATGAGAGTTTCTTGCAACACTCTAGCGTTATATTGCCTAGCACCAAGTGTATTAGGGGGAGTTTCTAGGACTCCATAATTGATCTTGAATGCCCAAACATGCACATCTAGATCATCAACTGGGAAAATGATCTTTGCAAGGTTAAGTGCTCTTGTGCCATAGCAATAGGGCTAAACTATTCCACAACATCCACAACTTTGTCTCACCTAGAACTTATCACAAATACTTCCATTTAATTTGGGGAAGTTGTGTAAAGGTTTCATCAGAGCATAATGGATTTTTTTGTGGTGGCTCAAAATGCCGCTAGTCAATACCTTCCACATCTAGTTTACTAATTGATTTCCTAAAGATCCAAAAATTATGAGAAAAATCCACTATCTTGCCATTTGGGTGCTTGAAGATTTCACGTTGGGCTAGTTTCTGGTGGAACAGTGTATGTGGAATGTATTTAGAACGTAAAATGGTCAGTAGGTGGGGTAGCATAGGGTTTTTCACTAGAAACTCTAGATGTCTTATGGGATGCTTCTGAAAAGGATTCCTGTTCAATAACTATTGATGTTTCAAGAGCCTTAATAATTATAGGAGACACCTATATTGCTTTTGGATTCAATATGGTCTTTGGTATGGAATCTGCACTTAACCAAACCATCTATTCCTCTGATATTTTTTCTAATTTTGGAGTAGTAAAAGGACTTCTCACTGTTCTTGGTTGCTTATCTTTTGTGTACTTCAGATAATGTTTGCCTAATTGCAATTCAAGCATGCATTCTCCTACACTTCTCAATATACGGCAGTCCCTTAGAGAGTAAATAGGACAATGAATAGACACTTCATAAGATTCATCCACAAGTGTACCTATAGCCACATTTTAGATAGTAATTGTATTCATCGAATGCAAACCCTAAATGATTCAAAGAGATCCATTTTTCATAAGCATGATTAACGAGAAATTAGATTACAATGCATAAGAATGTTCCTGAACTCCCATTTCAATGTGCTCATTTTTGTGAAGGCTCCATGGAAGGTGGGGTGTATTAAATATGACCATAGGGGATACAAAAAAAGGGATCAAGACATCCTATTTGTTTTAGATCAAACGAAAATGATTTAGCATGCATCTAAAGCATCTCCAAGAAAAGATCTTTTTTAGACATCATTAGAAAATTAGATTTCTCAATATTCACTAGGGTAAGAGTTTTCTTGATCAAGGTTTGACCAATTCTCCATGGATCTCATATAAGTGGTTGGTTGTGAGATTCTTTAATGATGTTAAAATTCTCTTTGGGTATGTGGAGTGGAAATCGGCATCACCTTCTTTACAACACTCTTGTACCTTGTTTGTACAAGAACATCTAGTTATGCAAAATGATCAGGAGTTCCAACAAGCTTCTTCTAGATAAAAAAAGATTTGAATTTTAAAATTCATTAAGTACATAAAAATAATGCAATTTCTAACTCCTTCATTATTTTTATGAAGCGCACTTCTTCAAATAAGTTTTTAGTTGAATCACACTAACATAACCAACATAACCATTCACAAAATTCAATATACACAATAACTTTTCATAGACTTCAATATACGCACTGACTCAAAATACTCAAACAAGAAATCAATTATGTAGGACTTTTCCATTCTAGTTCCCAAAAGCACCAATAACAGATCAAGATCACCATAATTAGTGTGTGTTGTGCAGTGGGTTGATGCATCATATTAATTTGTGAAAAGATAGAGTGCTTTGAAGGGGTAACATACCTTTACAATTCTGGTATTACCAATATATCGAACTAATTACAAAGGTAGTGCAACCTATCACTTTAGGTTAACATGGGTGATCTTGCTAGGGATAGGTGTTGGTGATGGAACTAAATGTAGAAATTAGATAAAGATGCATGCCTATTTTGCATTCTAGGGAAAGTTATCCTAAGTACAAGCCTGATACACAACCGTTATCATGAAGGGCTAAGTTGGGTGGATCAAGCCAACTGCTAGTGTTCCAAATAGAAGGTACATGTGGGGTGCTTTGGGAAACTTAGGAAGTAGAGTTCAAATATAGACACTCATAGATAGACAGATGAGATCATGGAAAATAATTAAATAACTTATACAATTCATCATGATAATAGAGAATAGAAAAGGTAGGTGAGATAGGTAAAATTCATCACATATGAGATTGGAAGTAAGAGACATGTGTGAAAATTGGATAGAAATTCATCATCATGAAGAAATAAGAGTGATGGAGATAATAGATTCATCATGGATCATGTGAGATATAGGAAAAGAAAAGATGAAAAAATGGACATAAAAGAGATTAATGGTATTAGAAAAGATACGCGTGGTGGGAATCGATAGAGAAGAGGTAGGGGAACATTGAAAAGAAGAGAACTTGATTCATAATAATAAGTTCATACAATTCTAATGAGGATAATGGAGAAAATACATGTTAGTGATTCATAAAAGTTCATAATGTTGCTTTGTAATGTTATTCAATCCACAAGCATGTGTGTAGAGCCACCTTCATCACCTAAATGTGTATAGTTACTTCGACCACTTCAAGCACGTGTAGAGAAACTCTTCCTCTAAGTAGATGAAGATAACCTCCTCCTTCTTCAATGATAATGCTCCTTCTTCCTCCAATCCTCCAACAATGATTTAACTCCTGCAATGATGAGAACTCATTCTCTTCAACTCTCAAGTGATGAGTGATTTTCTATCAAGTGATCATACATGCTTGTTTTGTAGTTTTAAGAAAGCTCCCACGATAGAATTAAAGCAAAAGCTATGCAATCTCATTCAAAAGCATGCACAAAAAACAAAATAGCAATCGTCTTTGATTTTAGCCATCCAATTTTCTTCACTAATGATATCATGGAATTTTTAGTGCTTACATTAAAAAAAATTGCTTTTAATCTCTACCATCATAGATGGGATTTGATCCCTCATCGTATGCTTTTAGAACTCTTCTCATAGACCATGATTCCTCATACTTTTTGATGAAGAAGTACCTTTCAGGTTTACCTTATAATAAGTTCAGCTTGTAAGGTTTCAGGTTTTGAGATCATTATAATCAGTCCCAATAATTTTATAAGATAATGAAGGTTCTTCAAGCTACAAAATCTTCTCAATGGTCAATTTGATCACTATACAAGTTCACTCTTCACAAGGTTAATTTGTTCATCACATTCTTCTTGCAAGTACCAAACTCTTCAATGTTTATTGGCTTCAAGGTATTGTAGAGATGGAAATCTCTATGACATTCACCCCTACTAAACTTGCACATCCTCCTCGATGGGGAATCTTGAAATTTCTCACAAAAAACACTATCAAAACTTCATTTTTTATCAAAATTTTAAATTCAAGAATTCATACTTATTGAATGCAAATGGAATTTGTTTGCCTCACATGATAATTTCAAATCAAGCTTGGATAATTTAACCTTTTCATTCAACAAATACTTGGAATTAATCAAAATTTTTTAGCTTCTACTTTTTTGGGGTGAAAGAAAGTATAACCTTTTGTTTGTCAAATTTTATTATAATATTTGCAACTTTTTGGTTTATAAAGGAAAGGCTTGACCCCTATTCACGGTTGATGATCTCAAGGAATGCATAATTAGGAACTAGGATTTCAATCGGACATGCTTATCATGCACAAACATAATCCTATTTATAAGAATCAAATCAATCTTTCTACTTGAGTTTCAAATTCACATTGCCCTATCTTACCTTGATCTTATTTAAAATAATTTCAAACAAAATTACAAGTAATTGCATTTCTACTTGAGTCAAACAGTTTTCACTTAATTTGAGATCATCATAAGCCAATTCTTCAATTTTTGAAAATATGAAATTTGAATTCAAGGTATGCAATGCAATGAAAGAAAAATATGTACAAATAGAAAAGGATATATACCACGTGATCATTTTTGTTCTTCTTCAATCATGTCTATGATCTCATAATCATCTTCATCCCGTTTCTTAGATAATTTTATTATTTTTCTTACAATCAAAGTTTTTGGTGGAGTTCCATCTAATTCACGTAGAGCATATGTCCTATTTGTTGAGATATCAAGCTCAACATGTGATGATCCAGGATGAAACGTATCAGTTTTTCGTTTCTTTGACATGTATAGTGGTCACACCGGTATATGTCAGGGATACTTCATTAAGTTATACTAGATTTATCTACCGAAAGTGATGGCATGTTTGTTTCTTGCCAGCTCACTCATTTGCGGACATTAGGTTTTTCATTATGTACGGGTCTTTATATATTACACTTGTTGTATTCTTGTTTTTAGGTCATTCTTGTACATTCCTTTTATGTAATAGAAGAAGAAGAAGAAGATAATTCTTCCTTGCCCCAATCTGAGTTCTCTTTGATTGTGAGAGTGTGTGTGTGAGCTCTCTTCCTTATCTCCTTTCTTGTGACATGGTATCAGAGCCAGTGTGGCTATAGAGAGCTCGTGGAGAAGGCGATGGTGAAGAGTATGCAATCCTTTTTGGTCACTAGTTTTTTGTCAGATGGAAGTTTCGGAGCCATCTCGACCTCTGTTTTGAGCCTGCAAGGTGGGCCCACAGAAAAACCAGGTTAGTTTTAGAAATTGTAACTTGCGTCCTATTTAGCAACACTCATATATACCAGATCCAGAATTTCGTGATTTCTTGTACTGTTGATATACAAAAAATGTGTTTTTTTTTAGATCAAATTGTCACATCATAGTGCGACAGTGTTCAAGCAGAAGTGCTGCTTGTAGTGTTGTGAATTGCTATAGAAATGGCAAACGCAGATGGAATGAGTAGCTTATGAGCGATAAGCTAGACAAGAATAGTTTCCATGCTTGGAGATTCAGAATGAAGAATTTCCTAATGGGAAAAGGCTACTGGAAGTTCATCGAAGGGGAGAACGAAAATGCTCTATAGTTACCAGAGAGGAATCGAGCTGTAGAACAGTTTAAGAGCATATGAGCAATGGAATCAAGGAGCACGAAAGGTAATGTATTGTCTATTTGTTAGCATATAGGATAGCATGATTGGTCACATATAGGATGCCAACACTCCGAAAGAGGCTTGGAACAATTTGGGCACATTGCACAAGACCAATACAAAGGCACGAAAATTGCAACTCAAGAACGAGATGCATACATTGGAGAAAAAGAGTGTGTCGTTAAGTGACTACACTCTGAAAATAAAAAACATATGTGAGTCACTTGCATCTACTGGCATGAATGTAGATGATGATGATAAGGTGGAAGTGTGTCTTCGTGGTTTAGGAGCTACATATAAGCAATTGAGAACCTCTATACAGACTAGGGAAAATATTCTGAATTTTGTTGATCTGGTATCTATGCTGATTATTGAAGAAAAGAATCTTGGTGAGGATTCAAACTCCCAAGGAAAATCTAGTTTTGAGCAGGTATTCTACTCTGGTAGAGGAAGAGGCAGAGGTAGAGGTTTCGGAAGTGGAAGAGGAAACAATAACCAAGACCAAAGTCAACAACAAAATCATGAAGGAGGAAGAGGATAGTTTTGAGGCAAGGGGAGCCAAAGAGGCCACAGAAATTTCCAAAGAAATGATTCAAGTAATGATAGTAAAGGATGTTGGATGGTAAACCTGGGCACTTTGAAAATGATTGCAGGTTGAAGAATCAAAATAACAAAAGGTAGCAAAACAACTATGCATCCACAAGTGCAGATGATTCTGAGAAGTTGTTCATGGTTCAACATCACATGATTAATACGATGTCTGCTGGTGTTTCAAAATCGAATGATGATGTGTGGTATGTTGATTCAGGTGCTTCAAATCAGATGACCAGTCATGTGGAATGGTTTAGTACTTTGCCAAATTCACGAGTTCCTAGATATGTTGAAACAGGTGATGACACATCACACGCTATCGAGCATAGAGGAAATATAGCAGTGTCTATGGAGGATGGGAAGGTAAAACACCTTGCTGATGTGCTGCATGCTCCAAATATAACAAATTAGTTTCTGTTGGACAAATGGTTGACTAGGGATTACAAGTCAGGTTCAATGCTGATGGGTTACATGTAGAAGAATACAAACTGGATGGAAGATTGATTGCCAAAGGAAACAAAGTGGGTAGGATGTTCATCTTAAATGTGAAAATTCCTTAAATGAATGCAGCCATGTTTGCAAAAGGTGCAGGAGTTATTTCTGATATAGAGATCTGGCACAAACAGATTGGACATGCAAACTTGCAAAGGCTGAAATTGATGCAGTCAAAGGAGATTGTCCATGGACTACCAAATTTGAAGGTTGTAGAGATGCAAAAGGCATGTGCAACATGTCAATTTGGTAAACACTCAAGATCATCATTTCCGCATGACAAGCATGTTAGTGAGAATGTGGTAGAAATAGTACATACAGATGTTTGGGGTCCTACAAAGACCACATCTATGGGCGGTTGCAAGTTTTATGTTACTTTCATTGATGGCCATACATGGAAAGTGTGGGTCTATTTCATGAAAGAGAAGAGTGAGCTATTCACTCATTTTCAGAGTTTTAAAGCTATGGTGGAAAAGTAGATAGGGAAGCATACTCAGAGATTAAGATCTAATGGAGGAGGTGAATACATGTCAAATGAGTTCAAAAATTTTTAAAAAAGTCATGGAATTTGATATTAGTTTTCATGCACGTACACACCACAACAGAATGGCATTGCTGAATGCAAAAATAGACATATTCTAGAAATAGCAAGAGCCTTGATGGCTGAGAAGAATATGCCTCATAATTATTGGACAGAAGCTGTGCATATGGTTGTATACATCATGAATAGAACTCCAACTCTTGTTGTACATCAAGTTACACTTGAAGAGAAGTTTACAAGTAAAAGGCCAAACTTATCACATATGAAAGTTTTTGGTTGTATTGCATATGTACATGTTCCAGATGAGTTGAGGAAAAAGCTTGATCCAAAAGCAGAAAAATGTGTCTTCATTGGATATTCCCTTGAGCAAAAGGGATATAAAATTATAACCCACTCACACGATAGGTGAAGGTGAGCAGAGATGTGGTATTTGATGAAATGTCAAGCTTCTATGCAGATGCAATTTGTCCTACACTTATCAGATTCTTAGGAATTGTAGGAACATACAAGACCTTACTCAAGAGAGTACTTCCATCCTTGGCCTTCACTGATCCAATTGACTTCACATTATGCTTTGTATTGTCACCTGTTTGAACAACATGATTAGATACCTTATTTTCCAAATCAGTCATCAATGCTATGTTACCACTCAGGTGATTGCTACACCCTAAGTCAATGTAGTGTTGGTGTAAATCACAAGCCTACACATTTGGCTTGGAAGTTATCATGAAGACTCTACGTACATGAAGAACCATAGGAACATATGCTAGTGGTTTATTACCACTTTACCTTGTTGTAAAAGTCAATTTGACTTGGAATCTTTTCTAATCACCTACCTAAGTGATTCGTGGAAAAAGTAGCTAAGTTGATTGAGAGAATATCTCCAAACTTTTAGAAGCTTGATCATAGGGAGCCAAGAATTTGAATTTGAATTCAAATTCTTAGTCATCACATATAAAAGTGATCAAGAAAAAGTCACGGTTAGAGACATCACTCGCGAGCTTCATTCTACTGCCATTGAGTGTGTGTGAGGACTACTCCATAGCCTACACCTCTCTACACCATTAGGCAATGCTAGTCATGCCAATGGGATTGTACACAAGTGTTAATTTATAGATACATTTACATCGTTTATCTCTGTGCTCACTGATTGTCTACTCCAAAGTCTGTCTACTTGTCAAGGGCATATCTCAGTCAATACTCCACCAAATGCAGTGATTCAAAGATTTTTGGATTCAGCTCAAAGTCATCTACATGCTGCCAAAGTTTGAAGTGATTTCATTCAGCCAATTCAAAGAAATCGCCGTCAAGGTGCTCACTGGTCTATCTCTACTACAGTCCTAAAAAGTCGGGGGTATAGCTAATTTTGCTAAATCCATTTCTTTGAGTATAGTTTGTCATTTTACATCATTCCACTTGCAAATGGTAGCTTACTAACCTAATTAAATACCTCTAGAAGGAATTTTATCAATTGCTATTGTGCTGGTCACACTGAGCAAAACATTGAGCAGGTGTCAAGACCAAAATAGAAGGTTTTCTTGACTTTGTGACTTCCAAAGTTATCTATTTTGATTCAATCATTACACACTTCATTTCCAAAGGACATAGGCCATTTCTTGGTGTCATTGGAAAGCTAAGGGAGTCTACTAATCAAGTCTGAAGCTAAAGAGGGCTGGTACAAAGCAGGTTTTAGCAGTACCTACTCAATCTCTTGGATCATCCATCCATCTTTCCCAACATGTAGAAGACTCTTTGGTCTTCACTTTTGCCTTTCACAAGTTGCATTCATTATCAATGTTGAGTCCTCCTTTTGATCTGAAGCAAAATTGTAGTAGGTATTATTGTATTGTTGATTTTGGAATCCTCTACCTGCTTTTCTTCCAAAGTAACCCCTACTACCTCTTCCTCTGAAGTTACCTCTTTGATTTCTGCCACCTCTTCCTCTTGAATTAAAGTTCTGATTATATCCACCATTACTCTGAGTATTATGCCAACAATCCTTAGCTAAGTGACTTGTCTTACCACAAATCCAGTAAGCTTTGACTCCATCTTTATTATTCCTGCCTCTTCCTCTACCTTTGCCACCTCCTCTTCCTCTTAGGAAGTTGGCTTGACTAGTTGTGCCTTCATCTTCATTTGCTTGTTGTTTTCCTTTGCTATTTTTTTTCTTATCCTTTGAGTACATTGCATGACCTGTACTCTTGTCACCTTCACCTTTGACATCCTGCTCAAAGGTTAACATATGTCCTAGCAACTGATTTAAGTCAGGAGTAAAATGATCAAGTGATAATTCAGTAGATAGAATGAATGGCTTCCATTTGTCATCACCTCTCAAACCTGTGAGGATTTGCCTTACCAATTTATCCTCCTCAATGTCTTCATCAACAGCTCCTAATGCATCTGCAATGTCCTTCATTCTGGTTACATAATCTAAGATGGATTGAGAGGCCTTCTTCTTGAATGTAGTAAATTCTGCCCACAAGGATGCCTTCCTAGACTTTGTGGTATTTTGGAAATGCTCCTCCAAAGCATTCCATATATCACTTGCACTTTCAAGACCTCTAATATGAGGTACCAAGTAATCATTGACTGCCATATAGATAATGCTCCTAGCTTGAGCATCTCTCTTCATCCAATTCTTCAAATCTGATAGTTCCTCCCTAGTTGGAACACTAGGATCTCTGAATTGAGGCTTTTCTTCTTCACCTATAATATAACCTATCAAGTCTTTGCTCATTAGATGAGCTTCCATCCTCATTGACCATGCTGGATAGTTCTCTCTATCCAATTTCTCTATCTGAAGAGAATCTCCCATCTTTCCTTCACCTGTATATTGAATTCTTCAATCTTTATAAAGTATAAGGTTACCTTTACTTCGAATGACACTCCTTTTGTCTTCCTTGGTGTCGTATGACCTCCTTCTCAAGCTTTGCCCTCAAGCTTTCACCTTTTGAACCTTCAGATGTTGAATTTTATATGTCTGCAGCAGTCAGAGTCTTCCTTTCCTTAATTTTGATACTTCCTGCTCTGATACCACTGATGGAGAGTGTTAATATTCAAAAGAACAAGCTATCCTTGATGTTAGACCACCTCTATATCAAGAATAACTTTAAACTTCAACCAATTTTGGAAGACACGCACCAAATTATCAAGAAATTAGCTAACTGTGAAGAAAGTCATTTCTCAGAAAAGTCTGCTGCACCTTAATCACTCATTGACCAATCATTCGTGTAAAGTTTTTTATAAAACTTTGTAGAATGTTTTGCGTGGTGATTGCGCACCTCCTCCAAGTTAAAACACTTAAAAAGCTTGAGTAGATTATGAGAAATGATTCAAACAATCTACCTATGTCTGAAACTGTCTCTCTGTATAGTCAACTTTGACACCTTCAACTTCTAAGACATGGTTCTCTAACATTAGAACCCATTTAAATAAATGCTTTTAGCCATAGATGTCTTACCTCGCAACTTAGATTCTGATTCCTCACTCATGCAAAACTTTAATCTGTGCAGTGAGAAATGATCAAATCATTGACCATCAAAAATGCGCCCGTTTCAGAAAACTATGAACACTCTTTTACATATGAATGTTCCTACTCATAATTCTCACAACCTGTTTACAATTAGGCTCTCAAAATTTAACCATAGACTCATTAACTATGGACTTAGACATCTACAAAAGGATTCTTGAAATGATCAAGCACAGAAGGAGAATGCACAGAAACATCGGGTGCAACTTCTCTTCATTTCTGACAAAAATTACATCTGGATGAGAGAGCTATTCTAACCTCTTCATAAGTGTCTAATGACTTCTAATTCTACTCTACTCTCATGCTCTACATTCTCTCTCATTCTTGTCCCGACATTTTCCAAGTATATATATAGACAAAAAATTTTTACAAGCTTATGACTACTCAAAGATATAAGTGAACTATCTCTGACATAATGTACATATGTGTGCACATCTTCCAAATTCTGAATGTGTCCTTCTTTCATGCTTCACAACTTGTTCTCTTCTCAAATCCTTGACTTCATTTCCATTCAAAACATCAATTGGTGATTGTCCTGCACCAATAGGGGTTACAAGTACACTATGCTCTGTCAGGAGTTTTACAAATTCCAAAGAATTGCAGTCAATCACAAAAGATGGAAAGCAGTAGGGTTACACAAGTTGTTGGATGAACACATATTCTTTATAGATTTTGAAAGAATTGCACAAGTAATGAATAGTCTACTGGAAGTTGGAAAGGGAAATGATGCCTATTTTAGGTGTTCAGTAAAGGACAAGGAGAACAAAGAGGTATATGGTGGACACAGCTGAATCTGTCATATCCACATACAAAGATGTTAATGACCCAGCATGTATTTTATTAATCAAAGTAATGAGACTCATATTGGCATGTATAGAGACCTTTACAGATACAGATGTCAGAGTTCTCAATTAGATTGGCTTTAATTCACCATCTGATGCTTTAATATTTGATCTCAGTGAAACATCTGACAAGATATGTTTAATGGCTTATTATAGCAGAATAATATTTTTGGGCAGCCATTATCTCCAGATTTTTGAAGATGCGTTTGATTATGGATGTTTTGAAAGAGAATTAAAAATATTTGGGAACTTGTCAGTAGTTACAAAGTCTCGACTCACTGCTTATGAATCTGCATACACAGAATACCTAAAAAAAGATGTAATTGATAAACCAGAGGCTGCTGTGCAATGGAGAAAAGCACTATTTGAGATGGTAAACAGCTTGAACATTACAGAAAGAAAGAGCCATGACCTACTGTCAAGGTTTATCAAAAAAAGAAGAAGTGAAGGAAGCAATTAGGGAATATGAGCAAGAATGTCTTTTGTCAGGAGCCAAAAGTCTAGGAGGGGAAGAATGTTGGAAGAAGTACTTTTGAAGTATTTTTGATGGAAAAATAATTGTAAAATGCCAAAAAAATGTAAAAATATTTATGCAAATGATGTAAAAATAAGGAAGAGTCTTCCTCATGTAGATTAGAATCATATGTATTTTTTCTAAAATTTTGGGAAACTCCTAGATATCATATTTTTAGATTAGAAGGGAAAAGGACCAAAATTCAAGTGTGAAAAGGGGCACTTGAAAATGTATAAAAGACAATTTCCTCTATTTTGAGAGGGTTGGTTATTTGTAATTGATGCTATTCAAGTAAAGAGAGAAGTTTCCTGCAGAAAATCGTGATTCTTCCTTTTGTGTGAATTTCTTTGATTTGTTGAGTCTATTCTATGTGTATCCATGGAAATTTGCAAGCTTCTATTGTGTATTGTGTATTTCAGATGTGTATGAAGAGAGTTGATTACTAATGCGTTGAGTGAGAAATTGATGAAGAATGGTGCTGGAGATGAAAATCGTCAGATTTTACAGATTGTCTCGTCTGAAGGTTACATGTATCATTTTTGAGTTTTGACTTTATGATTGTGTTCTGCTGAGAAAATAACACACTTTAGACACCAAGATTATTGAAAATGATAGAGTATTGCTCAAGATAATCCAAACCCTAGAAATTCCTCTTCATCTTCATTATTTCTCAGAAATCCAGCCAGTTTTCTCTTATTTCTTGGATTCTATCATCTAGAAGGGGCTGTGGTCTCTTGTATACTTCCAGGATTGACAAATATAAGATGTATTGTTGATTCTTTATGCTAAATGATTGGAGAGGACAACTCCAAAGGGTAACAACAAACACCATTCAATGTGCTCAATTTCATAGATAAATCTAGCTTCTACCAATCGATCTATCTCTTCCTTGATCTTGGTAGCATAATTATTGTTATATGTGTATGGTTTTTGCTTAGAAGGTTTGGCTTTTGAGGTCATGGGAATCGTATGCAAGCATATGCTAGGGACAACACCTTTTAGGTCCTTATAACTCCATGCAAACACATGTCTACATTCTATTAATAAATCAATCAACTTCTTTTCCTCTTCCTCAGAGAGGTCCTATGCTATGTATGTGCATCATTCTTCATCTTCTTCTATGTTCACAATAATTTTTTTAGTTCTCTCTTTGTTATCATAGGACACTCCTGTGAGTCCTTCTTGTTTAGCCTAGGATTCCTGATCATGACTTTCCTATACTCTACTTCATAATTCTTAAAATTTTAAGGGACTTCAAATAAAGATTCTTCCTCCTTTGGTGGGAGTTCTGTCTTCTTTAACATTTCTTGCCTTCACTCTTAGTAGTTGACCCGTGTGGTTAACCTCACGTCATGAATCATCTGTGGCTCTATGGATAGTATTACACTGAAGAGGGGGCACGTCTCTATGAGACTAGTATTTGAGATTGACTTTAGTAGTGATGCCTTACTGTTGAAAATACAAGGAATTGGTTCCCCAATCCTACACTACTTGCAAATCTCTCATGAATGGTCTTTCGAAAATCATCTCATTGGCCTATTTTCTACTAAAGTCACGTATGGCAAAAGTCTGATCAAACTCTAACTAGTGAGAGTTATCCCTTCAAGTTGTCCTAAGGGTCTCTCTATGTGACCATCAGCCATCAGCAATTCATTCTCATTGGGGCCTAACAATAATGCTATGGTGGATATTGATTTTGGTATCTTCCTTGTTGTGGATATGGTTGTGGATGATTTTGCCTAACCACTTACTTGATACATGGGCAATCGTATGTGGTGTGGTTAGTATACCTCCTTTCTAATGTACAGTATTGGCTATTAGGGTTGGCTTGGGGTTGAGCCATGATTGGGCCCACATTAGCCATATGATCTCCTCCACATGTATAACATCATTTCATTGAGATAAATCTAGGTGTCTATTTTCTAGAGACACCTAACATCTAAGCTACCTTATCTAGAAGTTCCTCAATACATGTAGATGGTCTGGAGGTGAGGCTAGTAGAGCTATCTGAATCTTTATATACTTTTGAAATCTTTAATTTGTCCCCCAAATTATCCTCAATGTCTATGCACACGCATAGACATTGTTCTATGAGTCCTTCAAGTACACATAAGATCTCAATTTGGTATTTAACGACCCATCTAGGAATAAAGCCACGTGTTTGGTAGATGTGCGTAACTTTGGAATAGGGCATCTCCCTAGGCACTATCTAAACCATCTTCCTATAACTCGAACTATTTCTGGAGGTGTTTGTTTGAAGCTATATATCAAAGATGAGGTGTTATGCCTGATGCCACTCTTAGAAAATTCAGTGATGAAGGCTTCCAATGGTTGGTCAACGTTTTTGAATTGCCTCTCGTGAAATGGTTGGTCAACGTTTTTGAATTGCCTCTCGTGAAATGGTCAGCACTCTTGAGAGTTAGGCCAAAAACATTGTATTGAATGAACAAATCTTCAACTTGTGCAACTCTCAAAACTTGCCTAAACTTTGCTACCTTGTCATGCCAGTCTCCTGTGCCATCAAAGTAGTTCTTCATGGACTTAACCCACTGTGTAGGCCTCAAGATCCTAGGATGTTCTCTAGGCATGGATAAGGGAAACTCATCCATGCCTCTTTTGAGTTTGGGCCTCTTTGCCTCTCATTATCCATTCTAACTGGTTTTTCTCTAGTTTTTTCTCTTCCAATTGCAAAACTTATTTTAAGTTCATCTTTACTCTTGTTCTTCTAAGCTCGATTAGCTTGGGATGTCCCAGATCCTTGGTAGCCAAAAGAGACATTTGATCTTGGTTGGGGAACCATGCTCCAATACCACAAACACTCTTTCTCAGATGTTGTCTAAGTAGACCACTATGCCTGGTGTATTAGGATCTTTAAATTCATATATGGTGACTATCCCAACTTCATTAGGCGAGTCAAGTTTATATCTCTAGAATGCCTCATCTCTTTCTCGATTAAGAATAACTTTATGCTCTTATTATCTTGGGGGATTTACTCTAGGGTAATCACTCTAGTTAAGATTGATTTACCTCTAGGGGTCCTAGTTCTTCTCCTAGGGTTCCTTGTTCTAGGCCTTCCATTTCCATCTCACTAATGACAGTTCCAAACTCATGTTTCCTATCGGGCAAGCTTCTGACCATGTACATGGTTCCCTCTTTATGAATGTATGTTCCTCCTTCAAACTTGGCCCGTGGATGTTCCAGTCCAACTAGCTAATCTGGATTCCTAACTTGGACAATAGATATTCACAAACCATCCTCATGAATATGAGCACCTAATCTAGTGGTCCTAATATACTCCAATTGAGTCTTATATGGCCTGTTTGACTTCTCTAGGTATGCAACATAGAACTACCTCTTGGCCTTTCCATACTATATGACATCTCTGAGTCACTTGTCTCTGAACTCAGCTCATAGGGATAAACACTGAGTTGTTGAGTGCATTACCTAGCTATATGGTTGATACTAGCCTCAATAGATCTAGTGATTTATCTATCACGACCTAGATGTCTACATGATCTAAGGTTCATAAGCCCTATTAATTAACACTGATTTCTCGAGTACAACTACGTTGTGATATCCTTTTGCATCAATCACTTTTCTTTTTATTTTACTTGGATTGTCACTTCTTGTCCCCTAGCTTACATCATGAAGAATACTTGAGTTTTTATTTTACTTGAAGTCTTTGTCGACCAATTTATATTCTTTTCCCTTATAGTTTGGGACAATAATAGTCCAACTATGCTTGCACTTGATTAATTAGGGTTTCTTGTACTTATGTCATGTTTATCATGACCCTAATTAGTTGATACCACTATTTGTGTTTAGCCTAGGCTAAGAATTGATCAGGGGGTTAAGAATGCTTTGAACCTCAAGTCGTTTCTCCTTTGATTTCACTTGAAAGCCTAGGACACAGATCCCAAGCTTGCACGCACTTGCGACTTGCTTTCATCTCTCCAAGAGCTCTTAATGAACCTGTAAAAGTTCCAAGTTTAGCTCAATATTTAACTTTAATTAACAGATAATTTTGAATCAGACATTTTTTAAAGACCCTTTCCCCCCCTTTGTATTGATGAAAAACCCTCTTGAGCTCCGCTCGCTTCCTAATCTCACCTAAAGGTCAACTTCAAATTATCCTATCAAAGTATCCTTCAAATTTTTAGTGCACTCTAGTGCTCAAAAAATGGATTTCTTATGAGAAGGTTATGTCAATTCTGGCTCATGGGGGTCAAACAGACAAAGAAAAGTTCTCAGGATATTTGTGCATTTGTTTAAGGCCTCCATATTTTTGTAGGTAAAAGAGCTTGAAAAAAATGCCCAAAATTAGCCCCAATTTTCAAAAATTGCAACCTTAATTTTTTGGCTGAAATTGGTTGTCTATGGTGATAGACAATGTCTATAACAATAGGCTTGTCTATTGCAATAGATAGGTGTCTCTCGCAATAGACCATCTCTTCCGTTTGTGGCTATTTATCACGATAGACTTATCTATCACAATAGATGTTGTCTATCATAGTAGATGTTATATGTCATCTATCATGGCCTTTTGGCGGTCGTGATAGATGATGTCTATTGCAATAGACAAGGCCTATGGTAGGGTCTTGTCTATTGCAATAGATGGTGTCTATCATCTATCATCTATGATGAATTTTGGTCTATCACAATAGAGGGTGTCTGTCATGATAGATGAGGTCTATCATGGGGTCTTCCCTTTCATGATAGACAAGTGTCTATCATGATAGACGGGTGTCTATCATTTATCATCTATCATGGATTTTAGTATGTCATGATAGAGGGTGTCTATTGCGATAGATGTTTGTCTATCAGAGGTCTTGTCTGTTGCAGATTTCAATCTATCATGGATTTGAGTCTATCATGATAGACAAGTGTCTAGCACAGATTTTAGTCTATCATGGATTTTAGTCTATCACGATAGACGGGGTTTATTGCAGGTCTTGTCTGTGGTGATAGTGTTTGTCATGATAGACGATGTCCATTATCTATCATCTATTGATTTGGTCTGTCATGATAGACCAAAAAAAGTGAAATTGTTTAGGATGTTTCTAGTGATTCGGTATGCTCTTATGGTGCACTTTACCATGCCATGCATGAAAACAAGAAATACCAACTTTTTTGTCTGTCACGACAGATAGAGGTCATCATCACGGAAACTATGCAGAGGTCTATCATACTTACAAAGGTTGTTAGAGATGATGATAGAGTTGAAACCTACAAGAAATGTTTACAAACATGGGAAGGGGACATGACCAAAAAAGTAAAAATTCAGTGAGGAAGGAGATGAAGGTGGGAGATAGTGAGGATGATGATGGTGATAAAGAAAGTAAAAAAAAATAAAAGTAAAGAAAGTACCTATGAATTTAATGTCACAACTCTACGTCTTACCATGACACGCTCTTCCTTGAAGGTTGCTCACTGACAATGATGCCAAATTTATTGTCACTCTAGCACAATGGTGAGTACTAATAGAAGGAGGCACACCTCATAATTGTCAATCCGTTGAGACGTGAGGATGGTATGATGACCATGAGCAAGTGAAGTGCATAAGTGAGTGAGTGAGAAGCACACAAGCATGCATACACATACACACACACACATGCACACACAAAGCATGAACAAAGGGAGTAACAATGGAGTGATTTCAATCACTAAAGAATTCTATTGCAAAAACTTCAATCTCTACTAGGCAAACCTCAAAAATGAGCTCTCTTGCTCTTTTTATAGTTTTTCACTAGCTTTGGCCCTATCTAGACCTAGTGTCTAGCCTAGTTAAAAAATAGGTTCCAAGGCTTAATTGAGGGCTCAAACAAAATCTAAAAATTATGAAAAGTGGTAAGAAAAAAGATATTTCTAGTAATCATCAAGCTCGAAGACTCCTTAGCTTGAACAAAATGGAGTCTAATATACCGAAAATGGTATTTACATTGTGTAGTGATAATAATCATTATTGGATGTAAAACTAGACTCATTGTGAAAAATTGGTTTGGCCTTCTTGCCAGATTATGCTTGACTTCTTTGTCTCCTTATGCCTTGCTGCTCTTCTCTTTGTTCTTCTCTTTTGAGGCTCTCTTGTCTACTCAGTCCTGATTGTTGGCCAATGCCTATTCTTTCTGGATCCTATGCTGGATGAAGTGGCTAGACAGGAGATGTATTCTTTCTCAATGAGTGTAGTGGTTACAATCAAGTGAGGATGGCTGAGAGTGATGTTCCTAAAACTACTTTACTTACAAACCGGGGAGTTTTTTCTTCCATAGTTATGTGTTTTGGACTTTGGAATGTTGCTAGTACCTTCTAACATTGTAGGCATTCAATTTCTTCCCCTTATTTAATAAGTTTTATGCAAGTGTTTCTCGATCCTTTTTTTTGTTTCAAGAAATAGTGGATCATTTGTAGAATTTATATCTATGTTTTGCTCGTCGAAAGGTTCATCTTTGCCTCAACCCCGCTAAACGAATCTTTGGGGTAAATGTAGAAAATTGCTAGGATGTGCTATTTTTAAGGATGGTATTGCTATGGATCTGGACAAAGCGAAGGTAGTTTTGGAAGCTTCTTCCTTGCAATCGCTCAAGTGATTTCGTCTATTTTTAGGATAAATTTGATGGGATGGCCATCATTTGAACCATCTAGATCACATTTCCATGCCCCTTAATGGCTTGAATCATGTTAAGGCGACCAAATTTCAGTGGAACAGGAAGTGTAATATTGTCTTCTAATGGCTTAAACTTCTTCTTGCCAAAGCACCTATACTCCAAGCAACAGATTGGAATACTTCCTTCCATGTATTTGTTGATGCTTCAAACATTGCTGTTGGCTCTGTTCTCGTGCAAAGAGTAGGACGCTCGTGGTTTCGTCCCCTTTACTATGCTACTCATAATCTCACTAATGCTAAACAAAATTATTCAATCACTAAATGAGAATGCCTTGGCCTCATCTATTCTCTCAAAAACTTTTCATAGTATTTATTGGGCCATCCTTTTACTTTCCATGTGGAACATTCTACCTTGCTTTATTTGGTGAAGCAGTAGAACTTGGTCCGCCACCTTAAACTATGTGTACTACTATAGCACGAATTTCATTATGATGTTATCCATCAACTGAGTTTGTTGCATGTTATAACTAATTTTTTATCCCTTTCAGACAATGGTGAACTTCTAGTGGGGATCAATTATTCATTCTCGGATGCAAAGATTTTTATGTCATCAATGTTGATAATTCTAGAGCTCGTGTACCCACATGGTATGAGGAAATGATGTCCTTTCTAGCTACTAGGATGTGCTATTTTTAAGGATGGTAGTGCTATGGATCTGGACAAAGTGAAGGTAGTTTTGGAAGCTTCTTCCTTGCAATCGCTCAAGTGATTTCATCTATTTTTAGGATAAATTTGATGGGATGGCCATCATTTGAACCATCTAGATCACATTTCCATGCCCCTTAATGGCTTGAATCATGTTAAGGTGACCAAATTTTAGTGGAACAGGAAGTGTAATATTGTCTTCTAATGGCTTAAACTTCTTCTTTCCAAAGCACCTATACTCCAAGAAATAGATTGGAATACTTCCTTCCATGTATTTGTTGATGCTTCAAACATTGTTGTTGGCTCTGTTCTCGTGCATAGAGTAGGACGCTCGTGGTTTCATCCCCTTAACTATGCTAGTCATCATCTCACTAATGCTAAACAAAATTATTCAATCACTAAATGAGAATGCCTTGGCCTCATCTATTCTCTCAAAAACTTTTCATAGTATTTATTGGGCCATCCTTTTACTTTCCATGTGGAACATTCTACCTTGCTTTATTTGGTGAAGCAGTAGAACTTGGTCCGCCACCTTAAACTATGTGTACTACTATAGCACGAATTTCATTATGATGTTATCCATCAACTGAGTTTGTTGCATGTTATAACTAATTTTTTATCCCTTTCAGACAATGGTGAACTTCTAGTGGGGATCAATTATTCATTCTCGGATGCAAAGATTTTTATGTCATCAATGTTGATAATTCTAGAGCTCGTGTACCCACATGGTATGAGGAAATGATGTCCTTTCTAGCTACTAGTATGTGCTATTTTTAAGGATGGTAGTGCTATGGATCTGGACAAAGTGAAGGTAATTTTGGAAGCTTCTTCCTTGCAATCGCTCAAGTGATTTCATCTATTTTTAGGATAAATTTGATGGGATGGCCATCATTTGAACCATCTAGATCACATTTCCATGCCCCTTAATGCTTGAATCATGTTAAAGCGACCAAATTTCAGTGGAACAGGAAGTGTAATATTGTCTTCTAATGGCTTAAACTTTTTCTTGCCAAAGCACCTATACTCCAAGCAACAGATTGGAATACTTCCTTCCATGTATTTGTTGATGCTTCAAACATTGCTGTTGGCTCTGTTCTCGTGCAAAGAGTAGGACGCTCGTGGTTTCGTCCCCTTTACTATGCTAGTCATCATCTCACTAATGCTAAACAAAATTATTCAATCACTAAATGAGAATGCCTTGGCCTCATCTATTCTCTCAAAAACTTTTCATAGTATTTATTGGGCCATCCTTTTACTTTCCATGTGGAACATTCTACCTTGCTTTATTTGGTGAAGCAGTAGAACTTGGTCCGCCACCTTAAACTATGTGTACTACTATAGCACGAATTTCATTATGATGTTATCCATCAACTGAGTTTGTTGCATGTTATAACTAATTTTTTATCCCTTTCAGACAATGGTGAACTTCTAGTGGGGATCGATGATTCATTCTCGGATGCAAAGATTTTTATGTCATCAATGTTGATAATTCTAGAGCTCGTGTACCCACATGGTATGAGGAAATGATGTCCTTTCTAGCTACTAGTATGTGCTATTTTTAAGGATGGTATTGCTATGGATCTGGACAAAGTGAAGGTAGTTTTGGAAGCTTCTTCCTTGCAATCGCTCAAGTGATTTCGTCTATTTTTAGGATAAATTTGATGGGATGACCATCATTTGAACCATCTAGATCACATTTCCATGCCCCTTAATGGCTTGAATCATGTTGAGGCGACCAAATTTCAGTGGAACAGGAAGTGTAATATTGTCTTGTAATGGCTTAAACTTCTTCTTGCCAAAGCACCTATACTCCAAGCAACAGATTGGAATACTTCCTTCCATGTATTTGTTGATGCTTCAAACATTGTTGTTGGCTCTGTTCTCGTGCAAAGAGTAGGACGCTCGTGGTTTCATCCCCTTTACTATGCTAGTCATCATCTCACTAATGCTAAACAAAATTATTCAATCACTAAATGAGAATGCCTTGGCCTCATCTATTCTCTCAAAAACTTTTCATAGTATTTATTGGGCCATCCTTTTACTTTCCATGTGGAACATTCTACCTTGCTTTATTTGGTGCAGCAGTAGAACTTGGTCTGCCACCTTAAACTATGTGTACTACTATAGCACGAATTTCATTATGATGTTATCCATCAAATGAGTTTGTTGCATGTTATAACTAATTTTTTATCCCTTTCGGACAATGGTGAACTTCTAGTGGGGATCGATGATTCATTCTCGGATGCAAAGATTTTTATGTCATCAATGTTGATAATTCTAGAGCTCATGTACCCACATGGTATGAGGAAATGATGTCCTTTCTAGCTACTAGGGCCTTGTGTAGTCGATTCTTTTCTATATTTGGAAATGATTTATTTCAAGGAGCCTAGAGATGTTTTGCTTCATTGTGTGCCTCCTCATGAAGTCTCTAAGGTCATCCTGGAACTGCATGTTAGTCATATCGGTGGTCATTTGGGGGTCAAGCGTACAATTTGGAAAATTATTTCAAGTAGTTTATGGTGGCCCACTTTGTAGCAGGATGTTAAAGAATACGTGCATTTGTGTGATCTTTGATGGGTGAGCCTCACATGGTGCATATTTTCTCTTTCTCATTATGCCTTCCTTTATATACCTTCCAAAAATGGGGTTTGGACTTCATCGACCCTATTCATCCCTTGACTACTCATTCGATAATACTTTTCTTTTTACTTGTACAAATTATGATACTCATTAGGCCAAGGCTTGGACCTTAGGAGATGCTACTAGGGGTAGTATAGCGATTGTTCTTCTTCAATATTTGTTCCCTTGCTTTGGCCTCCCTTTGGAATTAGTTTTGGATCTCAACACTCAATTTTTGAATCAACTTATTTGTGCAATCACTAAGTACTATCACAATGAACATAAATTTAGTACTGAGTATCCTCACGCTAATGGATTGGTGGAGAGAACTAACAAATTTTTGTTAATTATGCTTCAAAAAATGACTTAAGAACATCCAGATAAAAGGGAGCAATATCTCCCTATCGTCTTGTGGGCTTATCATACTTATAATAAGGTTTCTACTACATGTACTCCCTTTAAGTTGGTCTAGAGATTAGAAGTTATTGCTCTTATGAAATTTGTGGTTCGTACTCTATTTATTGCGGTGCAAGAACCTTAGTACCAAAAGAATCCTCTATTTATCATCTTTAGGCTATTTGGTTTGTGGAAGAGCATCGATACCATAGTTTCATACTTATGCATGAAGTCCAAAATTGTCAAAGTTGTTGAAATATTTTGGTAGTGACGTGTGTGGACAACTCGGAATGCCGGGGCACTTTTCTCCCTCCTTAGGAGGGTTTTTTCCCCTGCATTGTATATACTCCTATACCCCTAATGGGTCACTTATCTTTGTAATTCTCTTGGTAATACATTCAATATTGTGTGTTGTGCTACAAGCTTCTTCTTCTTCCTTGTGTTGTTTGCATGCTTCTACAGACCTCAAACTCCAACAATTGGTATCATAGTAGGTCTCCCCTTCCTCTAGGGAATCCTCAACAACCCTCTAGTTATAGTCTCAGAATCACATGAAATTTGGTGAGCATACTCAAGGTGATTACGAATTCAAAACCGCTTCGCTTTGTGGTGTGCAAATCATGATCTAAGCGTGTTTCTCCCTCCCAATGCACTATTGCAGCACCTCTGTAGGCAATTACATCTTTTTGTGCCAAATACACACACACACATACACACACACACACACACACACACACACACACACACATATATATATATATATATATATATATATATATATATATATATATATATATATATATATATATATATATATATATATATATATATATATATATATATTTTTTTATATATATATATATATATATATGGTTTTCCAATATAAGTACCTCAAATTTTGCTACAGTTTAGCAGAACTCGATAGGGTAGTTCTATTCAACTTTTTGAGATACAGTCATTTTTTTGCATCAATTTATTTTAGTCAATGTCCATGGCTGAAAGCAGTGATGTATTCCATATATTGGTTGTTGAGGATAAATTGGATGGTAACAATTACCCATTATGGGATTATCTGATGCATCATGTATTGGTTACAAAAGGAATGTGGAATATTTTGTAGGGTCTTGAAAAACGTCTTATTACTCCTACAAATATAAATATTAAAGTTGATGCAAATGGCATTGAAGATGGTGATATTCTTGAGGTTCCTATTCGTGCTATGGTTCCCGCTACACCTACTATAGAGCAACAACATTGGGATGGCAGAGATGATTAGACACATGCATTGATAGCCCTATTTTTCAAACATGCCATTATTCCTCATATTCACTCCCGCTACACAACAAAGGATGCTTGGGATACACTTACCACTTTATACTGTGCAAGGAATGAGGCTCATGTTGCTTACCTCCAAAAACAATTGGAGAGTGAGCATATGAATGAAGGAGATTCCATGGATAATTTTTTAACAGATATCAAAGATCTAGAGCAGTTGATTTCTACTAATGAAGTCTTAGTAGAAAATTCACTTGTGTAGACTATTCTAAATGGTCTTCAAGATTCATATCACATTTTTGCTTCTACTCTTTGATTGATGATGGAAGGCAATGCAAATGCATTAACATTTGAGGAGTTAGTCTATATTCTATTGTAGGAAGATCTGTCTAGGCAGAATAGGTCCATTATGCATGTTGTAGATCAAGATTTCTTGGCTAGTCAGAAGGGAAAAGGTAAATGGAGCTCATCTACTAGTAAGCAAAAATCTGCTAATTCTACACAATCAAAGAGGGATAACAAAGATAAGAAGAAAACAAAAAGCAAAACTTGTTTTGCAAATACTATAAACAAAGTGATCATGTCATAAAGAGTTTTCCAAAATTGGTTGCAAAAGAGGCAAAGATGAAAGAGGTTGGAATGATTGTTGTAGATATTGGAAACAATGTGTATGGTCCATTTTTTTCATCATCTAGTGCTATTGTTTCTATGATCCTCTACAACAAAAGCGCCATGGTAGCATGGCTAATAAGCGATGATAGAGTTCTGTTTTGGTAAAGCAATGATGCAGAAAGCAAAAGTGGATGGTGCCAAATATTTGCTATTATAATTGTGTTATTTCTAAAGCTTTTTGACATACAATCGTGTACGAGTTTAGCTTTATCAGTTGCTTTTTGAGAGTGCTTTTCAAGAGGTATTCTCAACTATAAAATAAGAGGTTTGGATCAGTATGTATCATCATCTCAAGGAGAAAGCTCAAGCTTCTAGCTCAATGCAAGTAGGAGGTCTTCGTGGAGGGAGACTGTTTACACACTCTTGAGGAGGTGATCACTAAGAGGTGCTCCATCTTGGAGGAGGAGTTCTCACACTCGTGGAGGAGTTGTGGTCTACAACTTGGTGATCATCTGGAGGATATTTTGCCAGCTTTCCATCAACATTCATTGTTGAGTTACTGTGAATAGCAAGTTTACTTCAATTCTTACTTGCTAGGTCATTTGTTTCTAGCTTTGTTTTTTCTGAATTTGTTTTGCATACAATCGCGTATGACTTTAGCTTCATCAATTGCTTTTTGAGATTTCTTTTCAAGAGGCATTCTCAACAATAAAAGAAGAGGCGTGGCTCATTATGTATCATCATCTCAAGGAGAAAGCTCAAGTTTATGGCACAATACAAGGAGGAGGTCTTCTTGGAGGGAGAGTGCTCACACACTCTTGAGGAGGTGATCACTAGGAGGTGCTCATCTTGGAGGAGGAGTTCTCACACTCCTAGAGGAGTTGTGGTTTACATCTTGGTCATTATCTGGAGGAGATTTTGTTGGTGCAAGTCAACCACCAATTGGTGTTTTGGATGAAAGATTGAAGTCAAAGATTGAAGAAAAAGATTAGCCTATGAATATTGAAGATAGCGCACATTCAGGAAATGAAGACTTGTATACATATGTACATTAAACTTATAGTTAGCTCACTTATACCTTTGTAATAGTTATGAGCTTCTACATATATGACTATATATACAAGTAAAAAGTCGGGGAAAGTATGAGAGAGCATGAGATATGAAGAATTAGAGTTGTAAGAGTCATAAGACACTTTAGAAGTGAAGAGGATCTCTCTCTCATCTAGATGTAAAAATTTTCAGAGAAGAAGAAAAATTGCGCTCGATCTTTTGCTGAGTACTCCTTCTGTGTTAAATCTTTTGTGAAATGCTTTTGTAAAACTCTAAGTCTATAGTTGATTGAAATCTATACAATTTTTCAAATCCTAATTGTGATCGTGCTAAGAGAATTGAGAGTAGGAACATTTACATGTGTAAATGTGAAGAGGTGAAGTTTCCAATAGGTGCAAATTCGATGCTAATGTTTTGGTCAGTTCTCCTTCCACAGTGTAATGTTTTGAGCAACAAAACACTCATTCTTTAACTTGGAAGGTAACCTACCTGTGGCTCAAAGCATTTGAATAAATGGGTTGTAATTTGAGAGAAATATGCATTAAAAGTTATAGGTGTCAAAGTCGATTGTAGAGAAGTACAGTTTTAGACATAGGTGAATTATTTAGATCATTTCTCAAGATCTGCTGAATCTTTTGAGATGATTTAACTTGGAGAAGGTGCAAATTTGTAGATGATACCTTGTACAGAGTTTCATCAGAAACTTTACACATTGGATCAGTCAATAAGTGAGTTATGTGTAGCAAACTTTTCTGAGTAGTGACTCTCTTCACAGTTATTTGAAAATTTTAATAATGTGGTATTTATCCTCCAAATTGGTAAAGCTTTTGAGTTATTCTTGATATAGAAGTGTTCTAACATCAAGGCTAGCTTGTTCTTTTTGAGATTAACACTCTCCATCAATGGTATCAGAGCAAGAATCATCAAAATACAAGAAAGGAGGACCCCGACTGCTGCAGTCATACAGAAATCAACATCTGAGGATTCAAAAGGTGAAAGCTTGAGAAGGAGGCCTGAAGCTATGAAGAAGATCAAAAGGAACTTCATTCGAAGTAAAGGTACACTTATTCCTCATAAAGCTTGAAGAATTTAATATAGAGGTGAAGAAAGGATGCAAGATTCTCGAGAAAACTATCTAGTTTGGTCAATGAGGATGGAAGCTCATCTCATGAGCAAAGACATGATAGGTTACATCACAGGTGAAGAAGAAAAACCACAATTCAGAGATCATAGTGTTCCAACTACGGATGAGCTCTTAGATTTGAAGACTTGGATGAAGAGAGATGCTCAAGCAAGGAGCATTATCTACATGGGAGTCAATGACTACTTGCTACCTCATATTAGAGGACTTGAAAGTGCAAGTGACATATGGAATGCTTTGGAAGAGCATTTCCAAAATACTACAAAGTCAACGAAGGCATCTTTGTGGGCAGAGTTTACCACATTCAAGAAGAAGGCCTCTCAATCCATTTCTGATTATGTAACAAGGATGAAGGACATTGCAGATGCATTAGGAGTACTGATGAAGATATTGAGGAGGATAAATTGGTAAGGAAAATCCTCACAGGTTTGAGAGGATATGAGAAACGAAAGCCATTCATTTTGTCTACTGAATTGTCACTAGATCATTTCACTCCTGATTTAAATCAGTTGCTAGGACACATGCTAACTTTTGAGGAGGTTGTCGAAGGTGATGGCGATAACTTGTGAAAGACAAGGTGAAGGTGCTTCAGATTAGAAGGAGGATTTAACTTGGATTATGAATGCAACTTGTGAAAGACAAAGTGAAGACCAAAGAGTTTTCTACATTGACTCATGGTGTAGCAATCACCTGAGTGGTAATATAGCCTTGATGACTGATTTGGAAAATAAGGTAACTAATCATGTAGTTCAAACAGGTGATAATACAAAGCACATTGTAAAGTCAATTGGATCAGTGAAGGCCAAGGATGGAAGTACTCTTCTGATTAAGGTCTTGTATGTTCCTACAATTCCAAAGAATCTGATAAGTGTAGGACAAATTGTTGAAAAAGGTTATGAAGTAATGTTCACTAACGATGGAGTTTTTTTGGAAGACCCTAGCAATGGGTATAAACAAATTGTTTCAGGGAAGAAAGAAGAAAGACTCTTCACATTGAAGATTCAAGGTAATGTTGTTCATGCCTTGTTCACTTATGAAGGACATAAGATCTCTGAGTTAGATCTTTGGCATAAAAGGCTTGGACATTTCAATGAAAGAGGTATTAAGGATATGATTAACAATGGTTCAATGTTTTGATTGCCTAATGTTGCAGGTCAACATATGACATATAGATGTGAGGCATGTCAATTAGGTCAAGCTCATAAGCAATCATATTCTAAGCATGGATTTATGTTCTCAGAGAAGCTTGAGTTGGTACACACAGATGTGTGGGGACCATCAAAGGACTATAGTATAAATGGTTCAAGATATTACGTGATTTATGTTGATGATGCTACCAGGTGGATCACTATATATGTGATCAAAGATAAATCAGAGGTATTCAATACATTTAAACATTATCATGTGTATGTAGAGAGAATCACAGGTCAGCAGTTGAAGAGACTAAGGTAAGATGGAGGGGGCGAGTATTTCTCTAATGATTTTAGTGATTACTTATGGAATGTAGGTATAAAAAGGAAGTTACTTGTAGGTAATCTGCTCAACAAAATGGTGTAGCAGAAAGGAGAAATACAACTCTTGTATACATATGTACATTAAACTTATAGTTAGCTCACTTATACCTCTGTAATAGTTGTGAGCTTGTACATATATGCCTATATATACAAGTAAAACCTCGAGGCAAGTATGAGAGAGCATGAGATATGAAGAATTAGGAGTTTTAGGAGTCATAAGACACTTTAGAAGTGAAGAAGATCTCTCTCTCTCTCATCTAGATGTAAAAATGTTTAGAGAAGAAGAAAAATTGCACCCGATCTTTTGCTGAGTACTCCTTCTATATTTAATCTTTTGTGAAATGATTTTGTAAAAGTCTAAGTCTATAGTTGATTGACCTCTGTACAAGTTTTTAGATCCTAACTGTGATCAGGCTAAGAGAATTGAGAGTAGGAACATTTACATGTGTAAATGTGAAGAAGGGAAGTTTCCAATAGGTGCAAATTTGATGCTAATGTTTTGGTCAGTTCTCCTTCCACAGTGCAAAGTTTTGAGCAAGCAAGCACTCATTATTTAAGTTGGAAGGTAAACTACCTATGGCTAAAACCATTTGAATAAATGGGTTGTAATTTGAGAGAATTATGCATTAAAAGTTACAGGTGTCAAAGTCGACTGTAGAGAAGTATAGTTTTAGACATAGGTGAATTGTTTAGATCATTTCTCAAATTCTACTAAATGATGTCGGGAAGATTTGCATCTTCCAGTTGATAACCAGAGGAAATAAAAGCAACTTAATTGGTGAATTCTAAACCGCTTTTTCACTGTTGATCAGTTGTTCTGGATTGAATTAACTACTTTTGAAGTGTTTGCAGGTACAAGAACTGATGAAGAATATGTGTTCATATTAGGGTTTACCCTAATTACTTAATTAATGAGTATTTCATATTTATACATGCTGATTCATGGGTATTTAACCCTAGGGTTTTCTAAGTTCATATGATTTTATGTCAATTAGGTTCATCTGAAGGGTCTCAAAAGATTCTAATGGGTTCATGTTAGGGTTTACAAGGGATCAGAAAGATTTTAATGGGTTATCAATGATTTTCAAAGGGTTTTAATAGGGTTTTGATGGGTTTTAAGTAGGT